>JAVJGG010000008.1:7538919-7550490 GCA_035590195.1 Aviceda cuculoides | reverse complement strand
TCTCCCAGAAATAAATGTCATTCAAAATACTGAAATGATGGACAGGTAACGAGAAACTGTTCCATTTGAAAGAGCAATATGACTAAAGAAAAATAGATAGACCCTTTTTTGGCAATTTCGTTGATTTACAGTACCTGAGAATCTGACCCAGGATAGAAATTTTTGTTTCCTTTTGTTTGCACTTACTTGTGCTATGAAGAAGAAAGCATGGCAAGCATATGGAGGGAAAAAAAAAAAAATTACAGCTCATCCAGACTCCTGTTTTCTCCAGATGTTGCTCAGAAATGCAGAAGAAAAACAGAAAGAAATGGTTTGTTAGCAATGAGGAAATAATTTACAAACAAAAGAGCCCAAATTGCCATTCCTATGTAACCCTGCTGCAGAAGTTTGGCCTGGGTACAAACTTCTGGGTAATCTGAGATTGAACAGTAACTTCAGAAATACAGAAATAAACATCAAAGTATACTTGAGGCCACAGTGTTAATCATGCTACCAATCTCATTTATATTTGTCTGTTGAAAAGATTTAATGGGAGTGAAGTTATTATATTCTAAGAGACATGTTTTAGGGATTAGATTCAAAAGCAGCTGAGTTTGCTTAAAATCACTACAAAATTGTTTGGTTTTTTCTGACAGCAATTGGATTCAATGGGTATACCGTTCCCATGCCTTGGGAAGCATTACAATAACTAGTGCTAGCAGACAGAAGGAAATGTGGCTGCAGGCCGAAAAGAAGGCTGGATCACCTCTCTCAGGAGAAGCACTGTCCTAGTTCAGCATAAGCTAGTTGCAAACCCAACAAGTAGGGAGAACTATATTTGACACTGCTTAAATTGGTCTGTCAACTATGGAAGGTATGTAAAATGATCTAATTCAGGTTTTACACAAGATTACCTGAGCTAAATTTGGGGTTCAATGTCAAAATCAAGGCTTAAAACCATGGTTTGCAACTGAATTGCATTTTTCCCCTTTCTGCCTAGTTTGTCTTCTCCTCCACCCCATGTTAGTGATCTACTCAGATAACAGTTCAGAGAACATTCACAGCCCTGAAAAGGAAAGGGTTTAAGATATATTCTTCTCATCAGTATTTCCCATTAATTAGTTTGGGCTATACATTTAGAACTCTGGCTGCTGTAGATTTCAGTGCAGGTCATTGGTAACAATGCTCCTCATTTAAAAGCTCTTTCTTTCTGCTCATAAGAATGGGCCAAGGTGATGAAAACTTAAAGTAGCCCATTTTATGCTCCTATGTTAGGTACTGCTATATTTGAAAAGCAGATGTTAGTGTGAGCCATGGTAATTCTGGCAATCTAACTCTGATGCCTAGGTTCCCCATAGAGTCAATATGAAGAAAAAATAGCTTTGATGGTTGATTGTTTTGGGAGCCTAAGCACCTAAGTTAGACTGCTTAAATGGAATGACCCAGGTAAACACCTCTAAGAAATTTAAACTCAGAAACCTTAGAAGCTATTAAAACCACAATCTGAAATAATGCATTTTCGTAAAAATAGTTTGCTCACTTCTTTACAGTTGGAAAAGAGATTCTTTCATATCACTTAGTAGCTAAAGCATTAGCGAGGGATGTATTATTCCTTCATCAAGGACTGCATCTTGCTCTCTTCCTGATGCTGCAAGTTTTATATTTTGGGATATACAGTTATGCTGCTTCAATGCATGGCATGTAAGTGATACTCTGTTGATTCTGTGGCTCTACAGACTGCTAGTCATGCCATCATCTGAGAAAACCTACACTGCAGTTGACTTGAACACTTCTTAAAACACCCGCAGCAACAACAGAATCTTTAAGGCAGACCAGGCTATGTCTAAAGAGGAGACAGTCTGTGTTGTTACGTAGGGCTGAACCTTCTACATTTGACTTCAATCCAGTCAGAATTAATTTGCCTGGATCTAGCCTACCACAATTAATCTATTCAGTGCTGAAGCAACTGACAATTCAGAACTCTTCTGTTAATCTGGAGTTGCTCTGAACCTTTTTTAAGATCTCCAGCAATTCATAAGGAACCTGATTTGTATTATTTATCTTTCAAGAAACTAGAAGGATGGGCAAAAGAGTAGTCGATGTCACATTTTGGCCTCATATTTCTACAATGCATTGTTTTCCTTACTTACCCAGTGCAACAGGAAGGAAAATAAAATGAAAATCTCCCATGTCTCTGAAGCATACTTTTTATATTGAAGATAGAATCACAGATTCATACAGGTCAGAAAAGACTTCCAGAGGTCATCTACTCCAACCTCCTACTCAGTGCACATCCAGCAGGTTGCTCAAGGCCTTGTCCAGCTGATTTTTAAATATCTCTGAAGATGCAGATTCCACAGCCTCTCTGGGCAGCCTGTTACAGTGCTTGACCACCTTTATGGATTTTTTTTTTTTTTTTAATATAGAAGGATTTTATTTCATTTCCTTATCCTGTGTTCTAACTTGTGTCTGTTACCTCTCTCTTTCTACTCTGCACCTCTGAGAAGTTTGGCTCTGTCTTCTCCACATTCTCACATTAGTTGTTTGTAGGGAGCAATAAGATCCCCCTTAGCCTCTCTTCTCCAGGGTAAACAAGCTCCATCCTTTCAACATTTCCTCATAGGGCATGTGGATCAACCCCTCAGCGATCTTGGCGTCCCCTGACTGATCTCATTCCAAAATGTCTTTCTTTATGCCCGCTCTATGAACAGAATCTGGTATGCACCATTGGCCCATTCTATGTATGCATCTGGAGTTCTCTTTTCTTAATTCAAGTAGAAAAAAAATATTCACTCTTTTCATTTGCATCCTGCATTGTTTGCCAGAAAGATACTCTGCTCACCGCTAACAGAACAGAGGTCACACATGCTTGATTATTATACAATTATACAATCAACAAATGTCACAGAAAACTCTTGGAACAATTGCCTTACAAAGTATTTTGAACAAATTGTGATAAATCAGTAACCTCTCTTAATACTGTATACTTTTAATCCTCCAGTTGCTAGGTATATAGAGTGGAATATATTATTCCCTACATACATACATATATGAACAACTTTAATTTGCATTTTCCTAGATTTCCGGTGCAAGTAAGCTAGAATAGCTCAGACTCCTTGGAGCCAGAGTTTAATGAAGGGCTACAGCTTAGGCTACTTTGTTCATTAATTCTAAATTTAGCCCTGGTATTAAACTAAATACTGAAGCAATGGATTTTTTTATAACATCATGTCTTAACTCTTAAAGAATAAATTATTTGTACCAGTTTGCTCAGAATGTAAAACAGAGAACAACTAAAAAAGGCTCCTTTTTATAAGTAAGAATTTATTTTAATGACCATATTTTTTTAAAAATCAAGACTCTACTCCCATTTTGTAAGATCACTGTATTGTGAATGCTTGGCATATTTAATGAGTTATGGGACTTCATAAATTATAGAATGGAATCATACAATCACAGAATGATTTGGGTTGGAAAGGACCTTAAAGGTGATCTAGTTCAACTCACCTGCCACAGGCAGGGACATCTTTCAGTAGATCAGGTTGCTCAAAGCCCCATCCAACCCAACCTTGAACACTTCCAGGGATGGGGCAGCCACAACTTCTCCAGGCAACCTGTTCCAGCCTTCACCACCCTCATCGTAAAAAATGTTCATCCTTATGTCCAATTTAAATCTACCTTCTTTCAGTTTAAACCATTTCCTCTTGTCCTGTCACTACAGGCCTTGGTAAAAAGCCTCTCTCTGTCTTATAATCCCTCTTTAGATATTGAAAGGCTGCAATAAGGTCTCCTGGGACCCTTCTCTTCTCCACTCTGAGCTACCCCAACTATCTCAGCCTCTCCACATAGGAGAGGTGTTCCAGCCCTCTGATCATTTTTGTGTCCCTCCTCTGGGCCTGCTTTAACACGTCCATGTCTTTCTTGTATTGGGGACCCCAGAACTGGATGCAGTACTCCAGGTGGGGTGTCATGAGAGCAGACTAGAGTGGGAGAATCAACTGCTGGCTATACTTCTTTGGATGCAGCCCAGGCTATGATTGGCTTCTGGGCTGCAAGTGCACATTACTGACTCATATCCAATTTTTTGTCCACTAGTATCCCCAAGTCCTTCTCTACAGAATTATCTCAACGAATTAATCCCCCAGTCTCTATTGATATTGGGGATTGCCCGGACCCAGGTGCAGGACCTTGCACTTGGCCTTGTTGAACTTCATGAGGTTTATATGGCCCCACTCCTCAAACCTTTCAAGTTCCCTCTGGTTGGCAACCCTTCCCTCAAGTGTATCAGCTGCGCCACTCAGCTTGGTGTCATCTGCAAACTTGCTGAGGGTGCACTCAGTTCCATTATCTATGCCACTGATGAAGATATTAAATAGTATTGGTCCCAGCATGGATCCCTGAGGGACGCTGTTTGTTACTGGTTTCCACTTGGACATTGAGCCATTGACTGTAACTCTTTGGACATGGCCATCCAGCCAATTCTTTATCCATCTAACAGTCTATCCATATGTCTCCAACTTAGCGGCAAGAATGTGGCGCAGTATCAAAGGCCTTGCAGAATACAGGTAGATGACATCCATAGCACTTCCTTTGTCCACTGATGTAGTCACTCCATTGTAGAAGGCCACCAGATTAGTCAGACAGCACTGGCTGTCTCTAATCACCTCCCTGTCTTCCATATGTCTTCCAGGAGGATCTGCTCCATGGTCTTACTGGGTACAGCTCTGAGTCTGACTGGTCGGTAGTTCCTGGGGTCCTCCTTTTTACCTTTTAAAAAAATGGGTGCGATATTTCCTTTTCTTCAGTCACTGGGGCCTTCTGACTGCCATGACTTCTGAAATGTGACAGAGAGTTGGCAACTACATCAGCCAAATCTCGCAGGACTCTGGGATCCATCTTGTTGGGTCCCATGGACCTGTGTACATTCAGATTCCTCAGGTGGTCTTGAACCTGATCTTCTCCTACGATGGGAGGGACTTCATTCCCCCAGTCCCTACCTTGAGGTTCAGACACTCGAGAGATGTGGGAAGAGAGATTACGAGTGGAAACTGAGGCAAAGTTTTTTGAGTACCTCAGCCTTCTCCATATTGGTTGTTGCTAGTTCTCCTGTCTTCTTTTTGGGGGAGGAAGGGACACGACGACACAGGGATGACAGTGGTATATTGTCTTTAATCTTTCTTTTCTGAGCAACGTACCTATAGAAGTCCTTATTATTGTACGTCGCATTCCTTGCCAAATTCAGCTCCAGCTGTGCCTTAGCTTTCCTGATCCCGTCCCTACACATGTGGGCAGCATGCGTATATTCTTCCAGGATAAGTGTCCCTGGTTCCACTGCCTGTGCCGCCTTATCCTCTAGTTTGACTAGGAGGTCCTTACTCAGCCATGCTGGTCCCCTGCCTTCCTTACCTGATAATAAACATACATGTTATTTTGCAAGAGAGCAATCAATACTATTCAAAGGAAGAAAGCTCATAGGAAAAGAAGTTCAACAAAAAAGATTCACCGATACTCTTAATACAGTCATCTGTGGGACTGTGATTTCAAACACCAAAACAGGGAGTATGCCTAAAATGCTCTTGTTTTATGTGGCAGATTATTAATGGAAGGAAAAAGGTTGCATCAAGCTCAGGAGACTATGCTTAAATTTATTGTATTTCAATATGTTTACAGGAATAATAAACTGACTTGCTAGGAACTGAGAGGAAATTTTTTATAGTTCTTATGAGGCCACAAGTTCCATAAAAATCCCTCTATGTATTCATAAGATTTTTCTGATGAAAAAAAAAGAGTACAGTAAACTCATGTTAAAATACAATTTTTATTTTCATGACTATGGATTCGGTTTGCACAGAACATTGTATTGCCATGTATTGTATTGTATTGCCACTCTAGTGGCCATTCTGGATTGGGTTCAGTTGCTTAAACATAATGTCATCTAAGGTGCCACAGGTATCCAAGTTGTGTGACCAGCACCGGCAGCCAGGTTCCTGGACTTCCCAGAGATCTATGTCTTGCTGGAAGAGCTGCTGGAGACCAGGTGGGGAGCCTCACAGGCCCGAGAGCAACAGGAGATACCTAGATGACTAAAACCCATCTCCAGGCTTGTTTTCTACTTGCTCTCTCTTAAATATTTTACGTCTTCTTTCTATACATAAAATAAATGAAACTGATTAGCATAATGCATGGCAACTTAAGTAATAATGTAAATTGCATTAAAAGTCACTCAGATGTTTAACACATGCAGTGTTACAAGTTTCTAATATAGTTACTTCAGTTAAAGACCTTAAAGTATATGCAACAAATCTGGCCTGTGTTTCTCTTTTGACACATCTCTCTCTGTATTCACCCTCTGATCATCTATTGTTCTTGTGACAATTCAAGTGAGCCATACACTTGCACACACACCCCTAAAATATCAGTCGTGTCATATAGTCCTCCTGTAGAATTTGTATAACTTTCCTATGAACAATGTCACAGTTATCTATCACTCCAGTAAAATGCAGCAGGAAATTGAGGTTTTTATAAGATATATTTATTGTTGTTTTTTTTAAAACATAGCTAGACTGTAGACTCTCATACTCATAATACTTTATTTTACTTCCACTGTACAGTTTCTGTTGAAGCTTTTATCTACTCTCTGTTGTAATCAATGTGTTATTGTCTCTAAAATGATGCTTAAAATTTGTTCTGAATTTGCAAGTCTGGTTGTTTATATCTTTTTATTAACTGACACTACTTCTGTAATTGTTACCTGCATGAAAGTTTAAAAAAAGAAAAAAGCATTTTGTTAAAATCTCTTAGCTTCCTTTCAATGTATTAGACACTGTATCGGGCAATGAAGTAGTATCATCACTCCATGAGACTTTCATCACAGTTCTGTATCGCAGATGATGCTTCAGTCTGATCACTGGTAATAATGTAAACCTCTAAGTATTGACTACGAATTACATATTGTATCAATAATACTGAATGTATCATCTATCATAACAGAAGATCTTCAAAGAATTCAGACAACTGTAGAAAACCCAAAGGTTTGATTTAGATCTTAATATTAGTTAAGGGCAGGTATAGGGTTTTACTCCTCAGTAATAGGGAACAAAAATGATTCATCAGCAAAATGAAATATTTAAAAAAAGTTAACAATGATGAAAACATTGTTTACAGACTACAGAAGAAGTTGTATCTTCCTACTTGGTCAAGCTTTGAATAATCTATAATGGCAACATCTCTTTTTTCTATATTATATTCTTCACTGGACAGAAACTTGAAGCACTGCCAAGTGATAATTTGATCATTTTGAGCAAATGAAATATCTATCCAGTTATTCCAGATGGTTAGGCTGGGATACATCCCATCTAATTTTGGGCAGATAATCAAGGTGCTCCCTCTTTAGTTGATAACTATTCTTTTCATGACTATACATGGAAGGAGAACAAGTCTGATGGTAACAGAAATTGTTAACTACCTTTGGCTCTTCTTCAGTGGTCTGGACAGAGAGGTGGAGCCCAGAACACTAAACCCGCAACAGTATGATCTGTAGACAAGACTTGGCCAAGAGAGTTCAATAGAGTTCAGTTCCTAGGAAATTAATTTAGAAAAACAATATGAAAAGCAAAATTAAATGTAATAGAAATTTAGGGCCTTGGCCCAAGAGCTTGATGGTCTTGGATAGCAAAGGACATCTCCACTCAACTTTTCTTAAAAAAATTGTTTCAAGAGAATAGTTCATATAATAAAAGCATGCATCTTCAAATGTTCTACTTGCTCTTAGGGTCAAAATGAAAAATCTCTAATTCAAAGACAAAGCCAGTATTTCATGATGCCAAGAAATGAAAGAAGGCATGATAATGGACTCATTTCGATACACAGCAGTTACAAAGCAGTAACTCAGTTACGCTCAGTAACTCAGACCTGAGACAGAAATCCCTTTGAGAGAAGCAAACCTTTTATTGTTTTTACCACCTGTTTCTTCATCTCAGGTTTAGAAAGGACAGGTCATTAAGTATAAAAGGGAGACATCATATCGGAGCTACTCCATAGAGATTATATTGCAGCTACTCCCACCAGAGAAAATATCTAAAGCTAGTTGCACAGTATTAAAGCCCAGTATTTAATCTCTGAAAACCTTAGTTAATTGAAGCCAATGAGGAAGCTGAATGCTTGATATAGCTAAATATTAGGTTACTGAGTTGTGGCTGAGAATATATATTTCATTAAACAAATATTATGCACTATATATTATATGTATTGCTATGAAGTGGCTTAAATAGTTATTATTCATACTGAAATGATCATTTATATATCTAATTACTCATAAAGGATGGCAAAAAATCTAAATTAATCAGACTGCTTTATTAATGAATAAACTGGCATTTTCTCTGTAGCTCTATTTCAGAGATTTCATGGAATTTCAATGCTTTTTGTTTTATTGACAGATGCATTTTGAGATATAAAAGTAAAAAATAAAAAAAAATTGAGATTACTAGTATTTTATGGAATGTTAATTTGATTTTAATATAATTATGTTGGTTTAATTTAATAAAATGTTTGACCACTTTTTTCTTCTGCAGAAATTGCCATCTTATAATTTTGAGGGAAAACATAAGTAAAGAGAGATTAGCACGAAGAAAGACATTTGTAAAAAGTGTTTAGACAAATGAATTAGCTGTTTGGTTTTTATTCCCATTTCTTTTTCTAGAAATATCTATGTTTTTCAGAGCATTCTATCTCACTACAGTACCTGCTTGCTCTTATTTTGCTCAAGCTTGCAGTGAAGTAATCATACATGACTGAAATCCTATATATAAGCTGGCTATCATGGGACTTATTGTAGACTGCAAATAACACTGGTTAAAATCAGTTTTGTGGGAGGAACAAGAAGGCAGCTTCCTTAAGTATCATATAAACATAACATCTTCCCATTTTCAGGATCTGTGTGAGGCTTTCTAAGCAAATAAGTGTTTCCTACTTGAATATTGAAAACTTGCAAAATAAATCTCTCTGTAACTTAACGTAGCATCAACTAAAAGTTCATGATTTCAAATTAAACTAATTCAAATTACTTCTAGGCTAATTCATGTAAATAGGTATTCATCTGTAGATTCTATTTGAACAGGCCTTTTTAAGAATTGGAGCCTTGCTGACTAGGTTTTGGCAGGAAAGACTCACTAAGAGAATTTCTTTTTAATCTCAAAGGAATGTAAGTACTTAATATAATATTGCTTCCTTTCATCCATTTTAAGACCCATACTAATCTCAGCTTTATGGTTATGTACAACTGTCCATGCTGAGATTAGTCCTATTGATTGTAACTTGTTCTATTTGCACCATTTGACTTAAGTACAAGTAAATATACACAGCAACAATTTTTTTTACACATAAATTCAGTTACAAGTTTAATTCAAAAGTTTTCTTCCATAAAATCTTCCTACCTACAGCTATTTCCAGGAAACATATATGAAGATGACTGGGAGGTAGCTGATAAGAAGACAAGAGGTCAATGCAGAACAAGCAATTTGATTAAATTATTAAAAAAATTAATATATGCACTGCGTGTTCCTCATGCACTTTCACATCTTCTATACTGTAAGCTTCCAAGAAGACTCATCATTCAATCCACTATTTTAAAACATTATTGCTATAGTTACCTTTCTTCTTCAATTATTACAGGGTTTGTTTAAATGAATGATCTGAACTTTTAATCATAACTCTGATTACTCTTCTTACCAAATATTGTTACTGCATCTATTGTAAGAGACTTACAGTCTCATGCAAGAGCTGCCTAAGACACTGATGTATTTTTTAAAAGAGAAAAGATTTAAAACTCTAAGGTATTCGATAGCAGGAGAAATCTGTGGGTTTTAAGTAGAATGTCACACATTTTTATATTATTAATATTTCTGTATAGGATCAACCAGGTGAAGAGCTGAGGAAATGAGACAAGTATGTGAAATAACTCTGATAATTGGCTGAAGTATCAAGGAAATTATAAAAAAACCACAACACAGTAACTTGAAGCAGTTTTAAAAGTGGGATGTATTTTCAATTGCCCCCTAATTTGCAATTCTCTTTTCTAAAGAAGACATTTACAACTATCCAGATGCCCAGCTAAGAAACAAATTTAATACTCATTGCAGAAGTCTTCTGTTAGGAAGCAAATTTGTTTCCAAGTTAAAAAATAATGGGCTTCAAAATATTACAAAATATATTTGCAGAGGCCAACAAAAGTTGCTAAATATCTTTATACAGACCATTTTATTTATGTTCAATAAACTTTTATTCTATCATCATCTAGTTCATATAAACATTATAACTATACATAGAATTATATACGTTATCATACAAGTTAAACATTTTTATATACAAAATTAAAAAAAAAAAAATCCACCCAAACTTTTTAGTCTGCGCTTTGGTTAATTTCCTTTCATTAGCTCCAGGGAGCAGGAATATATTCTCCCTCGCGAGGCTTTTTTCCCCAAACCAGTTCGGAGGGACCGCGGCTCGCCCAAAGAGGCTGTGGCCCCGGCGCTGCCGAATCTCCTTTGCCTGGTTGGAACTGGGCAAGCTGGTGCCTCAGCGCTGTGGGCGGGGCAGAGGGTACCCGGCGGCCATTGGCTCAGGGCCCCGCAGCGCCTGGCGATTGGCTGTCGCCATGGCTGCTCAGCGCCCGCCCCTCGGAAGGCTCTCCCGCCGCCATTTTCTGGCCACCCTGCTGGGGAGCGGTTGGAGGTACAGGGGTTTAACCGGCCCTGGCCCTGCCAAACAGCTGCACAGGCACCGTTTGCCCTTGGTACAGCTATATGGGCTGCTCCTGACACTTTCATGTGCCTGGACAAGGTTTCCTGGAGAAATTAGCCCATAAACTTCCCAGAGATTAAGGTGAGGCCGGTGGCCTCCTTTCCGCCAGTCTCAAAAAGGATTGTGGGTGATGTCTGCCTTTTCCCAGTCACCAGAGACCTCCCCCGGTTGCGGGTTACCCTTGAAGACAAAGACAGCTGCCTTGCAATGGCAGCCAGGTCACTCAGCACCCTCAGGTCCGTCCCCTCAGTCCACTGGTTTGCTGTAATGGTCCCTAACTGGATCGTCTTCCACTGTGGGCAACCAGGCTTTAAGAAATCCAGTAACACCGTAGCTATGACAAAACAAAACATTGCTTTGTGTGATTTATTCTGTCTTCTCTCTGCAGCAATACCTGTTAAAAGATCAGGGCTATCAGATCTCCAGAAAATGTTGGGTTTGCAATTCTACTTCAAGAATTTCCTACCTGTGACCAGCAGGTAGGAAAACTGTGACTAATAAAGGCAGAATAAGGACAACAAATAGTTTGGACTGAGTAAGCAGTCTAGTCATTCAAGCAGCTTATAGTGAAGTAAAAAAAAAAGAGAAAATAGAAACTTGATTTGCAAACTTATGTTTCTGGTTTACAAGACCCAGTAACCGCAGAGGTCATATTTGAGCTATCTGGGAATGTGTATTGGAAGCCCCCAATGCCTCGTATTGATCACTGCTTTAATGTTATAAAGTTCTCCTTTATTAAAACCTCCTAAAAGTTCAGAAGCCGGTTCAGATTCTGCAGGAACAAAGTCCTGCCAA
>JAVJGG010000008.1:7524887-7538819 GCA_035590195.1 Aviceda cuculoides | reverse complement strand
AAAAACTGTTTCCAGGCTAAAAAATAATAATAATTTAAAAAAAGCTTGATTTCCCTCTCTTTTTTCCTGCAGTGGATAGTGAAGGTGAAAGAAAAGCCTCTCTCTTGGCTGCCTGATGTTACAAAGTCTCCCACAGTATGCTAGTCTTGATGAAACCTTTTTATGCAGAAACATTTAGTGGAAAAGTGTAAAAGAAAATCCTTTTCCTCATCTTTCAAGATTAAACATGGTTTGAACTAGAATTAAAAATGGAGATAATTCTTAGCAATGGACATCATTAAATTCTTGGTTTCAGCATTAGACGCTGTGGTCTATAGTTTCAATACAGCAGGAATTCCTGACACATTTTGTCTGATCTTCAGAGCTAACGCAAAAGCAAAACCAGTGTTTGAGAAAGTTCCACTTTGTTCTGTGAATCAGCCCTTACTGGTAAATTATGAACATGTGAACAGAACACAACACAATTAAATTCTGTCCATTCTATGCCATGGCTAATTAAAAAAAAATAAATCTAATAATAAGCAAAAAAAAAAAAAAAAAAAAGTATTGGTAAGGAAAGATAGTCTTGTCCTACAAGTTATTTTTCTAATGGACTTTTGGAATAGAATAATCAGTAACAATTTGGACATCTGCAGATGCATCAGTACCACAGCTCATTTCAAGGACCTCCTCACCTCCAGAGTGGTGCAATTTTGGAAAAATCTCTATTTTACTTTTTTACTTTTTAAGGAGGTGCACTAAAATATATGTACTTATGTAATAATTTATTATATTTTATGTAGAATCTGCATAATGTATTAAAGGAAACTGAATGCTTTTAAATCATATATAGCTCAGCAATGCATTCATTTATAGACCTAATTTTTTAAAAGTGGTATTTAGTGGTCTTTTAGCTATATACTTGATTTTTAAAGCATTTATTCATCTAAGTGCCAAGAATGTTTAACCTGATTGTACATTTCAGTGTATTTCAGATATCAAAAAAGTTATGTCTCATAGTAACTCCACTGGCAGGTTTTTCATTCTGCACATTTGTTAAGTTAGAAAATAAAGTTGATTTACTTCAGACAGACAGAATATCTCAAATTTGACTTTGAAAGCGAATTAATGTCTAAAGGTTTCGTGCATTTCATAGCTTTCTACAGGATGTTTCCTGCCTCTACGATCTTCTCTGTACACAGTCCTCTTTACATCTGACACATCCTTCTCTGACACTTCTTGAGGTAGTTCCACATCAGCAGCACACTCTTGTGAGAACTGATAGCATTCTCATTGACTTCAGAGATAAGCCCGCATTTCCTCACCCATCTGTCACAATGGGGTGTTACATCCAGTCATTCTTCCAAAAGGCTTGATTCAGCAAACTCTCGAACCACATGCATAACTGTAAATATTCATCACTTCCAGTTCTGGCACTTGAGGGTTTTTTAAGTTTTCCTAATTATTATTTTTTTCTTGAAATGCATTTTTGAAAAAAAAAAAGAGTGCTATCCCAGTTAGAAACTATCAATATGTTTACAGCACTTTTACTGAGCAGGGGTAATATTTATAGATTCACATTTGAAAACAAAAAAAAAAAAAAAAAAAAAGAGTAAAACAAACGGAGCTGCCTGAAAAGGAAATCATCTAGAATGTATTATTTTTTGCTACAGACCAAACTTATATTGCTCTGTTTCTTTTTTCTTTACCTTATTTGATTTCATTTATGAACTATTGTTGCAGAAGAAGAAAATGTGGCTAATGAAAATAAGAACAAAAGAAGTAGGGAAAAGAAACAAGAAAACAAAGAGGAATAGACATTTGAGTGTTTTCTTTTTCTTAAAAGACATTGAGTACAGGTGAAAACTGAGAGAACAGAAAAAAGAAATATAATCATGATGCAAGAGGAAACTGAAAAATCCCAAACTGTATTTATTGTTGATCTTATTGACTACTAATGTGAGCAGCTGCATCAGCATTAAGTAGGCTTTCCACAGTATGCATTATTCTCAGTGTCAAGCATTTATAAGATTGAATCCAGAACTTTCAGTTCTGAAATTTAGTTGCAATTTCACTTTACTGACCTGGTCTGCAGCCACATTTTGGAAACAGCATTATAAAGCAACTACTAATTGCAATATTCAGTATATAAATAGCACAGTAGCAGATGAACTGAAGATGCACTGGAGAGACACAGTGTCATTCCTGCATTAGACTGTAAAGGGGTTGTGATTAATAAAGAATGATGAGTATTTATACTGCCTGACACAACATACAGTGGAAGCAACGCACTGAAAATTTTCTGTAAGATTTCTAATTGTCTCATCCCCAAGGAGTTTAAATTTTGGAAAATGTAAAACATACATATATTGCACACCATAAATAATTTCTGCCTTGTCTGTTTCATTAAAATAAATAAAACCTCAAATAACTATAAATATGGATGCCATTGGGAAAAAATCTCACCAGATTCTTAATTTCTTTATATGCTTTCTACAGCATACCAGAAATGTGAAGTACTGAAGAAAAATTCCCCAATTCAAGGTCTAAACTGAAGAACACTCTAAAATTTGACTGTTACCCGCTAAAAGGTAGTGTATTTGAAAGCCTGAAACATTTGTTGTATTTGACAAGTATTGTGAATAAACCCCAATAAACATTGAAATACATTATTGTGCCATGATATGGAAGTTACTGTGTTTCTAAACTATTCATCTTCTTAAATCAAAGGCTGTCAATTTGAATTCCACCTGTTTGCTTTATCAAACTACATTGTTTATATGTCAATCTCCCAACCAAAAAAAACCACTAGAGAAGAAAATGGGGTCAGTGTTTAATCTTACTATAAACATTATGGCTTTTCATATGCATTTTTTTCTTCTAATTCTTCACTATTTTGCCCTTTACAGGAAAATAAATTCAGCTCTGTTTCAGAATTTTCTAATATATTTGGACAAAAATTCTCCATTTATTAAAACTAAAAATATTTTTAAAGGATCAGCTCTTAAGGGTGTCTCCCTTTTAAAAGCATCAAAGTTCTGAAATCATCTCAGTTTTAGTTTTGACCTTTTTTTTGACACATTTAATTTTCTGACAAATAATAATTTTTTATTTCAAAATTAATTTGGTTGTGAATACAAAAAATTACAAAACCAAAGCAAATTTACAAATCTTGATGACATAAAAGAATGATGCAACCACTTTTTGGTTCAGAGGTTTATCAACAATTTGAGATTTTGACATTCTGTCTTTCATGTCAACCACAAGAGCTGTCGAAACAGCCACGGCTGGGTCAGAGAAGAAAGCTGAGTTCAGCTAGAAGATTTGACATTGAAAATGCGATTCATTCACCTAAACACAACTACGTAATTGATTCCAGGAGGTCTTGTATGTTCATGAATCCCCATATGGGGTACTTCTCCTTATCAGACTATAAAAACTGAAGCAGAGATTGATGTGAAATAGAGCTCTCGTTAGTTTGGTCATCTTGTAAAGGAATATTATTCACTGAAGAACCTGAAACTGAACTTACTGCAATTTATGTTGGATATTTATGGGGATTCCTCAGCCACCTGCAGGAATGCAGCAGGGTGGCTGCTACACAGTGAGTAGTTTGAACATGGCTGTTCAGGCTTGCTGAGTTCAGCAGCTGATAGACTTGGCTGCTGCAGCTCCCTGTCCCCAGGTCCAGCCACTGGTGAGGCTGAGCATCAGTTCTCAGCAGGCATGCATGGATGGACACACACTCACACACAAAATTCACACACATACGGCCAGTCACCTCATGCTCACTTGGGTGGAAATACTGTCTTCGCCAGCACCCACACAAACTCAAACGAATATGAAGAGCATGGAAAGCCTGATCCTATGCCATTTCTCCAGCTGGTTGGGATTGAAGTCCAGTAGTGGACTACACACACAGACACACACACGTACATAGTTATATATACATATAGGTACAAAACAAAACATGGATCAGTCTAGCAGCTGGCCTTAGACAGTCTATCCAGTGGCTGGCCCTCGGATTCCCTGGTCTTCCCAGCTGCTGGCAGTTAAGCCTATGAGCCCCCACTGTTTTTGTCTCGCTCACATCTTATACACTTGTTGGCTAATCCAGCTTGAAGTTGGCTAGTGTTCACATACATGTAGTTAGAATAGACAGCATACCCAGAATGTGGTTAAAAACACAGTTTAATGAGAATACAGGCTAGACTGTGGTGATAAAGTGCAGGGTGCAATGACCTGTTTACATTTCTACCTTTTATCTCCACTTTGCTCTATTTTCCCAGGTTTGTTCCACCCCTTTCCCTGTCTTTGGTCCTTCCAATAAAGGCTCTACAATAAGCCTTGCACATTCTCACAGTCTCCTGAATGTATTCCACAAGTTTTAGACAGTCCTAAAATGCTCTTTCCCCTATATCCCATAACTAATCCTGCACCCCTCTTCAACAGTACCCCCATTCACTCCAAAAGGCATTTGAGGAGGAAGCGTCTTTCCTTGACTTATCCTCGGGGATGAAGATGCAGACACTGGGCTCATTGTTCTTCTTGGGCAGCCTTGGGACAAGGAGAGTGAGTCTTCTCACATTCATGGAGTCACTGGGGTCCTTGGCCTGTCGTTGTTCCTCTGCTCCTCACCAGGCCTTCATGGCTGTGGTGATATAACAACCTAACAAACTCCAAGCAGTATTCAAAATACTAAAAATTGAAAGATTATTTGGTCACATTGGAAGCACGGGACACTCAGGGTGTGAGCAATATGCTTGGGAGGCTTGGGAGCAGGGAGGTCAGCAAGGGCCAGTGCTTTAGGTGCGAGCTAGGAGCCATTCCCATGAGGAAATGGCTAGCTCATTTTAAAAAGGGTCTAAGAGGAAAAGAGTTGAAGCAAGGTACTCTGAACGAAATGGCTCAGGGAATGAGGGGGCACCCAATGAAGGCAGCAGAAGTTGTCACAGCTGGTGCAACTGTCTGGATGGAGCCATTTACCTCTCCTAGCCCCAGTCCTCTTTCTGAAAAATGGGAACGATAGTACTGCCCTATCTTAAAGGCTGGAAAAATGCATAATATGTGACACTCTGAAATCATGCCACTGTTGTAACAAAAGGAGAAAGCATTTCTATGGTGAACAATGTTTCCTTATCCAGGTTGTAAAGGCTGTTTAGGTCTTGTACATCAAGTCATTAGAAGTCCTGTGTCTCCTTCTCTGTCCGCATGTTTGGTTTCCATCTGAAGAACAGCATGGGACAGTGCACTTTCTCCATTGCTATTTCAAGATATAGTTGATATATATGTATGACTACTGACAATGTCAAAGGATTTGGAACCGGGAAGCACTCCCCACACAGAGCACTTATGATGAGCTCTCCAGGAACTTAAAACTCTTTTACATGTAGTAAGTAATCACATGGCTCAGCTCCAAGATATTTTTTTGAGAAAGTGACAGATATAGCAAGGCTGGGATCCACCATTTACTTTTTTTTTCCCAGCTAGTGAAAGAGAAAAGATAGGAGGCAAGATAATCTTTCTTTAAACATCAACCTTGAGACACCAAGACTTTCAAAGGAATGATGACAATTGTGATGTGTACTGTGAATACATAGACTTGTTTAAATGACTCACTTTCTGGCATGCTGAAAAAATTATTTCCTATCAAGAAAGATCAAACAACTTGTTATCAAGAACTACAGAAGAAAAATATAACAAATTGCCTTGCAAAGAAATGTATCAGGGAATTCAATTCCTCTGCCCACAGCAGTTAGAAAAGCACAGCAGGAAGCCAGGAAGCAAGTACCTGTTTTTAGGACAAAATCCATTCTCTTTGGATAATTAAATAATTAAATTAAGTAACTATAATTATGCCATTAGAAAAATATCATGTTAGCAGTGTATATTTTGCACATACTACACTGAGATTTATGAGAAGCAGCTGATGTCCAGTTTAATATAGCATATGCCAACTCCATGAGATAAAAGTTCCTTCTTTGCATCTCATAGAAGTACTGTATATTGTGACATCTGAAAGAAATATTATAAATTGAAATAGTCACAAATTTTCATGTGGAATTTTTTCAATTTAAAAAGTCATGATTTATTGAAACAATCTCTTAGTAAGCAGGTGTGACTGAATTTTCTGGGCAAAAATAAATTTATAACTGTCAAAGCTTTTATAGCTTTTAAAAATCTATTTTCTGTTCTTCAGAAGAAAAAGACTTCTAATATTAAAATATAAATACATTTATAAAGTAAAAAATAAAAGCCAAAACTGAGATGAAATGTTTTAGAAGTTACTGCAGCAGAATGTTTTGATTAATCTTCACAGTTGTTTTTCTTTCTTGCATTTTTGTTGAGATGTATTTCTCATGTATTCAGTGTTTCTTTCCAATTCAGAAAGAAGCAATTTAGTTGCTTAAAAATGAGCAACTAATGCCATTATAGATGCTCTAATGTTTTTTCAGATAGCTGCGTGGAGCTAGCATGTCTGACCAAGGTGAGGGGCAGAAAATGGGTACCTCAAAGAGCTCTGTGTGTCTGCATTTAGGCAGTCCTGCATTTTGTGACCCTGCAAGCCAAAATTATTTGGTGAACATACGTGAACACACCTTCACATTCAGCTGCGCCACTTCTTTTGACTTTTGTTTGCTTCTTGCCAGAAACCAAGTGAAAAACGCCACTCTCCTTAAGTCTAATGCAAAATAAAAAAGGGAATTTGCAAAAAGATTATCAGCTTCTATTCTGATCATGTAATTTACAAGAATACTTCAGCTATTTGTTTGGTTTTAATAAGTTCATTTTATTTATCCCAGATTTTGGTGGGTAGAACTTGCAAATGGAAACTTTAACATCTCACAGTATTGTTCTTTGTAAAGTAAGAGTGTAAACAGGAATTAAGGAGAAAAAAGAAGCTAAACTCTTCCAAAGAGTGTTGCTCTGATTTTACATTTTGTATCTATCCGTATTTTTATATTATTAAATACAAAATTTGAACACACATGGAAATCAGCTATTGGACCTTTCTTTGCTGTTTATAGGGAGAAAAAGCAGTAGAAGTATTTGCACTGAATCAAGTAAAAACCAAAAATAACTGGCATTTTTGTGTTTAGTGGTTAGTGTTCTGATCCTTGGTTCATAAACCATATTTTCCTTGAGTATCTGGAATTAAAATTAGGACATTTTTAAATTTTTTTTTTTTACATTTACATTCATGGTTGCTACAAATCAAGATTGCCTGACACCAATGCTCATATTTCAGCCATAGCAAAGTGGAACACAACACAAACACAAAATAAACTGTAGAAACTTGCTTTCATTTTATCCTTAAAGCTACTTTGTTTCTAGTAGCTTATCTTAAGGTTTTATCTAAACCTGATTCTAAACATATTCTTCCTTTCTTCTTGGATGTATATGTGTCTCAAATACAGACATGGATGCACATACACTGCCTCAGTAAAACAGATAGTGCCTTAGAGCTAAATTCTGAAAACCATGGACAAAATGTGAAGAATTTGTAAATTTTTTTCTTCTCACTCCTTGGAAAAAAAGACTACTTTTTTTAACATTTATTCATTTTTTTTCCCTGAACAGTTTGAGGAGATCCAGTGAAATATGCACTAAAAAATTAAGTGCTTCCTCCAGATTTGTTTCATTCAAATTAATGATTGCTCTGAACTAACATTCCAGATCTTAATATATATTTACTTCCACTTTACATAGATTTGCAGCTTGACAACATAGTTTCTAATCTCCGTCATGGTCCAACCCACAGTTCTGTATCACAGATTTTAACAGCTTTGGACAAATGAGGACACAGCACAACTTTGTAGGTCTAACTCCCTTTGCAAACTTTACAATAGTGATATATTCAGAGATCTTCACTGGTTTTGAACTAACGACAAAAAGAAACATGTATTTCCCAAACAAGTAAACTTTTTTGTTAATATAGACCCTTTTCTAATCAGAAGAACATGGTTTCAACCCTACAAGCATTTGTAACAGGTTTTACGTATTAATGGAAGTAATGAAAATTCTTGACTGTGAACAATAAAAGGGTAAATGCTTGACAATATGCACAGTTATGTCTGTAATGACAAGCAAATACTCCTAAAAATCTACTGTAACTGAACTAACTTGTTGAAGGACTTGAAGGTCAGTTTGAGACAAGGGACTTGATAAATGGAAGAAGTCACATTGCCCACAGAGCTGTCCTGTCATATGAAGTATTTCCCTCCAGAACTGACTCAAAGACACTTCCTTTCCAGCACAATGCATTCTTGATTTGTCAGGAATGTGACACACACTATTAAAAGTGGATACTGGTAAGCGTCTTCACAGAGCAAGTTCTGCTGAGCAGCCTGCAGAAGTGTCACACTTTGTTAGAGTTGCCACCCTGTCCTCATGTCTTATTATGCATGGACAACTATACTGGAGGGTATCAGTTAATGAAATTAATGCTGAAAATGAAACAAAACCTGAGATGACTGCATGACAATGCCACAACACATCTGCCCACTTTAGAACATGTTACAAAATAAAGGTACAGCTTCACTATTTTAACTGGCTTCATTATATTATAATTGTTTTTGATGTTCTTGCAAATCACTTTAAATGGCTGCAGAAGGAATGTATTTCTTCTGTTGTTTAATTTATGCAAACGTATCTGAATTTACTATTCTCCTTTCCCTCTCCCTTACATTACTCTGTCTTTATAACCTCCTGTTATGACTTCTTAGACAAAAATTTCTTCCACTGTTTGTCTTCCTTAACTTCTCTATACTGGCTTGAATAATCTGAGTCTAAGATGCATTGGAATCCACAGGCTCTATTCACAATATGTGAAAGACAATAACAGATAGCAACTGAGAAAATAATGCAAAATATAGGAATTAGGCATCCATCATACAGTGCTAGTGACGCTAACATTTAACCTGAATATTCTACATGGCTATTACGGAGTTTTTCATTCTTGAAAGCAGGATCTGTCACTGAGGCATTTGCTAGATGATATCTAAGACAACATTCACGCCATCTTTAGTAAGTAATGCCAGAGTGTTACTGGAGTTCCTGAACAAAGTGGCATTCATCAGCAATAGCTACTCTTTGGAGCATTTAGGCAAGGATGTGTCCTCCAGCATCTCTAATATGACAGTGGGATCCTGGAGGAGTATAAGGGAGTCCACTGGTTACACAAAGTGAGTTGGTTTGTACGGTCTTCCTAAATGGCAATTCCTACTGCTCTTGGAGAAAAACACTGGGCCAGATGAACCATTGGTTTGACTTGCGGGGGTGTTTCTTGTGATAGGGCTAAACCCAAATCCCCCAATTAAGTTCCCCATTCCTCTACCCCACCCTCCATTTGGAAGGATATATGGGAAGGGAAAGACAAGCATACAGAAGAGTTTCCTGTTGAAAACTCAGCACTCGACTACTAAGTGGAAGAGATTTACAAGATAAGAGGGATCTTGACTTCACAGTCTGGTGCTTAGAGCACTCCATCAGGCTGTGGAGTCCTGGATTATGCTCCCCGTTTTGTGTTTTACGTTTAAGAGTCACTGATTTTAAACCACCCGTTGTAGTATAAAGGACTGATTCCTGTTTGAGTTTCCTAGCCACTGGGATAGTTAACAAAGCTTTAGGCCTTTAGCTCTGAAGAGAGGCAATGAAGTATTCTGGGACTGTTGTTAAGTAACAACATAGATTCTTTAAGTTTTAAACTTGGATCCTACATGGCTCAGTCTTACATTGATAATAATTTATGATAGTCATAATCTTTGTTATCATCATGCAATTCATTTCATTTTCCCCTTAGCTCAGCACTCATGATTATAACTTTTATAAAGTAATTTCAGTCAATATTCTGCAGGACCTTGATTCACAAGGGCATACAGGGATGGGGAAGAGGATGTAATGGATCACATAAAAAATTCCAGAGATATTTTTCTTGGTATTGTTTAGCTCAATTCCTTTTCTACTCAGTGAAAAGATGTGGATTTTTTTTCTCTCTTTGTGTCAGGTAAAATGGAAGGGAAGTCATTTCACAGTGTACAACATATTTACACCTGTTGTTTCTCAGGTAATGAATAGTTACACACATTTGGCATTTATTTAGCTTGCTCATATGTTAGATTGTACTTTCTTGAAAAACTCATTATGCTCCTTACAGTCATGTAGACAAATTAGGATAGGTAAGGGAGTCTGGGAGAGAGACATGAAAGTTGCTATCATCTGAGCAGAGGTTATGAAACAAATCTGAACCTCTAGTAAACTAAATGTGTAAAAATGGTGCAGAAATGCAAGATCTTTCCTATAAAAGCTATACATTGAGGAATTCAAAATGTAAAACTTTCAGGATGCTATTCTGTTAACAGAAAGGTAATAGATTAAAAGATGGCACTACAGCAATACTAGAGTGTAATTGTTAGACCAGTGCCTCACAACCACAGCCTTTTTCAATCAGAAGGCAATCTACTCTTCTAAAACTACAGAGGTTATCTTGTGCAATGTTGGCAGAATGGTTTTCATCTACATCCTATTACAAAACTAAACTAAGCATGGAATGCTCAGTTATTATTTTTTTATTTTCCCATTTTGATAGTTTCCTTGCCTGTATGTGAACAGGTATTATTTTATGAACCACTTACTCAGATCCTACAGATCACTGATAATCCAGAGATCACGAGTTGAGAAACAGCCTTAGATTTGGCTGCTCCGAGAGCTTTTTTGATTAGTCCTTCTGCTCAGCTGAAGTGTCACAAGTAACACTAGCTGCTATAAATCTTCAGGAGTTAATCTGTTTTTTGCTAGAAGTCTGATAAAGCAAGGGACCAAGATCAGTGTTCTGTTACATCATTAATGTATGCTGTCCGTCTTCACACACATACACAAATACACATGCACACATGCACATATTTTACAATGTTTTCTCTTGAGGTTTGATGGAAGTAGGTTAGTTAAAAAGGTTGTGGCTCGATCCTAAGATGTTAATGGTCTCTCTAAAGGTGCTGAGGGCTTAAAAGTTGTAAAACGCATTCGTATCACATGACACTTGATCCTGTGTCTAGAAGTGTATTACTGCAGCCATGAAATCTGTTATTTTTCCTGCTCACTCCATTGGAAACTGAACTGTACCTTTATATTGAAGTAAACAGGGTTAGCAGAAAGACTGGCATTCATGTGAATTCATAGATGACTAGGAACTGATAATTATTTCATGTTATACTCAATATATTACAAGATGGGGTTTTGTACTGTTTTAACTAGTATGAACGAAATGGCATGAGATGAGGGAAATATTCACTGTTAAAATCTATGGAACTCATTATAAAGATAAATTGATTACAACACTGAAAAAAGAATGAAAAATTAGAGGGAAAACAAAAGTGAGTATCACAGGGGTTTTGGTCATATGTTTTAGGGCTTTTTTTAATATGTCCTTATTTCATTGCATTTTGACATTTTTGTTACTTGACCATCATTGAAAATTTATTTGTGGTGCCAGAGAGGATTTGGAAAACAGCAGAAAGGCTGAGAGAAGTGTAATAGAACTCAAGGAGTTGAACTGATATTTTGGGGAAAAAAATGGATTTTCTTGCTGCTCTTCAGCAAAAATTTCATTTGGTAATTCTCAAAATATGATCTTTATTGCGTCCTCAATGTCAAAATATGAGAAAAAAGGTGAGAAAAAGAAAATAAAGGTCCTACATAATTTTCCAAGCACAAGACTAACTCTCAGGTGATAAGGGTGAAGCATTTATAAGCTGCTTTTCTATTTGTAACATTGGTTACAAACGTCTTGGGCAAGTGACTCTAGGTGACCCTGTTTGAGCAGAGGGATTGGACCAGATGACCTTCAGAGGCCCCTTCTAACCTCAGCAATTCTGTGGTTAAAAACTTTACCATCTGTGTTTGACACAAGTCAATGAACTATAGAATAAATTCTTTTTATTTCTTTTTAAGTTAACTAGTTGTAAGGACAATTCAGAGGGAAATCAGATTTATTTCATTCACTTTGTTTCTTCAGAAAGAAGTGAGTGCCCAGGCAGAGTAGCTGAGCTTATACCGAAGATGCCTGTCAACTCTGTAAGAGACGGGGTTCGGTAGGGTATGAGCACAGTGTTTTCACTCTGATGGAGTAGTGAAGTATCGTTCAGCAAAGTGAAATCATTTATGAATGCCAGAATCAACCTGCCCCATTCCCTTGCCTCAAACCCTTATAATGACTTTATATAAAGAGATTCCTGAATTGCAGCAATGTAAGAGAGATGAAAACCAATCTTGCAATACATCTATATGATCTTTGTAAGGCAAGCATAACCCTCATCTGCCTTCCTCTAAATTGGTGTCAGCTTTTGGTAGGCTCAACCAATCCACACGCTGTGTTGCTGTTGTTAACATAATGATTTCTCAAGCTAATGTGATAGTGAATATTTATATTCAATATATATATATAAGCATTTAATCAGCATGTAAAAAAAAGTAAAAGATGTTTTGATTCAAATGATGGATTTTCTTCTTATGCAGATTACTTTTTCAAATCAGCTATGGGAATATTTTGCTTAATTTTAAATTATTTATTCATTGCATATAAAATTGTATTTATTACATTGCATTATGGTTACCTGGTTATGAATGAAGATTTTAATATGCTTAGCCATATCTAAGTTTACTTTTTCCTTTTTATTTCCTATCAAAACTAATTCCCTACAATCACTAATGGAACCAAGGATAAATAAGATCAGTTCACACTAGAATACCAAGGATGTATTCTGTTTGATGTAGTAGAGTATTACTCTTGTTCTAAATCCAGGTATTGAAAGATTTTATCTAAGTGCAAAACACAAACTCTTAGGGTCAGATGCAGTTGACCAAACATAGATCTCAAGTGCCATTTGAGCTGCTTTGGGATATTCCTCCTGGTCTACAGACACTTCTTTAGAAGCGCATGGGCTATCCATAGATCTCATATCAGCTAACCCTGTGTAGATAGCTGAAATGTCCATGAGTATCCAAAGTGGGGCTTGGTGCCCATGCACAGGCACTCAAATCTTACTCTGAAGTTATTATTCACCTAAGTGCCTATCTTCCCATTACAGTCAAATGAAAGCTGGTCTCATTTCATCAGCTGGATCATTCTGTAGACTCTACAGAGGCTGCAAAGCAGTTGATAAGACATTGGTGTCTGGCGCCATTTGGAATACCATATGCTATTCTATTCAGCCCATGCTCTTCCAGGACATGGGAATTCCATAGATGTTGTGTAAGATCTGCCAGTGTGTGACATCTCAAAAGGTGCCAAAAGCCTTTGAGTGGGCACCTGAATCAAGTCTAAAATCTTCCACAAATACAGTGGCATCTTGGATACTAGCTTACAAGTGGACACCTAAATGTAGGTGTCTAAATCTGCTTTGCAACTTGTCCACATTGGTAGCTGTCTTGCTTTCACTATAAAGCACCGCTCACACAACAGCTGTTATAAAATTGAGCATATTAGATTTTATTTCCCTATGTCACGACCTGGGCTGGACAGACCAGGGAGGGGTTGTGGTGAGTTCAGAATTCCCTCAGGCTGAATTAAGGTGAAACGACACCAAACGATCAGTTGAACGTTTCATTTATGGCAGAAGCAGCCTGAACATGGGAGGTGTAACAGCAGGTGACGAGGTTTGTCACAGCAGGAATTGGCACAAAACTACCTCAGTAACCCGTGTAACCTGCGGTAACCACGTCTGTATCAGTTCAGGGAATACGGCGCGTCCTCCCTTTGGGTCCTGAGGTTCCGAGCGGACCCCCTTGCTTTCTAGACTCCTTCTCAGAGAGGAGCCTGGGGACGGCTGGATCAGCTCCGAGTCCCACACTTGGTCAGCGGGTTGTGTCTAAAGGGATGAGGTGGGGGCGTGATGGGGGGAGGGAGAGGAAGAGACAGAGAGAGAGAAGAGAAAGATCTCACTGGTTGTGGGTCCA
>JAVJGG010000008.1:7507924-7524466 GCA_035590195.1 Aviceda cuculoides | reverse complement strand
CAAGCAAGTCCCGTTCCTCCCCTCAGCCGCAAAAGCCCGGCCCTGGTCTCTGTCCGTCAGGTCTGGTGTTTGAGGCACTAACGCCGTCCAGTCTCTCGCGCCCTGCAGTGCACGGTGTTCGTGTTACTTCTGCGCAGTCACTGGCTAGCAAGAGCCCGGGAATTGAAAACAGCATCAGATGACACTGCGTGAAATTATCTAAAGGACAAAAAAATCACAGAAGTATCAAAAATAAAAGATAATCAAAACTGTTAATAAAAGTACCTTTTTTTGCAGAAGTCTTCCTTGTAATGCAATCTAAACTGAGATACTGTTGATTACAGATCCAAGATTACAAGAAGCGTTAAACATAGAGACCTTCTCAATTACTTTGCCTTAAACTTCTCAATTATTTTGCCTTGAAGTCCCTATTTGTAGCTGATGGCATTTGTGCTTAACAATACCCTGTATCTGTTGGATTAAAAGTAAAAATACTTGTTTCCTTTTTATCTTAAGTAATTAAAATATAAATTTCATCAATTCACATTTTAAATTTCTTGTGTATTTGGAAGTAGATAGGAATCTGAATTCTTTTATTCATTATGCTAGGCAGTTACCACTTTATATGCACCACAAAAGCTTAAGTATAGTAAGAACCTGCAGCTGTTTTGTAGCAGATGGCTATAGTCAGCATCTGATTTTTTTGTACAGCTATCGAGTGCACAGCACTTGATTCAATGGCCCAATTAAAAAAAAAAAAAAAAAAAAACCAACAACAAAACCCCACTGACCATTTTAGAAGATATAATTTATCTTTTCTCTCCTTTTCCCTTGTAATTGCCATATAGTTTCATCATACTATTTCCTCAGGTTGGTTAAGATATTTTTTGTTTGGTATTTTTCAAGACTCATGCTTGACAGTTTTTGAATTAACATTTTATGTACCCCCTGCAGACATTTTCTCCTCTGAAGGAAACTTATGCTGATAGTCTTAAGACTTGATTTCACAGCTTCAAAAAACTTGCAAACACTTCAGTCTTGTTTGGAGAAGGGCTGGGAATCAGGAAGGTAATAATCAGGTGAGAATTTTCCAAGCACACTATAATCCTAAAGATTATCCACTTGGTCTGAAATGCCAGAAAATGAGACAGATTAGTCCAAGCTACCTTAGGCAACTTCTAGGCCATTCCTCTTGGAAGAGAGGAAGGACCCAGAGGTTATGAGGGGTTGCTCTACAGGTTTCTTAAGCTGTAGTCTGTAGTCCAGTACTGATCAGTGATGACATTTAAAGCAGATCAGAACAATATTGTCCTCATAATTTCTTTTTTTTCCCCAGTGAAGTTTGATGCACAACAGCCTATAAAAGTGTATATATGTACACACACATACGCAAGTAATTAAGAATCTTTAACTCTACAATAAATAACCCTCCCATTAGACTGTATTTATTAATTTCTATCTTGGTAATGACCCTGATTTTTATGCTAAAGCTATAGAGAAATATCTTTTCGTTGAAGTTCCTTTAGTTTAGTAGGCCTTTCATGGAGAAAACTGCTCAGGTCTGGCACTTTGAATTTCTAAAGCTATGCTGAAGGTCAGTGATTTCTGCACTGCACTGAAGAAGGAACTGTTGGAGGCTTTGCATTCAGGAGACATATTGTTGCCTCAAGCCTTCAAAAGGCTGATGAACAAATGAGAATGTGGTGATAGGTTAAAGAAGAAAAACCTAAAACATGAAAAGTGGTATGCTTGCTATTCAAGCACTGTTTAGATTATGTATACTCAAGGTAAAACTTATCTAGTTTAAGATTCTGCTTACAATAGAGGATGCTTAAGGAATGTTTGGATAATAGTCAAGGCACCAGATAACAGACATTTCAGAGTCACAGACTTGCTAATTAAGGACATACATCCTCCTTCGGCACTGGGAAATTGAGGGGTTGGCAAAAGAAACAAAGACCCTGGTGTCCTCAGATGACTCGTGACCACAAAAGAACAAAAGGAGTAAGGCTATTCTTCCCAAATGAAAAACTGAAGACCACTGAAGACCACCAGAGACCCCCATGCAGGTGTAGAATAGTCCAGGATGATTGCTCAAGAGAACAATATGTCATGCTTGCTCAACATAATGAATATGCAATAGTTAGGCAGAACATATGTATTAGATAGGCGTGGTGTTTTAAATGTTGTGTGTAAGTATGGACCGAAAACCTCAGTAGGTGTGCTTGATTTGTGGAAATCTTCCACCTTGCACCCTGCACAGAATAAAGCAATGTCACCTCTCTAAACAGACTTTGGGTGTTTCAGGAGTTACTTTCTGATCAGGTAACAATATCAAGTACAAGGAGACAACTACTTCTAAAAAGCTAAGTTCTGCCTCTGTAAATTTTAGGACCTTCATAAGAGCAAAGTCAGTGTATCCCAAGGATATGTATTAGTGAAGTCTTCACGGATTTCTGGTTAACATATAGTTTCTGTTAATCAGAGTTTAGTTAATCAGTTGTCCACTTGATTCTAGAATAATTCATTCTAGGATAAATTGAGAATTATCTAAGAAGTGTCTTAGAAGTATCTCAGAAACCACCCATACTTTGCAAGTTTATTGGCAGATGTATTAGGCAGCCTTAGGCTTGCTGTTGTCACCTCCTACAAGAGTATCTTCCCTCTCTCATTTATACTTTACTTTACAACTTGTTTAATGCAATTTAAGCTAGTGTGAGCATCATGAGAAAGGACAACGAAGGGAGCAACTCCAAATGAAAATTCTGCAGCTGTTTTATTCTACTCTGTAGCATGCAGAAGTAGAGAGTCTGATAAACACAGAATTAAAAGTGGAAGAATATTGTAAAAGGGAGGAAGTTATAAGATCTGTAAACCATACTAAATAAAATATCAGGTGAAGTGCTCATTTTAATACCAGTTCTCCCATGCAGACTATTAAATAGAATAATATCTTGATAGCTGGAACCCAAGGTATCTTAATTCTATCTCTCTAGTTTCAACAACATCTTTCACAGTCATTTTAAAGTTGCTTGGAGAATTTAATTATTCCTCCCTCCTCTCACCCAGCAGATGAACTAATCTAACATATGGAGAAATCAAGATGAGGACTCTGTTATGAAAGCTGCTGTAACATAATTTGGGAAGAGATAGTTTGAAAGACAGTTTTCATACTGTCACTTCGGAAAACTTGGCTCTGCTTTGAGTGGGGCTTTGGAGAAGATGACCTCCAGAGGTCCCTTCCAATTATGTAATCCTATGAATGTGTGATTCTAAAGCCTGTTTATCTTTCAAGGAGTTTGTGGCTTAATTAAAGACAGATCACAGCAGCCCATCCTGGAAAGAAAGTAAGGATCAGAACAAAACAAGACAAACTACCATACTACTATATCATGCAATGGTCACACACAATTCAGGAGGAATGATTACAAGGACAATAAGATAGAAGACTAATTTGTCCTGTTGGAAAATTATGTCAATAACTGTCCCCTACTTAATTCCAGCCTTATGCGTAGTTGAAAGAAGGGCAGACTTCAGTGCAACATCTTGTGACAGGACAACTGAGAGCTGTCAGGCTTGTTACTGCACTTATAAATCCACCTGAACATAAGACTACTCCTTCCAAATACGTAAGTAACCTGGTAGACATGACTTCACTGGCTGTCCTTGGCACAGGTTTTTAGTGCTTTCTTTACTGCTGTGTGAGTTGGAAACTGAGTGTGGTAAAGGGAGATTTTCCCTTCTCTTCATACCTTTCTTTTATCTTCTTTAATCAAAAGTAGACAGTTCAAAAATCCTTCAGACCCAGAAAGTAAGGCGTAAGCTTTTTTAATCTGCCCTTGGAATTTCAAAACATGGTGAAATTAATAAAAATACATTTTTCTTTAAAGTACCTATTGCAGTTATGCTGTTCCAATGTAAAGGACATAGTTTCATATTTTGCACAACAACACTAAACCACATTCATCTGCTTGCATTGTTCCTCCTCATCGCTGTCTAGTTAAAAGTACACCAAATAATTTCATTCTGTAGGAACAGACTGTTATTTGAACGTGCTTCTCTGAAATTGTTATGGGTGCTTGAGTGATAAGTGATTGGATGACCTACCTACACTCATTATTAAGAGCAGAATATAGAAAGTAATACAGCATATTAAATTGAGGACCATAGGATCATAAAATAGTAGAATCATAGAACATTTTGGGTTGGAAGGGACCATATCATCCAGTTCCAACTCCTCTGCTATGGGCAGGGACACCTTCCACTAGACCAGGTTGCTCAAAGCCCCATCCAACCTGACCTTGAATACAAATATCTTTCTATTACTATGTCTTCCACAACACTAATGGAAAGTTCAACTTTTTGTGGCAGCTTAAATAAGAACTGGAAACTGATGAAGCAGGCATGATTAACTGAATGCCCAGGAGACATGACTGTTGTTGGTCTGCCTTCTCTCTGTTGGTCTCCTGCACTCACCCTGCAGTGCATCTATGCGTTCACCCTCCATTTAAATTGCATATTTGTGGCAGATTGGGTTTAAGGTTTTTTTGCTTTGCTTGATGACATTAATTTTCTGCAAACTACAGGGCCCATTCTTATGTTGACATTACATGTTTGTATATAAAACTCAAAATTTTCAGTTAGGATACTTGCCTACTCTATAACTATGACAAATCAGCAGTGTCAGACCAAAAGACTTGTTGCTAAGAAGAAAAAGGTTGTGCTGGTTCTGCGTCCAGTACAAAAGTGTGTCTCAATCATTTCCCTTAACCTCAGATGTGTAAACTCTCTTCAAAACTTAATGTTCTCAGGTTTACCCTGCATAATATCTCACCTGATGTGCCTATTAATTAAATTAACTCTGTGAAGAAAAACTCAACTTATGAAGTTTAAAAGAAATAGCTATATCTGATGCAGACCTGTTCGGTTTGCAGGTTTTTTTCAGAGTGAATTTGGCTTTCATAATAAGAAAGAGAGGGTTTTGTTGGCTTATTAAACTCCTTTGTTGAAGTTTATTGACTTAGGGTTTAACACCAACAGTCAAGATAGAAGTTAATTACTATTCAGTACCTTTAATTGCAAGCTACAGTTCAAATACTTCAAGACAAGGTAAAGCAAATAACACTTGTCACCAGTAATTACAGACAGTGTTCACCACCCTGCCTTGAAGGCACCGAGCTGCTGCTTTCTTAAGAGGTCACAAAAGATGAATGAGTAAAAGGGAGATCACACTTCTAAAACATCCAAATAACACTTCACTTTGAGAATTCTTTTCTTTATCCTCAAATATTGCTCGTCATTCACCTTTAACATTGTTTAGACCTAAAAAATGCATTTAATTCATATTCTTTTGTTATTAGGCATTCCAGGAAGTCTCCATATAATTTACTTTTGCTTACAGTGTAATAGTCACAAGGTCTGAGGTTAGGAGTGAGTTGGTGGTTGCGCTTTTTTTATTATTATTATTTTTTTAAACAAACTCCCAGAAAGACCTAGTAGGCAAAGTACACCCTTGTAAGCAAAATGTGCAAGAGAAAAATAAACAGAAAGCTCTATAAAAATGAAATGGTCAAAGGGAGACTGTGATTGCTCCTAAAATTCACAGATACCTCTTTTTTCTCCTATGCAGCATGTGTGGAAAACATAAACAAGTAAATGGAAGAAGAAAATTTACATCAAGCTGTTTCTTAATTGAGCTCTAATGGATCCCCTTTGAGACCCATCATAACAGAGAAATTCATATGTAGTCTGATTTGCATCTGTGCATTAGGCTTGCTCACAGGTGTTTAGCTTTGCTATCTAGCAATAACAGCCAGTTTTTAGGACTGGCATGTGATCTAAATCCTCCTCTCATCTCTTCTAAGCAACACAGCCCAGAGCCTCAAAAATAAGTGTGCTGATAACTCTCTGTGAAACTATATTTCCCTTAAATGTCTGCACCTAAGAAGTACTATTTTTAACCTTTCCTCACAAAGTTTCTACGATGTATAGATGAGTTGGATAGTTAAGAGTAGAAGACAGAAAGCATAGAACCAAAAAATGTCTCTGCTAGACAGTCCCTACCATCACCACCAGCTTTAGCTGCTTTCTAGTGATTATAAATTGTCACTGACAGAAGTGAGGTGCACGTGTGGTTTCAAGACAGCGTCTAGTGAATTAGCAAGTGTGTCACAAAATTCCCATTTACAATATATTCATAATTTTCCTGCATAAGTGGGTGTGCGTTCATCGCACACACAGTAATGTGAGCAGTTCTCTGAAATAGATTGATCTGGAAAATGTTTGGCCCTTTGAGAGATTAAATACTGCAAAGAGATGAGTAGCACTTATATTGCCATTGCAACTACTCTATGCCTGAAGAGAAGACTTTTGTTTCGGGTGCTGAGCTTCACTCGGTTAGTGACCACTAACTACGTGAACTGCCTGGAATTATTGGCACCTTCCTATGAGGTTCTTCACTGACTTTATTCAGATCACTCAAGTTATAGGCTGCTAGGATAGGCTCTAAACTGCTGCTGTACATCGAAGGAATCCTAGCTTTTGGACGGGTTAATGCTCATTCTCCTGGGTTATTTTTCCCTCAAAATTTCATTGGCCCCTACTGCTCAGCTGTAGTCAGAGAAGAGTTGCAAACCAGCTCAGTGGACACTGGTTTTCTTCCCTCTGGTTCCTCCAGAGGGAACTCTTCATGAAGCCTGCATATGCTAGCATGTATGAACTTAGGAGGAGTAACAGGACATATTGACATCTTCAGAATCAAAAAGTGCTCTTCTTATATAGGATCTTTTGTGTACTTTTCTTCAAAGTTCATAACCTAACTTTGTTTTGAGGTGATTTAGGTACTTGAGATGTTCAAATGTACAGTTAATACTTTGTTAGAAGGAACTCATTTCAGTCAGTTAAATAATGCCAATGAAAGTCTTTTTGTCACAAATGTAAATTGAATGTTCAGAAGAATTGCTACCCTCAAATTCATTTCATAAATGTAGGACTAGACTTCCAGTGTTTTGGAGCTGTGGAGCTCATCAGATTAATAAATAAATATACATATGTACGTATGTATGTATATAATCTTATATATGTCATATAAGTATATTCTTCTGATTTTCTCAAAGTTTCCATCCAAAAAAATAAAAATAATGAAGGATAATCTGGGGTTAAATGACCACGGAGGAAGACACACAAAAGTGTGGGGAGGAAAGGAATGTGTTTACCTTAACAGGCATTTCAATTGTGTCATATTGGGAAAGGTGCAGATGGTCAGATGCTTACATGTCAAGTGAAGTATTCAAGTGAATCAGTTTATTAAAACAGTTGCCTTCAAATGAATTGTGAAAATCAGATAATAATAATGTGTTTCAACTTCAGTGGGCAATTGGCAGTCACAGATTCCTGATATGTCTATAGAGCCCAGGTACTGAATCCCATGAATAGTTTTCATTTAAGTAAAAAAATGAGCACAGAAATTGAGTTACAAGCCAGGAGTTCAGTAAGTAAATAAGGTATCTGCAAGAATTTTGAGGTCATGTTTTCATCACAAATAAACGAAGGTGCTGAATGTGCTAACCCAAAATCCTGGCAGTGCTCAAAATAGAATGTGTTTTAGATACTGCTAAGAATGTATTATAATGCCTCTGCCAATTCGCTACTTAGATAAAGGCTCTCAGATTCATTATTTTCTCAGTGAGTAAATAAATTATATAAAAAAGACAACTTTTACCTTCAATAACGTGTACCATGAACATGTTTTAGAGACCTAAAGTTATCTTGCATCCTTTCCGTTTTCCTGGCTTTTTATATGGAGGCAATCATGCATAAATTGTCAATATCTGGACAAATATCAGATTAAGAGAACAAAGAAATTCTTGAAAAATGAAGATATTTAAGGTGGCAAGCTAGTCCAGGACTATGTCTTACTTCTGTTGTATCAGTTTTTACACCCTGTAAGTTTCTGTGCGTCACCTTAGCTGTGTGACACTCCTCAGCACCCACAACAGGGTAAAAACTGGGGGCAATGGAGGCAGTGCATCAAATGTGAGTAGAGAGCGTTCATGTCCTCAGCACTGGTTTGGTTACGCCAAGTGTTTTTTCAGCAGAGCCCCTTGCGTGTATGCAGAGCATGGCAGCTGAAAGTGCTTTTCTGCCATCACAGTCTCACTAATCCTCTGAATGACATAAACTAAGTATGACAAAGATTCTCCTTTATCAGCACAAATGTCTCTGCATAAGGCATTTTTCTGATATAACAGTGTCTGTAAGGGGTGAGATTTTTTTCACACCCTCAGCTATGGAAGTTCTACTGATAAAAATTTGGAGTGTAATTTAGACTAAGACTGCAAGACTAAGAAATCGACATTAAAATCCCTAAGATCCCTCTCTCCTTTGCGCCTGTGTGGAGGAAAAGCTGAGATGGCAGGAGTAGGATTTGTGAGCCACAGAAGGATAACGTCAGGACAAATTTCATGTGGGGCTGTAAAATTAAGTGTTCGTGTTGCCCTCATTCAAAGATGATGTCAAGGAGTTTGGGGAGCACTAAGTAGTGTTTGGGGACTGTAGTGGTGTTAATCTGTGATGTGGTTATCAAGACACCACTTTCTGTACAGTGATATATACTGGAAAGTTGTTCCTAGGAAATAGTGCGTATGATGGATGCTATTTTCCTTTGCTTTCTATAGGATGCTGCTAGGCCTGTTCCCATTGCTCTTAGTCCAATGTCAGTGACAATGCTCTGTAATATAAACTGAATTAATTATGAATAATGCCAGAAATTTTAATATTTCATACCTTTCCCTTCTTGGTCACCAAAAATGTGCTACTCTAATGGATACATAACAATATAGGCAAATAATGTGCATTATACACCATGCATACAGGTACATACATACCTAGATGTAGTATATACCACTATATTATATATAGTATATGTAAACATATACATATATATATTCATGTTGTATCTAACCCATGTCCTTGAGATGCTAAGTTTTAGCTGACAGTTTAGATTTATTTAGTGAAGTGTAAAATACAATTTTACTGGAAAAGCCCTGACATTCCTCTCCCTCCAGTGACAGATTCTGACACCATTAGAGATACTCTAAGGTCTGATCCACAAAGTTTGTGCATTTCAGTTAGTGAAATGTTTGTTTATCATTACCATTATACCATTATACACAGCTACACATTCTTGTACCAGTCTATTCAAAGTAGTACAATTTCTTTATGAAGGCAAGGCCTAAGTTCAGGACAGCTTTTTCTTATCTGTTACATTTAATTTTAAACCTATAAAGTATCTCTGGAATAATTCTAGCAAAGTTCAAACATTTTGCCCTCATTATTTGCAATTATAGTTCATAATTAATGCTACTATTTTAAAGCATTGCTTTATTCATAACATTCATTTCAAATTTCAGATCTCTCCAGTGTTTGCTTTTGACTTCAAGTGCCTCCTATTAGCTATCTGTATTTCTTTAATTTGGCATTTTATCTGCAATTCATATGTGTTTTATTACTGCAACTAGATAACCGAACTTACAAACTTAACTTATCATGTGGGCAGTAACAGAGATTTTCTGGCTTGAACATTTTTTTCTTTTAATGTTTTCTTCTGGACTGCATATTTATTGCCTGAGTAGCTGTTATCTTCATTGCTATTCTCTTAAGAGTCTTCTGACGTTACTGGCGAAGGTTCAGTCACATGCAGATCTGCCTTGGGATTCCTGTTCACTAAGCACTCCTCACTCCAGTCGGTGCCCGGCTGTAGAGAAGTCATTTTCACTAGTTCTGTCTGAATACCCCAGTCGGACCCTATAGCCAGATCTTCTCTCCTTGCTTTCCGTCCCTCTGGCTCAATGTCACTTGTATCCCTGGTTACAGAGGGAAACACGTGTTTTCAAAAGTGGAAAAGGAAAGTTCTTTCTCCAAAATACTCTAATAGTTAGGGTACCACATTAGGAGGTGAAAGAAGAGACTGAGACTCCTCTAGGGAAAGCTGTTATTCAAAAGCTGGGAACTTAGAATCTTTGTGAGAGTTATTTCAGCCACTTACTCTTATGGGCAGGCCTAATTCTCTGGAGCATTAATGGTGCTTAACAGACATCTCTGACTTGGGATACTGGATCTGGGACAAGCCAGTGCTCCACCAGTCCTGTCTGGTGGGTGTGCTGGAGGAGTTCCAGCATCCTCGGGGGGAGGCTCCCTGGTCTCTCCCTGGCCTGTAGATGAGAGCCTAAATACCGAACCTCTGAGGTCTGAATCCTCACCTGGTGACAGGCTCCTCGTGCCTGTGTCTGGCTGGATAAATCAATCTCACCTTTGGCTGATAGAGTATACTATATAGTGTCATACAGTGAGACTTAACTGTAGTATTCATCCAGTTAAATTAATATATTGCTGTCAAGAAATTATTGCCTTTCAGGAAAAATGTACAGTGTTGAATACAACACCTAGAAATCTAGGGTAAAATTTTTATTTTACTGTAGCAACTATTCAATCTGTAACTTTCCTTAAATTTTTCATGTTGTATTCCTCAATTAAAGACATGACTTTATTTTTTTTCTCATCCATAATTAATTAGTGTAGTAGTTTAGATAATACTGCTTTTATTGTTAATTTATAATTTTTTTAATGAAATGCTAATCAAAGCTAATTATATTAGCAAAGACTCAGCACTTGCACAGTTCAGGTCTTCTTCAGCAATGTACAGGTGCTTTTATTTTATTAGGTTTATCAGTGATTTTAACATCAATAAAATCTCCAGTGCAGCAAGACTAACATAAAGTTGCTATGGCCTGCATTCGAGGTCCTGTTTTGAAGTTACAGAAAAAAGAAGAGAAGAGTTGAGTTAGTCTTTTCAGAACTCGGGGACAGAAAGAATAGGGCAGGGCTGTCCCTAGATCAAGGGCTCCTGGTGTTTGAAGACCGTGGACACTGCTGGTACAGCTTTTAAGCACATGAGCACAAAGGGCATGTACTATATATTGCTCACCCCCTGAAACGGAGCTGAACAGGAGGGTCCTCCTGAAGAGCTCCCCACACGTGAGAATTTGTAATTTGTCTTTGGACAGCACAGCATGCTACAGTGCTGGGCAGAGGCTGCATCCCGGCCAGTTCTGAAACTGGAGGCACCCTCCCGCTGTGCTGTACCTGCCGGGGTTACCTTAGTGTGCCGATGATGCTTCCAAGGTCTAATGGAGCATAAATCTGCCAATGTGGTACGGTACGGCGCTGCGCGGCCGCACCGCGTCATTCAGAGCTAGCCGAGGTGTTTCTAACAGACTGTGTGTGGTATCACTTCTCGTAAGCCTGTCCTTAAAGCCCTAAGAGCTTGGACTGAAATCAATTCATCTCAGATACTTGACGCCTCCATTGGCTACAACGACAATGTTGTGCTGTAGTGGTTAAGGTACTGCTGGATGTAATTTCTTCCTAGAAAGCAGAAATGGCAGTTCTGTGGATGGACATAGCTCTTTGGTTCGCAAAGGAACATGCTCTGCATTAAGATGATTTTTCAAAATCAAGGAATGTCAGTGCAAGTGTGGTTCCCAGACTGTGCAACATGGATTTGAAAAGCAAAACTAAGCTAATAGCTTCCCCATGACTAAGATCAGGCACATTTTTAAATCCATTTCATTAATTTCTCGGGAATACATAGATTGTCTCCTCTTTTTCATGTGCCTGCAGCTCCAAGATGTTAATTCTGTTAATGTCTTTTCTATTTCTTAAAATTTATAACTTTATTAGACTCAGTTATCTACCTGTTCTGGTCAGTTACAATCTCAGTATTGCCAGAATATTTTGATTTCTTTTTCTAATCACACTTTTCTGGATGGTATCCTTGTTATCTCCTTATATGAGACAGTATTGTCTTGAATTGCAACAATAAAATTTCAGATAGTTCACTTCCAATACTCTCTCTCATGCATCATTTCTTATAACAATTACTTAAACAAATGTAATATTCAGTTTCTAGAGTTACCTTTTTTATTATTTATTTATTTATTTTTATCCCGGTGGACTATCGTTCTTTTTCCACTATTATTGGAAATATATTTCATAGCTTTTAGCTCCAGCAGCTGGAATTTCTACATATAAACTAAGAATGTGACACCGATGATCATGTAATAGATTTTTGTATGCATGATTTCAGACAATAAATAGCTTAGAAGCTACTAAAACCTTTATAAAAGTTTCCCAATTGTTTCTTAGAATGCCATGCAGTACCATTTTTAAATTAATGTTTTTCAGGAAGCTGAATCTCTTTCAATATGTCTAAACCTCGACAACTACTACCATTTAAGGCTAGGTAAAACATTTGCACAGAGCTGGCAGGCAGCAGGAGGGGAAGGTGGAGGACGTACAGGCGACCTCTGCCTCTCCGGGCTGGTGACAACGGGCTGGGCAGCATGCGCTAGGATTGTAGAAATGGCTCCAGACACCTGCCTTTAAGCACCTGAAGCAGTCCCTAGCTGATGTTTTGTCATGCATACAAAATATTTGAATAACTGTAGTTTCAAAACAAGGTTTAAAAGTTTAAAGCGCTCACAATCTCATACATTCAAAAGCATTACTATGAAAGCAATTTTATAGGCTTTTATTCATGCATTTAACACTTACTTTTCCTACAGATCTTATTCAAATATGCAGGGCAATGCATAGTAGGGTCTTGTGTGAGTATATGTGTTAGCTACTTCGTGGAAAAACATGCACAGACTGTTTCTGGAGAAAGAAAATTACACATCTAAAAGGACACAGAACTGAGGCCCCTTTGAAAATTAGAGATAAAAGTAATGTATGAAACTTAGTAACCATTTAGGTCTGTGCAACTGCACTTGTACAGGGGCAACTGAGAGTAAAGTCTTTCCTGTGAATATTAGTCAGGAGGCGATGAGATGCATTATGGATTTAAAAATTATGATTACATTTTTCTATCAATTAAAAAGAAGCCTCCAGAACAAACAAACAAACAAACAAACAAAAAAATCTGGGATATTTTTGGTTTTGCTGGCATAAAAGTACAGCTCTCAGCTCCAACAAGAAGAAATTCCTTGCCACAATAAATTCAGTATTTGATCTTGCTGTCCCAATACTGCACTGAATTAAAGTTATGAGTCACCTAGCACTTCTGAAATAAACACCATTTATACCTGCAACAAGGGTCTGTAATTAAACTATTCCACAATCTCTATTATGTGCCTTACAGAGAGGTTCAGGAGAGTAATTAGCACTCTTCACCACAGCAGAAAGAGTTATTAGCCAACACTAAAATAAACACATGGAAACAATTGTAAATCAATGGGTTTGTAAAATAATAGGTTTGCAGTGTGAAGACTGGTAAAGTTTAGCAGCTGTTCGAGAACTTACTGTAAAAACATTGCAGTATTTTTACATTCCTAACAGCAAAGGTGAACTTTGTCTATCTACTCTTAGGTAAATAGATAAACGCTTCTGACCTAAAAATTTCAACACAGAGATGAACATCAGTTTGAATTCACCATCTGATTTGACAGCATTATCTCAGCATTATCTCAGCTGTTTTACTTGCTAATACAGAGGATAATTTTTGAATGGTTCTTACACGTCTCAGTAGTTACATGGGATTTATAATAATTTTGAACCAACCTGTAGGTATAACTGTAGGTATAAGGAATGTATCAGAGACAACTTCTGACTTGACATGTCTAATTTCTATTATAAAGTTTGATTTTTCAAGATTTTTTTTTATAAAATCATAGCATTTTTAATCTACAGATTTTTCCTCAGCTTTTTGCTCTGCTTTTCTTGGAGATTTCACAGAACGAGGGCAGGAGGTACCTACTGGCCACTTATTGGTGTTAAGTGCCCTTCCTGTGCTTTAATGCTACCCTGAGTCCATTGTCCCTTACGGGAATATGCCTCCGTTAATGGCGTTACTGGAGAAAGGCCAAGGTTGGCCAACTCATGGGCCTGGCTTCACACAGGGGCTCTACAGCCCCCCCTGCCCCAGAGGGCAGGCTGCCTGTGCTCAAAGCCGATGTTGATGTGGCGCAGCCACCTAACCTTGCCACAGACTGATGGGAGAACAGCTTGGGTGGCAGAAGGACCTCATGGAGGCCTTGCTGGAGGCCTCTGCCCCGTTGCTCCAAAGCTGCGCTTCTGCTCAGACCCACAGCCCTGGCCCTTGCCTGAGCTATGCTGTAGGTATGACCATGGCCAACCTGATCCCAACCTGCTGACTCAACTTCTTGACTCCACCTCAGGCTTGACTGGCTACTGCAGATCTGCCCAGTGACTGCAGGACTCTTGGCTGACCATGGTGACCATCACTGGCCCTGCTCTGCTCTTCTTGTTCGCACACTGCAGGGCGGTGTCCTTCCCAGCAGAAGTCCCCTGCTCTGTCCATCTCGTTGTCACCTTTGGCACCACGGCGGGGAGCGGAGACGCTGACGTTCAGAGGGAGCCGCCACTGCTGTTGAGCTTCCTCGGGCTGGATCAGGACTCATCTCCGGGAGCAAAGGGGCTCCTCAGCTGAAGGCTGTGTACAGGCACAACTGCGACATTGCACGGGCGAAGAACAAGGGCAAAGGCTTAAATGCAGCTCCTGAGCAAAGAAATGGGTCCCTGATGGGCCGCCTGGCAGGTAGCTTATTCACTATCCAAAACTGGAGACCACCTTCTCTCTCCATAATGATATACCTACCAGAGCTACTACTTTTTCTTTTAACCCTTTATTGAAGATCTGTGCTTGTTTTCTCAGCTCAGGATGAAAGAATCAGTTATTATTGCTGATATGGTGTTATCGTCCACTGGCACTCAAAAATTGTTCTGAATCATAAGTTAAGTTTATAAACCAGCTCTGTTAGTTCTCCTTTTGCCTTCAGTCTTCTTGATTTATGTATTCAAGCTTTTCTATCCAATAATTTTATAATTTCATGGGGGTTTGCCTCTTTTTAATTAAAACCTCACATTCTCAGGTAATGATACAGAAGCTAGGACATAAGAAAATAATTGATTTTGTGAAATCTAGTGACTCTGAGCAATGGGTTCATGGACTGTCATCTGGACCATGGTTGTTGGTATAGTGAGTTCGGAACAATCCTTTACCCGCAGTTATACAATGCTTCCTCATCTCCTCTGTGTCATATTGTTAACATTATGAACGAAAATCTGAGAAACCTTCAAAATTTTCTTTGGATTACTTGGCTCTCCTGTGCACTGGCATTCAGCTCACACAATGGTTGGTATTACAAATGATTCCTTATGTCTCTCCAATTCAGTCTGAAGCCAAATCAGTTGAGTAGACCACATTCATGTAGACCACATTCATGTAGACCAGCTGATTATGTTGATACAAGGGAACTTATTTTTTGCTTTCAACCTCACCTCATACTTGAGGTAGCAGCAGCTCTGCCAGCCAGTACAAATGTCTTGGAAAGGAGTGTAAAGCTGGTAGTTTTTACAACAAAAGTTGCCTTAAAAATGTCCTTCTGTAAGCAAGAAAAGATACACACAGAAATGAGATGTTAAATAGCTGCCATTACATTTCTTTGAGCATACAATGTATCAGTTTTATCTCTCTAGAGCAGTATAAAAAGAAAATATAAAATGGTTTTAAAAAATCAGACAAACACTGTAGCTATAATTACTCGACCTTGCAAACACTATTATTATCCATTATGAACATGTCATCCTGAACAAAGCGTTCACCCCTCTTTTTTACAATAAAGGCATACATACAACACATAGGTTCATGTTTTCTGATTGTGTTTTTATGAGCAAATAAATAGTTAAACTTTTACTCGATCATGAAGAACCAGGAAAATTAATAGGGAAAACAGTATATCTCCCACAATACCTAGAAATGTCTCCCTTATCCTAAAAATGCCTGACAAAAGAAACAGTAACTTTGCTCACTCGTATTTTACTGTTACCAGTAACAGTAATCCAGCATCCTGGATGGCTTTAGGAGAGCTGGCTTCAAATGTCCAAGGCACACAGGGGGCTCCGAGGTCCACACCAAGTCCACACTGTGCAGGGACTGGGCTGAGAGGAGAACAGAGGAGCACCTGTTATGATCCACTGGTGCAATTCCATTAAGGCCTGTGGCTGCATCAACATTCTCCCATTTTCTCACTCCTGCATTTAGGTCAGGGCTATATCTGCCTATGTACTATTGAATACCAGAAATTGAAGCCATATAGCAAGTCCCAAAGGACCGATCATTGAGATTAACTACTGAAAGGACATAAACACATGCAGAAAACAAACAAACAAAAGTCAGTAACTAATCCTGTGTAATCCAAATTGTAAGGATGAAAACAATGTGCCATGATTTAAAATAAAGTATTTGGATTGCCACGTATTCTTTACATGATTTTTTATCACTACAGTCCTCTCCAGGCAATACCAAATTTCCACATAATGTGCCAAATTGCTGAATTTCCTGACTGGAGTGTTTGGGGTTTTTTTTAGATGAGAAATAGAAGTCTCCTAGCTGGCTGCCTATGTGTCTTATTCTGAGGTGCAAAAGTTATTCCAGTAAAAGCTTCCATCTGTTTAAGCTCCTCTTGGGGTTTGTGTTTTTTTTTT
>JAVJGG010000008.1:7496353-7507896 GCA_035590195.1 Aviceda cuculoides | reverse complement strand
CATTTTTTTTTGTTTGTTTGTTTGGTTTATTTTGTTTGGTTGGTTTTTTAATCTTTATGGGGTTTTTTGATGGCAGGGTGGGATTTGGAGGGGGAAGCTGTGTTGTTTTGTTGTCTGGGGGTTTATTTTGTTGAATGATCCAAAATAGCTGAATATCAGGGTTACTTATGAAATGCTATCTTTTGTTTTTCTTTACAGGAGAATTTTCTACAGGACTGATTTATACTATATTTTAAACTTTATTTCTTTTCATGTAGAAATCACCTAAAACCAATATAATACTAATATGGAAGTACAATTGAGAAAGGATTGGAATATTTATTTCCTATGATTAGTGCTTGAACTCTTTTTTCCTTAATACAAGTAAAACCCATGGTAAGACTCCTAAAGAATGTAAATCTGATTTAAATATGAACCAGAAAGTTTCTGACCCTGTGACTTTTAAAAATGTAATCTGTATGACCAATATTCTTAGTTTTCTTTGATCTCTTAAATTTATTTTTATTACCAGAGAGGTTGCTTTGATATAATAAAAAGTTTAGGGATAATTTAATCTCTTATTTTACCTGGAAATCTTTAACGAATGATTCTATTTACTCTCTTACAAATCAGTTGATGACAGTAGATACAAATTAAAATCATTAATCTCTGTATTATGCATGCAGAGTTTGGACTGTATCCAGGAAGTATGTTACTTAAATATACTGGTCAAGACAAAAATGTTTGAAAATTAATCTGACTGCAGTTTGGATACAATAAAATAAGAAGCAGCTGTCCCTTTTCTACAAGTTAACAGTGAAGATGTATCTTTCCAAAATCTTCATGTCTAACTTCAGGTATAAGCTTTATATAATTTCAATGTCCTTCATTTTGCCCTAAAATTCCCAATTCTATATAAAAGAGATGAGTAAACAGTTAAAATAAGTAGCAACATAGCTCAAAACGTGTACAGCAGAAGCAATAATGCTCATTGTTGCAAACAAACATCATCTGGATGGCTGTATTCATACTTCTCCATTTCCTGCCACGCTACTTAAGTCAGTTGAACAGGCCTGCGCTTGACGGGGGTGGGAAGTTTGGGGGTTTTTTTTTTTCTTTTGTCAGATTTTTTTTAAAAAATTTTTTCAGGAATTTCTCTCCTAACTTTGTAGATCCATATAAGATACCTGTTTCTAGATCTGGGATTTCCAGGGTCCTGTGACAGAAATGATCAAGTGTTTCTGACTTCGGCCACTGAATCTTTGAGTTTTATTTTCCCTTTCTGTATGGCCATGCTCACATTTCTGTATGCTCTTCCTCACCTGTTTTTTACCATCTTCCTGAGAGAAAATGGAGGAGGACAGTATATTGGCTTTGGCAGAGTGCTGTGCTAATGTGGTTAGACTGCTTCTGGTGTATGAGGTAGCTCTTTCAAGCTGCATTTTTTTCTTGATTCACAGATATTTATAAATCTAAAACAGCTTTTGGGTTTTGTTCTTATTTCTCTTGCAGCAGTCTAACTCAGACTTACTTCGGAAAATTTATACCTGCATTTATGATTTTTCTTTCCCAGCTAGTATTTTCTTTCTTCCTCCCTCCAAGTTTACTCCTGATAACCTCACAGTTGATTTTTCAGTCAGGAAAGGCCATGATGCTTTTCCACAGGATTTTTCCAGGATACCAATCACTCTTTTGAATGTGAAGGGGTCCTGGAACTTCTGTTAACCAATACCCTTAGCTCCTCAGCGCAGCATCACTAATTCCCTGAATTCATTGAAATCTGACCACTTCAAATCAAGAACATTTGTTACAGACCTCCCTTCTTTTATTATTAATTTAAATTGCATGATTTAAGGTTATTTTCTATTAGATGCTTACAAGGATATCCAGATCAGTATAAACTTAACACCACTTCTTGTTGATTCATAATGACTTAGCAGAGAAATCTGCCAGTTGTGACAAATCTGAATAGCTGAGGCTATTCAGCACTAATACCATTCTTAGTTGCGTTTACTCACTAACACTGTATTTAAGAAGTTAAATACTTCTGTAATGATACCGTTCCCAATTTGCCATCTGTTGAATGATGATTGGTCTTTATACAACACTTACAGCAAAATTAATATTGAAGTCTTCAATGGTGATTAAAAAATTACTGTTTCTTGAGACATTAGCTGTACAGTTTCACATATATGTCTTCAGAAAGATGAGGGTGAGAAACCAGCCTAAAACCTTTAAGAAGATCATAAACAAATTAAAGACCACAGCAAAAAATATGTATCGGGAAACGCTGGTGAAAAAAGCTAAAACACTCAACCTAAAAAAAACAAGCAACCAAGTAGGATTATCCAAAAGCCCAATCACAGAGAACTAGGAATGAAATTCTTATAACAGCAGGTTGAAGACTTTAGCTTAAATATGTTAGAAAGGAAAAGAGAGACAGTCAGCTTCCTATACTAGCTGAGAGATGCTGAGGCATTTTAGGAAGTACTTTAAGGATGATCCGCGTTTAAATGTTCTTGCCCTAAGATTTCTTTTGTAATGTTTTCCTTAACATAATTATACTTTTTAGTTTTAATCTCTGTCAGGCAGAAAGCAATTTGGGGGAGATCTGGCAACGATAACTGGGTAAATGAAGAATGGTGGCTGGGTAAGCAGTGAGCCCATTCTCCAGTAGAGGGTTGACACACTGCTTGAGACTCTTTTCCTAATTCATTTCTTTGTTTGCTTGCAGGCTTACATGAGAAAGGGAGGTTCTGGAGACCTTGTCCATCTGCATACAGCTGCACAGGCTCATTTTGGGGTGGGAACTCCCAAATGTCTAAGTCATGGAGGGCTTCGACTGCTGCTGCAACAGGCAAAAAGAGTATCAAAATTACTGCGGCATGCATGATTGTTCTGTTGGTCATCATATCCAGATCTGGCTCAAGGGACAAGAGAAGACTCCCAAAACAAACCAATAAAATCTCCTTCATTATTTATTTCTGTTTTGTCCCCAAAAGGTTGTTCACTCTCCACACCTTCTGTGTGCTAATGTTTCTATGGCAAGCAGAATTCCTACAAGAGAGTTTCTAACAAAAGGAAAAGAAACATTTAACAGAAGCATCAGTTGGAATGGGTGACAAAGGAAGGTCTTTATTTTCCAGAGCTAAACCTTTCAAGACCAAAATTCCTGAAGCAAGCTAATTTATCTTAAGAGATGCATAAAACATAAGCCTGTACTTATTTCAGGACTCAACCTCCGTGTCAGACATAGATTTCCCAACCTGCTGTGATAAAGCAATTACCACAAGTTTTGAAGTCAGCTATAAGAGAAAATATCTAAGGATTCCATAGTCTGGTGGAGACATCTGGCTGGAAGACAGAAATCAGTGCAATCTTAACACTAAGCTAAGATACATTCCAGCCAACAGTCTCAACAAGGCACCTGATGCTTTTTAGGGCAGAAAATATATTTTAGAAAACAGAACGTCTGTAAATACAGTAGATGTTTAGGCCCTAAAAATAAATTAAACTATCCACTTCTTCTGAACTGTCTAAACCATCTTACGTTAGGCAACAAAACCACTGAGATGAACTGTTGAGTAGAATGTAGATATTATTTTTTTCATTTTAATTATCTTTTACCTGTAGTAATTGTCTTGTCCTTCATATTTATTAAAAGCAGATCAAACTCTATTCATAACATAGGTGAAAAACCTCACGAAGTATTCAATGATTTTCAGATGCCATAGGTGGGATACATCATTCTGGATGACCTCTTTCTTTGCATTACTTATGAACATAAGCTTTCATATACAGCTTAAAATAAATGCATTCCTGTCAGGGAGTTAAAACTGAATGAGATGGATTGCTTCTTTACTGATTAATTTAATATTTGTAAATTTTGCCTGCTTTCCTTTTACATTTCCATTAACATTTTTCAAGGTGCTTAAAACAATATATCTGGATTTCTTTCTGTCCAAGAAAATTAAGAGTCAAATGATGCCATCTGTAAAAGGTAATTTTCAGTTTAACCTGTAACTCCCTTATTTATGAAAAATAAATTTGAAACTGTGCAGAGGCACTAAAAAAACCAAAACCACAAATAATCTCAAAACCAAAAAAAAGCCCAAAATTATATTTCAGAACAGCAAGTTTATACCCATTTTCTTAACCTGCAGATACACTTATATGGGAAACGAAAAGGTTTTCCTGTCTTCATGAACAGAGACATGAACCATTTTATCTGAGCAAATGTACGGGAATGATGAGATTAGTAGATGTAACCTGCTAGATTTCTTCTTTACTTTCAGATTTTAAATCTTATTCAATCCTTAGCATAATCCTAAAATTATGTCCTTTTAAGTTTCACTTTCCATATATTTTTAACTTGACCTATTTTTTTTCCTACCATGCATGACTCATGAAATAAATGTTACTATTTTTTCCATTAAATTATCTAACTCGTTTTCCTCCTAAAGCTTCTACTGACACTCAGTGATTGCGAAAGGACTGTACTAGAGCCTTCAAAGAGATTATTTCCTTTGGGTGGTTACCTCTTCAGAAGTAGAATACCTAAATCTTAACTTTTTAATTTAGTGATTAACCTTAGGTTTTTAGACAGCAGTTTTTTAAAAGGTTAATGCGAAGTCCTGTAGTTTATTCTATTTCCAGTGCACAATAAATTATTAAATCATGCAGTTCTGACAATTTTGATGAAAATGATTTTTTCATAATGCAAAAAATCCATTAATTTAATTAAACAACATAATATTCATAAGATGCTTGCTTAAAAATTATATTTGGTATGATATGCTAGCTAGGTGATATCAGTATGTTATAAGTGTGCTTCTTTCTTTCTGATAACAAATTATTCAATGAACTTTTCCACTGGAATTTTAGGTCATCTATATTTCCTTTGAGCTCCATTTGCACAGTCTTTGCTGGAAGAGAGAGCAGTTGATGTGCAATTAGCTGTTCACTTAGGGCACCTTTGAACTTATCACCTTGCTATCTTAACAAGACTTAAATGACAGAATAATAAAAAACTGTCAGAGTTTTTTCGTGCTGTTCATCACAGTGGTAGTAACAAGAGAGGCACACAGACCAGAAACTGTGAAAGAATCCCCGTTTTCAGAACTGACTGCATTGACATTGAATTATGATGAATGGGTTTGATTTCAATATATTTGATTTCTAAATAGCATTATGAATATTTAAAATAAATGTTAATCACTTCTGAAAATCTATGCCTTCTTATGAAGAGTCTAATGTGCTTCCTTGAAATTAATACTTTTAGCTCTCCATTCTGTTAATTTTTAACTGTGTACATATACTGTGACCTCTACTACTCCAAATGATTCAGATGCTACTGCAGGCTGAAAAATACAAATAATCTAATACAATTTGACCTTTTAAAAGCAACATTCATTTTTAGATTAAGAAGAGTTAGGTATCTTCATCAATTGTAGAGGCAGCATGTTATAAACTTCTGACCTTTTGTAACAAAATTGTATTCCTCTGTTTATTGGGAAGACCAGAAATAGAGAATAGTGTTAAGGTGCTTAAGGGCTAGCAAATTGACATCCGATTTAAACTAATACTGTGGGTTTTGACTCCCCGGTAATTTCTAATGAGAAACTGTATCTAAACCCTCTGTATTGACAGTGTAGTTTAGCATTTATGTTTTCACTTCACCTGGCATCTAAGTTCTGTGTACCTGCTTTGATAATATAAGTTGTATATTTGCATTTCTGTAAAATACAGAGCTAGTAAAAAGACAAAAATCTTCTCTTAGGTAACTTTTAGATATGACAAAAAAAAAAAAAAAAAGAAAGCAGATAAAGAAATGGGCAAGGACATGAAACTAAGAAGGTTTAGTAATATAACCTTACTTACATGATTAGCTGATCCTGTTGTAAGAAAATCCTTTTGCCATTATGGCAGAGAAGGGGTTGTGAGGGCTAAGAGGGCTGACTGAAATTTCCCAGTTAAGGGAAAAAAAATCTTTTTTTCCTTAAATGTTTTTTCCCCTCGATTTCCATATCTTTAAATGACACTCTCCAATGAAGAGTAGGTGCCTTTTTGTACTGGAAGGATCAATATGTACAGTGATGATACAAACGATTGTTACTGTCTTCATGGAGGTAATATCTCATAGGGTAAGAGGAGAAAAGAGGGAAGCTTGAAGTATACATAAAGATTGGAATCAGGGGACGGTTTTAGACAAGCCTCTTACGTATTTTACTGTGTGTTCACTTTTGTTAAAAGGCAATTCTTCAGGGAGTATCTCAATAGAACTAACAAAGTCCAGTCCCTTGGATAATTGACTGAGAAAAAGGCAGGATCCTGCTTTGAATCATCACCTGGAAGAACCTAACTTTATAGATAAATTAGCAGCTGAGAAGCCTTTGTCTCTCTCCATTGACTATTAAAGAATCAAATGAAGATCAGCCTCCCTAAGCACAAATTAATCCTGAAGAAGACCTTTCACTTAATTGAATCATGCCTCTAGATGGTGTCACATCGCAGGATGGTTCTTCAGTGGTTCCTTAATGCAGGCAGCCCTGTGTGACAGCTGGCCCTAGGGACAGAGCCGCAAAGGCAGGGGGTAAAGGGAACAGTTGGCAAGCTACATCACGAACAGAAAGCAAGGGAAGAACCTAGGATATTTCAGGACGAGGAGAACAAAAGAGTTCTTTGGAACACAGGACTCATTTAGAAAACACAGGAATTTTCGTGCTCCAAATTGTCAAGACTTTCTGCACTTTTATTCCAGCTCTGTAGAGAGAAGAAGGACTGTGAACATATTTTTTCTGAATAACCTGTATTGTACTGAAGAAATACTCAATTTCTATTTCTAATCAAATACGAATTAATTACATAGGCTTATGGCCAATATTTTCAAGGTAGTTGATAATCATAAATTTGTGTTCAATTAGATTGTATGAACTTGGAGCTCTGTGGGGGTAGGTTTTGTTTTCCTACATGTTTAGAAAGTTTAAAAAGCTCTGCTTTGGAGGTTGTTTTCTTCTGATACAGCTGGAATCGGATGCATTTCTAGTCAGTGATACAGATATTTGGAAATGAACCAAACATGCAATGCGTTGCACAGAGAGGTGAAAGCTGCTTTCAGATGCAAGCAATTTTTCTCCAGTGGCACTTAATTCTGCATTCACATGAAAATGCAGGGGCAAATGCTCGATGTCCATAACCCGTCTCCTTAATAATCCGTGTCTCTGAGACAGATACGAAACTTTGAAAACACGTTTTTCTCTGTTATATCCTGTCAAGACACTGATGATTTACTTTCAGAAAATAGGCATTTCACTAATACCAAGGTCACTTGCATAGAATCATCCATATTTGGTTAAACAATGCTACTGTAGGCAAGCTTTAAAGTAAAACAAATTCACCAGATCATTGTATCCATGATTCAGCAACCAAAATGTCCCGTTGAACCATACCATTACAAAATTTGGAAAGTTTCACTTACCAAACACGTCCCCCAACCAGGCAGGTTATGTCCCATCACAGCAGGCTATGGCTTCCAGCCGCCCGCTGGGGGAAGCAGAAGCAAAACGTCAAGCCCACAGCTCTTGAGGATCCTCTTTTAGAGTCATGGTTCTGCATCAGCTGGGACTCCCCACCGCCCAGAAGTGAGCTTCTCTTTCTGACTGGGAACGGAGTTGCGTTCTGACATCCTGAAGTGCTCCCATTGCTCTTTTCTGCTCAGCTTTGTCAGCAAGGTAATTTTGTGCCAAGAGAATAAGCTCTTGCAATATAAGTTGCATTCACAGCTATTTAGAACACATTTATACCTGTTTAAACTCTTAATTGTGCAGCAGTTATATACACTACAAAATTATGATTTATATGCTTTTTATGTTAATTAACAAAAGGCAAAGTAAAACACACATCAGTCTTAAAATGTGTAAAGGATATAACTAACGATGCTAAAACTTAATTACAATTATTTCATTGTTGTGGGACTTTTTACATTATGCAGTTCTTTATGTTCCTCAATACATCCCTAATTTGCTTATAGCAGGTTGTTTGCACCTTCACCAGCAGGAAAAACATTGTAGCAAACTAGAAAATGATGATTTTAAAATGAAAGTTGTGGCTAGAATTCAAAAGCAGACATCGTTCCACTGTAAAACTGTTCCTTAAATGGGGGGGAGGTATTTAGCCCAACAGTAAATATGGTCCTACAACAAATCTCAAGTGAATATTTCAGTTATTAGTAATGCTTATACTTATGACAGTATTGTGAACTTTCCCTATTAATGTCTCAATTTGACTGGAGTTGATCAGTTAATCGAAGTGTGTAACCATGTGTAAAACTGGGAAGCCTTGCACATAAAAAAATAGTCCTCCTCTAAAGTGATAATGCTCATGATTAACTGATTAGCTGAGATAAATTCATTGAAATTTATCACAATGGCATTTTCTGAGTTTATTTATGGACATTGATTTGTTTATCTCCTTCAAACATTTATCTAAGGACCACTCAGTTTTTAAGTAAACAGCATTTGAATAAAGAAAGTAATTTTTAGACTATGAAAAGGGAAACAGTGGGCTAAATTCCTATTTTGCTGGTACAGAAGATACTCTTTGAAATCTGGATATGTTTGTATAAGTTTAGAAATAATGTATGTAGAAAGGAAGACTATAAGTCGGTATTTGATTCTTGGCTATTTTATCAGATATATGCCTGAGCCAAAACAAGAGCTGTGACAATGACCATATTAAAAGTAGCAATCTGTCCTATTTGCAAATTCATATGTTACTGTTTGTATGACAGACAATCACTTTATTTCTAAATATTAAATGTTTTATAATATATCATTAACAAACTTTAAAAATACTATATATCAAAGCTCTTTCTGGACTATATTCTCTTTTCACAGCAGCCACAAGCCACTTTTTAAGAATTTATGAGCACAAAAATATCATAAAGATAATAAAACCTGAGCATATTTCAATGGAGATGAGTAAAAGTTAAGCTAATGCAACAAACATTACATTGAACTAAGTACAAATTCAAGTGGTCGCATGCTGGAAACTTGGAAATACACACAAGAAGTACTTTGGTCATATTTCAGTCTCTACCAAACTACCTTTGATAATGGCAGAAATAATCCCTTTGGTATTATGCTAGGGTACCAATTCTCATGCATCTGGAGTCAAAATAATCAGGACCATTGCTGATGTGAAGATAAGCCATTTGCAAGCAACCGTTCACACGCACATCAAGCAACGGTGCTCTTATAAGGGAAGAAAATAACAGCATCGATCTCCCTGTTCACATCTCCAAGCCATGACTCAACTCGTCCTCATACAAATGTCAAAACAGGTGAACTGATTTCATTCTTAAAGTGTCCAGCTTGGACTTAGACATCCAAGATTAGGAAAGATATTTCTCATCCTATGTGATTTTGAAAGAAGTTCTGCTTAGGCTGTTCCTGTTGCCGAGTATCTACCATCAAGGACACTTTCCTCCGTAGCGAAACATTTTGTCCTCACGGGTAGGATACATCTCACTTCACTTTAGACAACTACAATTGAACTAGTTTGCAATGCTCCCTTTAGAGTTAATAGAGATAAACAGGCATCTTGAATCAGACTCATTGTCTATGAAGAGAGTCTGGACAACTATCCAAGTGTAGACCTCCTAATTCACTTATTTGAATCCTAAAAATGCGTTGCTAATTCTAGATACAATGTTTTCAGTGACAACCAAACACATCTCTCTTTTTCCCTTTTCTCTCCCTTCACAATTCTTATTCCTCACTATATTATGAAGATACTTTGCAGTCTTATTAAGAGTGATTAAATACTAGTTTAAGTAGATAATCAATCTCTGCTAAGACAGATCACCTTATTAAAGAGAAATTTAATTTTAGCTATCTCCAAAAACTGGGACATAGTATATAATAAAAACTAAGGGCAGTTCATCAAGGTCAGGTTCAGAAAGAAATGTATCAGATCAAGCAAAAGCAGAAATAACCACACACAAACAGTCACAGTAAAATTAAAAATCACATATGTAGGGGTAATTTATGTCTCAACATTGGCAGAGCAGGACTAAGTTTTATGAATCTCTTGCTTAACCTTAAATGACCTCCTGACTCTGCACTTAAATTATCCAGAAAGAAAGAGCATTTACTTCATTATAAGAGGGACTTTTGGGGGCTATGTTAATCATAAGGCCTGTACTGAGAAATAATCAGTTACTTCAGTCGTCTGCTTAAATTCCAAGTATTTTTTTCCTTTCCGACTAACGGAGGCTCCACTTTTCTTCCTTTTTTATGACTTCATATATCATCTGATCTATTTCTTTAATGATGCCAAATTGATGGGCTGGTTTGCAACCTCTGATGTGCAGGTGGCTCCAGAAGAAAACTTCTTAATGATCCCTAATCTGTATTTAATAAGCACACATCAAATGATGGATAAAATTGGTGCACCATGAAACTGGACAAAATCTGATATTTTCTTTGCTTATAATCCTTGTGGGCATTAATAATACTACCAAGGGAGACCTTGAGCAGATAAAGGGTGGCTCTAGGGGGTAATGTGAAAGGTATAGATGCCTGGACAGTATCTTCCTTGATCCTAACGGTCAAAAGGAAAGGATTGGATCACAGAGGATGCGCCAGAAAGTTGACTGGCAGCTGCTCAGCTGGGCGTCGCTGGCAGGTCTTTGTCTGCTCTGACCATTTATCCTCTTCAAGGGATGAGACCTTCTGCACTTAGAAGAGACAAGATCCACCCAGTGAAGGCAGGAGGCAAGGCTATCTTTACCAGTAGGATTGCTGACCTAGCAAGAAGGACTTTAAACAAGGCTCAGTGGGGATGGAGGCCAAAAACACCCCAGAGAAATGGGGAAGAGGGATGAGGGGAAGCTCACTGGGAACAGCATGATGGAAAAGGGTCTCACACTCCCCTTGAAAGGGCAAGGTGGCTGTGAACTTCGCTCAAGTTCCAGTAGCCTCCAAAGTAAACAAAAGAAATCAGAAGCCTGTACACAGCCATTGAGCTTGGTACCACTGGGATGAGAGAGATGTGGCAGGACAGCTCCAGCACCCGCAGTGCGGCAATAAGTGGACATGGACAGGCTCTTACATGAACACAGGTGGAAAAGACATGCAGTGCGGACTGCTCCAGACACAAAGGAGCAACTATGGAGCACAGACTTCTGCTATGGAGCAGACTATTGAGAGCTTATGGTTCAGGATCAGAGAAAAGCCTGTACTGGGTCTGACTGGGAAGGAGTTAGCGTTCCCCATAGTAGCCCTCATAGTGCTGTGCTTTGTATTTGTAGCTAGAACAGTGTTGATAACACACCAATATTTTGGCTACTGCTGAGCAGTGCTGCAAAGTGTCAAGGCTGTCTCTCCAACAGCCCCACCCCAAAGGCTGGGGGTGGGCAAGATGTTGGGAGGGGACATAGCCAGGAGAGCTGACCCAAACTGACCAAAGGGATATTCCATACCAAATGACTTCTCAGTTCGCAGTAAAAGCTAAGAGAAAAGGGGTGGTGGTGGGGGAGGGGTCGACACATTCATTATTAAGGC
>JAVJGG010000008.1:7477760-7488776 GCA_035590195.1 Aviceda cuculoides | reverse complement strand
CTTTTCTGAGACCCATTAAAGCTCTTTATTCACAGTTCTGCTCCTCTGTGTTTCATGGTGCAACCAGCTTTGGAAGGGTTGAAAGCAGAAATGTACTTGGTGAGGGAAAATATCCCACTTTGAAGAATGAGACAGGTGTGCATACAGGTCTTTATTTTATAAATATGGATGGAAGATGTGGAGGGAGGGGTATTATTCTGACCTGACTATAGACATCCAAAATGTTGGTTAAGTCTGTCATCATCAGTTTTTATTCATGGCAGAGAGAAAGAGAGCTCCAAAGAACAATTTTGTTGACCCTAACATAGATACCTAAGACAGGCCAGATAATGCCGGTTTCTTTCCATCATCACCAAAAAGAATTTAGGATGACTACTTCCGACTTAGACACCTAACTTTCAGACGTGTAAACTGTAAAAGAGGCAAATGTTGCCTTTAGAATTATTCAGCCTTACTGAACTGATTAATTTCATGCTGCTGTATGCAACCAAGTAAGGACCACTCCCTTTCATAAGCATTCTATAATGTATATACTCCCAGTACTTTAACTAGCCCATTGTTCTTATAATTTATTTAGACGAGTAGCCCAGTTATCTTTTAGACTGATTTCTATAGCTTCCCTTTCTTGCCCCATAAATGCAGTCTCTTTTTTTATACCAGACTATTACATCTGAAATAGTTTCGATATACAGCACCCTCCTCTTAGGATCCCTTAATTAAAATACAACCTGTCTTCATATCCTATTTGAAAAGGGCATTCTCTCTGCATTAACCTTAAACTGGCATCTGTCAACTACCCAAAGAAGTTTGGAATGTTCCCATCATAGCTAAACTGTTAATGTATTATTTTAATGACTTCAATGACGTATGATAGCAAGAACTATTTTTAAAGATAACAGTGCTTTTGTGTTACCTCTCTAGAATATTTCTGTAGCTATTCCTTTAAGTAAGATGGACACTGACCATATGAAAATATTTATGTGTAAGCAGGACCTCACAAAAATATATTAGATATGACTAGGAAAGGAAAAATGAGCAGGGCTTGGAAGAATAACAGCAACAAGAGATATCACTATCAGAAATAAAATTAAATGTAGACAGGAACATCAAACAAGAATGTTGTATTATAAATAACCATGTCCCTAACTGAAACCATAAATCAGACTTTACTTATCTTTAATCTCTCTCTTGAGCATTGTAGATGTAGCTTCAGCCGCCTAACTACAGCCCTGACTGGCACGTGATCCCTGGGACAGTCCAGTCAGCCTTGAAGCAATGCATTCTGCCTCACATTAATCCACATCCTGGACCAGATTTAGGCTTCATTTCTACTCTAAGCCATACCTCTTCCCAGGCTGCTTTTAAATGACTTCCCTGGTTCGCCTTGAAGAAAATTTTGAGAATATGCATTCTGCACGATCCCCCGGCAATTGTCATGCAGCCAGCGTAATGCGCCCTGTCACTGGCCCATTAAGGCTCCAGTCCTGCCTCCAAGTTCCCTCCCTGCCTGCATTTCATCTTCAGCTCCCACTTCAGTCCAACTGCCTCTGCCGGTTCCATGAGCCTTGAAGGTCACCTGGTCAATAAAAAGATCAAAAGGGAATATTTTAAGACAGGTAAAAATCACGAAAACTAAGTGTACAAAAAGGCAGCAGAAGAAAGCAATACAATTGTACTACCGGAAATAGCTGGCACAACTTTTACAAGAGAAGTGGATGCAATGTCAGTGATGGCTAATAAATACATGACTGTCTTTATGACTTACAGATTTCTTATGCATAACGTTTCTAAGTTAAAGCCTTTCCTATCCAGCTGCAAAAGAAAACAAGTAAACAACTTGATTTCATTTTATTCACCTCTCACTTTGATTACTTTAATTAATTTTTTGCCTTGAAAATTGCAATATCAGCCAAAAACATACATTCAAAATGCTCTTGCAAAGATCAGTCTCCTTATGCTCAGTTTGATCATATAGCCTGCTTCTCTGAGGCCTTACCTGACTGCCCGTTCTTAGCTCAACTGTAAGCTATTTGTCTTTAAAAGCGTTACGTATGTACACTCAGCTGCCTATTGCACTTTCTTGAACACCTACCCATAATAGGGTCACTCAAACTAAACTTTTTAAGAGATCCCTGTTTGTTGTCTAGTTTTCAAACCAGCAGTTAATCCTTGTTGAAATACAACCAATTCAAAAATGAATCATAAAAATAAAGTAAAATTGGGGGGAGAAGAGTTTAGAAGACAACAGAGCTGAGGAAAAGTAAAATCCAAAGATTTTAGCTCCTGTGGTGCACTACCTGCTGTAGAAACAAACAACATTGACATGATCTTTTTACATGAAAAAAATTTGAATGCTGCATAACTTTTGGTATAAAATTATTTGTACTAATTGCACCACAATTTTAATAGTAACACACCTATAAATAACCACATTGAAATTACACCCAATTAAATATGAAAAAGAATTCTGATTTTAAAAGTCTTTAACTAGCAAACTGCTATAAAGTCATAGAATAGAAATAGTGATCAAGCTAATAAATAAGAATGACATTAAAATTTAGAATCGAAGAAATCAAAATGAAAAAAGGATTAGATATACTACATCTAGGCTCGTTAGTTTTTAATTTAAATTGATAAATATAATATGCATGGGTTTAAATCAATAATTTTCCCCAGTAAAACAAAAAATAATCAGCAAATCTGGGTCTAAAAAGTATGTACCTCTATCCTTTTTCAAGTACTCCTTTCTACTGTCCCAACTAATCTGCAACACCATTGTGATGAATGAGTCAGCAGAGGGTAATATAAAATCAAGGTATCCATTTCTGAGGAGCGTTGTAAGCAGAAGTCATATGAAGAGCGTGACATGTTGGAGGAATTTGAGAAACAAATGTAAGGAAGAGTGGCAGTACTCAGAATCTCCAAAGCTTATAATGTTGGGGACTGAAGAAAAGAGGATGTACACCACCACGTAAAACCTCTTAGCTTTGTCGAGCCAAGTGTTAATGAGAAAAATGCAAACCGTGATAGATGTGTATTTCAGCTTCATGTATCAAGAAAGAAATCTAGCAGCAGGATTACCCTGGGGTTTAGCATGTGCTATGACCTTCAGGGATTCTATGTAATTTCATTCCAAAGTCAAGTTAGCCATTTGCTTTCCTAAATAAAGTTGTACCTTTCTTGTGCATATCTTCCATGCAACAGAAAACAAAGATGCACTCACCTAGTGTGTGTGATTATTATTAGTAACAAGCATTTATTGAGTGATCAGTTTTCTGTAATTGTTAGTAAAGCAACATAGTGAGAAAGGCTGCCAGCAATTAAGATGTTTCATCTTTAGTTGGTTTGAAATAAATAAATGCAGGAATAAGGCTTCCAAAACCAAAGCTGTTGATGCAACTGAATGCCCAGGGTTGAGCATCATCTAAAAGTGAACTGGAAGAATTCAGGAATTCAATTCAGGAAACTAAGTGTCCATTAATGACACTTTGACACCATATATGTGGACACTTGCTAAATATATAATTAAAATTAATCTTCACTTGTTGCACATTCTATGGAGCAGATGACTTTGTGCTGAAAGACTGGAGCTTACATGAGTCAAAATAAAATGACTGGTCATCTTCCAGCTATATTCCTATCTTTTGCAAAACATTTTTTTGCATAAAACACAATTAGAAAAAGATCTTTTATTTATTTATTTATTTATTTATTTATTAGTGTAAAGTCTTGTATTGGTATTTGAGACAACAGACATCGAGAAATCTTGAGTCAAACAAGTTGCCACAGCAGATAACTGCAAGAGAGTTTAATCCCCTCAGAGAAAAAGTGTACGAAGAATTAAAGAAAGATTCGCACCAAGTTTTTTGACAAGTGAACAGCAGTCAACTCCTGAACTTGGAACTTGAGCATTGTAGTTGCTGTCTGGGTGTTAACAACCATGACTGCTGAGTGCTCATTCAGTTCATTTCAGAAAATTCATGTCAAAAGACTAATTCAGTTCTCTTACAAGCACTTTTGACAGTTGAATAGGTTTTATTCTAACACAGACATTAAAATCAACTTCAAAAACTGAAAAGAAGAATGTCTTTGACTGTCATATAGACAGTTGTTCTCTGATGGCTCCAAATCTAATTTGCAAACATCCTTATTGCAGACATTCAGTATCTTTACCATTTTATTTTGAAGATTAACTAACAAGCACATATAACATATGCATAATTAACAATGCATTTGCTTTTATGTGACTGTAGGTACAAAACTCGAGGACAAAATCATAAGTTTATTATAAATGTTATGGAACAAAAGGGTAAGCACATACTTAAATGTCAAGAATTGTTCTCAGTGTGTCTCAAGGCAGTTTTAAAGGCTTGTTTTTCATTAATGTGAGTAATGTGCTACCTTTGAGAAGATATTCACAGAAGAAAAGTGTGGCAGTAAATTTGGTTACAAATAACAAGAAATATTTCAGGGTTTGTTCTTGATTTTCATTAAAATAAATAGTAGTTTCTATAAACTCTACCTGTAATTCCTGACCAACGTATGTCCTTTCAAATTTCCAGAATAGAGATTCTTTAGTCTCCTCAATGTTTAAATTGGCACATTTTCATAATATATAAAATAAATTTTCCCTTTCTGAAACTAAACCTCACATAGTCTGTCTACAGCAAACACAGAAAATCTTTTTCTTCACATCTAGCATTCACAGTTGTATCTCACAATGTTTTCATTGCACTACAAGAGTGTTTAATTACAGGAACATTACAACTGAAACCTTCTGGATGCTCTCTACCTGGTGTTTGTCTACCCTACATTGCAGGTGAACACATTTCAGCCAAGACCATATAAGAAGGAACTCCACCAAAAAAAGCAGAAAGGGGTACATCCTGTGCCTTTGAGACAGTGCTGCTATTTATATATCCTGATAATAATGATAATTACATTTTTTGCAACTGCGCCTATCATTCTTATCTTTGTGAAGTAGTGCAGAACTTTGCATTTGTCTTTGGAGAATTGCATCCTGTTCAGATTGAGGATCTTTTTCCAGATTATCCAGTTTATCAAGATAATTTTGAATGTTAATCTTATCCAAAATTGTGCTTGGAGTACCTCCTAGATGATAAAGATATATTCTCTTCTATCATTAAGTGTTTCAAGACATTCAAATTTAAACATTTAAGATTGAGAATTTATTTTTCCAAAATGAAATATTCTGAGAAGATTCTCAATAACAGAGGTAGAAATGAATTAAAAAGAATTTTGCTGAACTAATGGATTATTGTGTTGATGTATGATCATTTTCAGTGCTAGGTGACATTTTTTCAAAAATTACTTAATTCAGCAATAAGTGATATTTTGGAGTAATCAAAATACTTTGCAAATTTAGTGAAGAGTTTAAATAAAAACATTAAAAGATATATTTTGAGAATGAGTTGTTCTGTCTTCAAAATGAAAAATCATTTCTCTGATATTTTTAAATTAAACATTTTAATTTTTTTTTTTTTATATTTATCTCCATTAAAACCAGAAAGGCCTCAATACCTTGAAAATGAAACTGATATTTTCATACAACAAAAATAAAGTGTTTGACATTAGTCAGATTGACAGAGTTTTCATGTTTCAAAAAGAAAAGGGAGTAGGTGTGGTAGTCTGACCCACAAGAAGTGTTTTACCCATGGCTATTTGGGGGAAATATTTAGTATTAAACCAAAACATATTTTTTTTCCTATCTTATTCACATTAGATATTCTACTTTCATTGTCAGATCATAGTGTTGAAATCAGAATATTTCCCTTCACATTTTTTAAATGCTGATAATTGTAAAATTAGTCTTTTAATAGTTATTTATATACTTATGTTAAAAACCATGTCAGATACTTTAAATAGTATTTTAAATAATACAGTTCAATCCTAGGATCAAAGATTAAGCCAGACATAACTAAGATAATCCTTCATATTCTTCTTCTCAGCTCTCTCAATAAACATTCCACCACTGCTATTCCAGGATAAATGTCATTGTTAATCAAATAAATGTATAAGCAATTGTATTCGGATAAATTGAAAAAATATAATAAAATCAGCCCAGTGTTCAAACACTGCTGCACTTTTCTGGCAAATCTTATTTAATTACGGGATGACTATTCAACTCTGGACAGTGATAAACAACAACCAATTCACCACAGCAGTAGTTAATTCCTCCTCATTAGTTCCTTTCATCCCATTTCCTCTGATCTGAGAACTTAACTGCCCAAACACCCAAGCAGCTCTTCCACTATTACTGCTAGAGCAGCAAGGGCTCTTTTGGCTGACAAATGACACCAGTGCTTTTCCCCCACCTAAGCACAGTCACACCAGTGACCCAGTCATGTAGGCTACGATCCCACTATGAGACCCAGGAGTCCAGCATCTTCCAATTGCATGTCTGGGCAAGAGTTAGGCACGTTCATGGTCCCTGGTCCCTACGATTGCCATTGGAAGACCATCTTTTGCAACCACAGGTGCAAAAAATAGACTTCAGTGTGCTTTAACAGTTCTTTTGGAGGGAGACCAGGACTGCAAATTGAACTGGGAAGCTACACTACCAAACAGCTCAAAAGCAATCGCAGACTTTGGAGTTGGTCAAGGCATTCATTTGTGTATTTTAGTTTTACACTTCCAAGACAGCATTTTGAAATTCCAGCCAAGTTTATCTACATGTAATAGGTTTCAGATGTTTGCAAGGTGATTGCAATGTTTCTCTCTGGTGACAGTGAAGAGAGGAAGGCAGCAGGAGCACCAGCCAGTACTACCGCTATGGTCTATAACTGAAAAATTTACCACAATTTGTTTACAAGAGCAGATGTTTACCAAGATTTTAGGGGACAAGTCCTCACAGCAAAGCTTGAGCAAAGGCCTTCACTGCAACACAGGCTGAGACTTGACCTGGGGCTGTACAGTTACTGTATTATAGACAGTAATATGTGGTTATTCCCAAAAGGAGCAGTCAGGGAGCTTGGAGACACACTGTACCACTGTGTGACAAGAATTTATTCAGCTAGTGTCTTGTCTGAATTGATGTCCTGTTCTTTTTTAAGTACTGCTGATACTGACTGCTTTGGGTTGTTGTCAGGAAAAAGACAAAGGAACATTTATAGTCAAGCAGTTATGGAAACGAGCATTGTGAAACTATGAAATTAATTGCTGAATTCCGACATTTCACTTCTCAGATTTCAACAGCACCCTCTTTTGAAGCTACTAGGAGCTATGTAAGAATTTGTAGTTATCATCAAAAGATCTTATTCCTATATAAAAGGCAGAACTATCTCCCATTATGATTTCCTCCTGGAAATACTCCCTGCAGGAAGATAAACATATGGTAAATGTGAAAAAGTTAATTGGCTATATATTGGCTGTAAAAGTTAATTAGCTGCATAGTTTTCCATATATTGGTATTTTAACAATTTACCTTCAGATGTCAAAACTGGTCCTTTCATTTTTCTAGGTCTCTTACCTCAAAATTAGCTTTCAAAAAAGTTTGATGCAATAAATAGGCCTTCCTGTCCAGAGACTGCATGTACCTTACAGAGAAGTGTTGTACTCTTTTGTTAGTCACCACAGTGAAAAAGAAGTGCATCCTTGGGAGTTCTGCCATCTGAATTTCTGAATGGCCAGTCAAAAGCTAACCTAGCAAAAATGTAAGTTTTAAGCCAAATCACTCCCTGAATCAATTCATTGTCTGGCCACACAAGCACAAGGGCTCAAGAAAAGAGGTAGGAAGATAGTGTCAGACATGATTTGTGTGGCCTTAACCTGCCAAGAAACCACAGTTTAATTCTTCTCTTATTCTGTCGCTACGACTACTTCACTTCTTAGCCTCGTGTGCTCAAGCTGAAATTTGTCTCCTATTTAGGCTTTGAGGAAGCTTCAAAACATGGTGTGTAGGGGAGAGAGGGGAGTTTGAGCTCCAAAGACCCCTTGGGACAGTGCAGCAAGGACCTAACTGAGATGTAGAGACAGCCGGTAATGGCCATAGCCACATTCTGTCTACGTCTACACTTCTCATGCTGCCTACACATGCAACACGTGGCTGTTAGGCAGAAAACCAGCCACACTTCTTCACTAGAGGCCCAGTAGGACAAACTAGAATTTTTAATTTCTGGGTAGCTGAACAAAACCTGTCCATATTACCATGCCATCACAGTCCTGATTTTATTCTCCTGTGAAGAACCGCTTATGTATAAAGATGTGGATTCTAATGAAGATACCAGATACTTGAAAATCAGGTGTCAAATTATCTAACACTAGGCCTTTTATCGAGTTTAGGCCCTACAAGTCTTAATTTTGCTACAAGGTTGGCACTTTGAAGTTTGGTATGCTGAATGTCGCACTGGTTAACACTCTGGGCACTAACAAACACTGTCAAGACAGAACTCAAGAGCTGGACCCCTGACCATCCACAGCATTTATATTTTAACTTGCTCCTTCGTGTCTGTTATGGACTGCTCCAGTTAGCTGTTTCCAAGGCAAAGCTGCTGTAGAGACAGATAGAACCAAGCAGTCTGGAGACAAGATAGTCTGTGTCACTTGGCTTTGAGGTCCTCTATAATTTATAATAATAACTTATTATAATAGTATAATAATCAGTTGTTTCTCTTTTACTTATTAGAGACTCTGGACCTGACACTGAGACCACTGAAATCTTCAGCTAGCAGGAACTGGACAGCCTTGAGGAATCCTGGTAAAATTAGTTCTGTGGGAAGGTTTGTTATTTCTCTCCCTTCTGGGCAAAGGAAAAGTAGAAAGGAGACTGCCATTAAAAAATGAAATTATTTTGCATTTACAGAGGGGCTTTTTGTGCAAGAACCTTACAGTATTTATGAATTTCATGTACTCATGCAAATTCCTCATGAAAGTTCACTTTTCCAGGTGGCTAAGGGTTCAGAAGACAACTAGCTTGTCAATGGCAGAATACATACTAAATCACCAAAGACACTTTCCCTGTTGCGAGTTAATGAATTATTTCAGAAGGAAAAAGACACTGGAAGGTACAAGTTCTTAATTCGGACTGTGGTCTCAGCTTTCATTAAAGCTGGACCTACATTTGTAATGAAATTTGTAATATTCATTAGAAATTCCCCTCATTGTGTCTTCAACTCGTCTTCAACTTCACGTGTATGATTTCTTATATTATTCATAGATGCTTCTGCACTTACTTTTCAGATAAAAACATCCCTCCATCAGAATCTGAATTCTCAAATACTGAGAATATTTTCCTTTTCATTAAACGTCTTAGTTGTTATGAAACTGAGAAAAATAAATGACTATCAGTAAATGATACTGATCCTACCTAGCTCTTCTCACTACTGCCTCTGGTCTGACTTAATTGGCTAGTAATTCCACGATGAATGCTTTTTCAGATTTTAATTCCTTCTTTGTATGCAGATTATTCCCAAAGAAATAGTAGAATTTTCTAAAGCATGTTAACTCTGTTTATTTCTGCATATTTGAAACAATTCTCATTGGATTTTATATACAATTCCAGTAAGCTTTTAAATTAGAATTTACACAGCCCAGAAAATCTGCCTTTTTTTCTGCTCCACTGGCAAAACTGGAGTAGTTCAAAATGATCTTGTGATGGTCAAACAATGCATTGACCTGTTTGTTCAATCTCTGTTTGTCTTTGACAAAAATCTCAGGTGCTGGACTTGAAACAGTTGAGTAAAGAGACAAACCTGGGCCAGCTTCAAGAAAGACCTACACTTCTTAACCCAGTATAAGGCAAGTTTTAAATGCCCAGGTGCAAAACTAACAGATGGCCATCTCTACAAGCATTTTCAGCTGGGTGCTTCTTTGTCTACATCAGACAGTTTCACTATCAAGTTTGCTTTGCGGCAGCGGCACTTTAGATCCCTACAAGCCTGATAAAGCAGGTGTGCTTTAAACAAATCTAGTACACAGGCCTTACTAAAGGGAAATTATTTTCTTTTTAAAATATTGAGGATGAATATGGCTGCATCTTACCAAATAGATGTAGGTGGTCTAGATACCTGTCCCTCCTCAGACTAAGGAGCCATAAATCCACGTCTTAAGGCTACTATTAGAGCATCAAGATAGAAACTAGTTTCCTTTATATGCAATGAGGCTGTGGCAGTGTGTGTTGAAGAATATAAAGTTCCAGGGGCCAGAAAACAAGCAAATCAATGTGTCCGCTGGGAGATGAGGCTCCGATTTCATTCTAGCTGAGCAGGGAATAGAATCCAGGCTTTTTATTTTGTGGTTGAATGCTTTACTAATTTTGTAAACAAGTTCTGAAAAGTGTGTCACGGCCATGTTCTCCTGATCCTTCATCAGCTCACTTCAGTCTTTCAGTGCACAATCATATATGTGGTTTCCAGGATCTGGATCCAAAGTGGTGAAGGTGTTTGTGTTTTTTTCTCTTAATTTTACTTTCTGTCATGGTTTAAGCTCAGCCAGCAACAAAGCATCATGAAGCTGCTCGCTCACTTCTCCCAGCTGGCCCAGGTTGCGTGAGGAGGAGAAAATACAAAGAAATGCTCGTGGGTTGAGACAAGGACAGGGAGGGATCACTCACCAATTACGGTCATGGGCAAAAGACAAGCTCAATTTGGGGAAAAAAAAAAAAAAATTAATTTACTACCAATCAAACCAAAGCAAGGATAATGAGAAGTAAAACTAAACCTTAGAAGACCTTCCCCCCATCCCTCCCTCCTTCCCAGCCCAACCCCACTCCTGGTTCTCTCTCCCTCCTCCCCTGGAGCAGTGCAGGGGGATGGGGAATGGGGGCTGGGGTCAGTCCCTCAGACCTTGTCTCTGCTGCTCCTTCCTCCTCGGGGGGAGGAGGACTTCACACTCCTCCCCTGCTCCACCATGGGTCCCTTCCACAGGCTGTAGTCCTTCAGTCCCAGGCTGCCCCAGCGCGGGCTTCCCCAGGGAGCGGTGTCCATCTTGGGGGGCCTCCCCCTGCTCCGGCGTGGGCTCCTCTCTCCCCGGGCTGCAGGTGGGCATCTGCTCCCCCGC
>JAVJGG010000008.1:7450610-7477589 GCA_035590195.1 Aviceda cuculoides | reverse complement strand
ATCTGTTCTCCCCGAGGCGCTACCGCCGTCGCTGAGGGGCTCAGCCTGGGCCAGCGGCAGGTCCAGCTGGGAGCTGGGGAAGCTTCCAGCAGCTTCTCACAGGAGCCGGCCCTGCGGCCCCTCACCCGCTACTAAAACCCCGCCACACAAGCCCAAAACAGTTTCCTAAGAAACCAGTACTTCTAAAAGATTTGGGATTTCAGGTATGGGTAGCCATTGGCTACCTTTAGGCCTGCCACTGCATTAAACATTGAATTTTTTCTTCTTTTTTTTTGATGGAGTGGAATTTCTCCTCTTGGCTGTATTAGGATTCCCCTTCTGAGTTCCTCTCTGTCGGAGGAGAGAACAGGCCTTCATGGGGTTTAGCCTCCATCTCTGGGAATGACAAATTCAAGGAGTGGTAATACAGTACCTGAAAGTATGACTCATACTCTGGATGAAAGGGAACTTCCCTTTAGCCTGCCTCTGTAACCAATATATTTGTTAAAATCAGCAGGTCGCTGCATGCACATCTGTCCCAGTCTGTGAGATTTGGAACTTTGTCCTGTCCATCCTAGCTACACCCTGAGCTCATCTCAGACATGCACGCTAGCTCCCTTCTCCACAACCTGTTTTTTTAATGGGAAGAAGGAGCTGCACTGCATTCAGGCGAGTCCCCTGGTCTGTACAAAAGGATCAAAACTGTAATGTGCTCAGGGAGGGCATCTGCCTCACCCTCCTGACACGGACAAAGTCTGCCAACAAGGAGCCTAGTTAGGACCTTTACAAAACACTGATTAAAAACACAACCACACAAAATGCAAGCCCCTATACCCTGAGAACGTATGCTATGTCGAATGTAAACACAAAACCTGTAACTTTAAGCACAAGCTACCTACTCTACAGATGGACTGAGAGATCCCGTATGTCATTTTTTTGTGAATCGCTCCTCACAAACCTACATGGAGGAGTCTCCAAAATGCTAAAAGCTGGCCACAATGTTTTGTTATCCTATATTTGTACATGCCAATGTTAAGAACATTTGTACATACAATGAAAAACCAGGGGCTGGTTCTATCTTTCTGGTGAGTAATGTGAAAGGTCTTATGGGTTTATCAAGTCAATCTGGCTATCTTCCACACAAAGGAAAGCTCTCCTTTTTCAGCCTGGCTGAAGTCCTCAGAGACAGTTGTATAGATTTGTGACTGATGCCAGGACCTCAAGAGAAGCTTTTAAACACCTCACACACGTTGTTAGATTTTATCAATCTCTCCACAGCTGGTGTACATTTACAGAGGACAGCTGAGCCTCGTTACCAAATCAGGCAGGCAGGCAGGGCAGGTGGCCTCAAGTCTAGCTCACAAGCCCAAACCAAAAATGATAAAGGATAGTAGGCTGGGCAGTAAGAGAAAAAGATACAGATCAGAAATGCTGCCTGAAGAGGCCAGAAGCTGTGTCATGAGGGAGTTATTGGTAGACATTTGTACTTTGTTTGTTTTCTTGTCCTGTAACTGAAGTTAGTAATGTTAGATAAAGTTGGAATGGTGCTTGGAGACTTTGGTACTGTGAACTTCAGAAAGCTGCCGGTGGATGCTGGGTCTGCTATTTCTTTCCTTGCCTGTAAGTCTGAGTATAATGTAGATATTGATCCTTGCTGGTTTTGCTTATTATGGATAAACACGATCTTATTATAAACTGCAGTATGTTTGGCTTAGCTGTCTTTCCCAAGTAGAAGCTGATCTTTGCTGTTTAATATCCTTTTGCTGTTTATGCTTTTGTATGCTATGTGAGTTGGACAATACAACTGCATAGTACTTGAGCTATGGAAAAAGCAGTCAAATAGAATTGTCCCAAGTCTTCCAGCTGTAAATCAGAAAATACAACTTGTATTTATGCTGAGAAACACTCACATATTCTTACATCTGAGAACTGTAATTGCTGAAGTATCATTACTTTCCACATTGCCTTTTTAACTCGTATTTTGTTGTTGTATGGGTAGATAGTAATGAAATGGCTAGCAGCATTGAACAGAGGTTCCTAGTGCTTACATCCCATAATCACTCAAAGAAAAATATTTAGATCTCATTCTCTTCTTTACTGTCTTTTTGCCTATTATCTCCTTCAAAGCAGCCACATTTTCTAAAGACTTATGTAAGTATAATGGCAGTCATGTTGATTCTCTGTTCCCAATGCTTAAATCCCATAATCATTCTAAAAAACATATTTAGATAGGAAAAGATCTCTGCTACCCTCAATTTGACTTGGGAGCAGGTAGTCTGGGATTTTTTTCCCAGTTCAAGATGAAAAAAAAAAAATCTGAAATATCAACATTACATGGACGCCTAAATAAAACACACTCATTCTAAAAAAAGAATGTGTCTATGCAGACTGCACAAAAATGAAAGAAAAACATGATTTCAATTCTTGTTAGCTTGACAAACCAAAAATAAGTCACTCTCAAGCTAAAATTGTTTATGTATTAGTTAGGGGTAAAATCAATGCAGAACTGTGAGTAGAAAAAAAACCCAGAAGCTCGGAACCAATTTCTTTTCCAGAGTTGAGGAAAATGGAACACTGACGTAAGGGGTAGCTTATCATAGGCACAAACTTGCTTTTAATTTTGTTTTTTCTTTTTGCTGGAATACACAACTCTTCCACTCTATTTTAAACCTGCTGACCTCAGAAGCTCACAGAATTATTACAGCAGGCTACTTTTTTTATGCACACTTTTCGAAGTAACTTTTTGGACAAAAAAAAGTGGTATCCACTTAAACTAGGGCTGTATTTAGAAATATAAAGCTGTCAGAGATAGGATGGAACAACTTCATTGTTGGTATACTGGTTTATCCTTGCCTTTATTTATAGCTAAGTGAAAAATTCTATTTGCTCCTACAAAAAATAAAACAAAATTCCTAGGGAACATCTATGAGACTACACATTTGAGGTGTAGGGGATCAAGCTGTGTCTTGTACATTTCTTATTTAAGGATTTTGGAAGTTCTCAGAGTTGGGATCAACACTTTTTCCAAAAACACAGAACTGATAATGGAACTCAAATTGAATTTTGCAAGTAGTTATGGCACACTGCTGATGCAAGTTTGCGTAGCATGTTGATTGCTCACTGTATTACACATCCTTGTCATGCTATTTTTTTTTTTTCCCAGCTCTTTCAAATCATGATGTGATGTATTTACTGCTGTATATTTCATCTTTTGGGGGGGCGGAGGGGGAGGAGATAAATGAGGGATTTTATAAAGGTAAAATAATAGATATAAGAGAGTAGGACAGTAAGTTTGATTTTGAAGGCCAATCTTATGGTCATTTCAAGTTTCAACAGTGTGTCTTGATGTTGAGTTTTTGATCCAAATCTTCAAAGGAAGGCTGCTTTCATAATACTGATTTTGTACTTTCTGAAGTCGAATAAAGAAATTTTCCTGATTTTTTTTTTTTGTTATTGCTTTTGAAAAGCTCAAGATTCAGCAGCCCAAATCATTACTCTTTAAAAATTTAACACATATGATAAAAATTCATATTTGAGTAAAATATTATCTCCTAGTTTTTCTGCACTACCAACTAAAGGCAATGCATGAGTAAAGACGCCTGACAAAGTTCTGTGAATATTCCCTGATAATATGTTTGTTCTGTTAAGCCAGGGAATTAATTCAATATAGCTATTTTTTCATATTTTTCTTCTGGAAGGAGGATATTGCTGCATACTGAACTCAGAATTCTGATGAGTTCTAGCTGCTGTAAAGATCAGGTTTATTTTATTTAAACAGCAAACTGTGCTTGTGCCTTCAGAAGATAGGTTCTGTCAAAGAACCTGCATTGATTCAAAATCAATTCTAAATGGGAGGAAAATGAAGATTTAAGGTGATATTGAGATTCATTTTCTGTATATACTATTCCCGCACATTATAAAAGAAAAAATAGAAAGTCCCCCCCTTCTTTTTTTAATGTAAAGTCAATGCTTTTAATGAGGTTTTCTGCTTTCTAGAGATAGACTCAGGCTAATCATTTAGCTGGAGTTTAATTTATAATCTGGTTATGTCCATTTTGCATATTTGGATACTGTTTGCATAAACAATGCAGCTGCTATTATCAGCTTTTCCCAAAAGATTACAAAAATACTAATTAATCTAATTTACATGAGTACATAGTTACCTGAGCTCATTTTTTAATATTTTTTCCTTTTTTTACCACAGTGAAATGCCTTTTTTATTTTCTTATTTTAAGATTCATACTGTACTCTTATAGAACTGTGTTCCTATAAATATTGTTGTTTGAAGTTTTTGAAGATAGGGCTCAGTTCCCGCAAAATGTATTATTCTGTGATTATATTCCCTGGATATTAACTGATACCATGCACCCATTCAGCTGAAAACGAAATCTTGGAGTCCTGAGCACACTCAGTACTATAAATAGCCTCCCCTTTAGTCTTATATTCTCACATGCATGCTCATAAATGAAGAATTTGTGGAACAGGTTTAACCCCACTGCTGTTTTTGCCTTTGAACACTGAATTCCTTTTTTAGCTTTGTGCTTCTGGATATCTCTATATGCATGTTTTCTTCTCCAAAAAGGAGATGCAAGGCTATTTTAAAATTTGTGTGAGTGAAAAAGCATTTGCTTAGTTGAGTGGCTAGCAGGGTTCGATAGATTTAAATCCCTAGATGATTGACAGGTACATTCTTCTCACTCAGCATCATTGTAGTCAGTGAGCTAAAGGGTTTCAGAGACAGTGAAAACAAAGATCATACCCAAAGGATTGCTTCTCCCAGTACCAGCAATAATAACCCTGAATTTTATCCTTAGGCGATACACATGGAAAAAAGGAGTACATAAATAATTTACAACTATTAAACATTAAAACTGAAAATTTTTTTCAGAGGGTATGACGTGTCAATAAAATAACACAAAAGGGAATAACAGCATACTTTACTGTACTCTCCTGCTGGCATCCAAATAGAAGGGACTGAGGTAAGGACAGAATTTCCAAAGATTGGCTGTGAGTAGTTACTTGAGTTATAAATGTGGGCATAAATTCATATAACTCAATTCTTTTGTTATCTGGGGTATAGCTTTTTTCCATGTGGTACACAGGTCACATTGTCTTGTGGATTTATGGGATCTCTTGTTGCTTTCCTGGTACAATACAATTACTGTGGCTGAATAAAGAAATTTCCTGTTTTTTTTTTTTTTTCTATTGCTGCCTGTCATAGATACGAAGCAATCATTGTGTTTTATCAAGGTATAGAGGCGGAACAGTTGCACAGGGCTGGCTTCATGCAGTACTATCTGCAGTGGCACCAGCTACACTTCCCTTGGTGTCAGGTCTCCTCCTTTTGCCTACCAAGACAAAAATCTCCCAATTCCCACACTTCTGCGTCAGACCTCATGCACTGTCTCTTGTACTGTACATCCCTGTGGTTACCGCGATGGTTCGGGTCTGGCACCTGGGATTCTGCAAGGACGCTGAAGCAGACTGATGTGGCAACTGTCCCAATGCCAGTAGGAATAAGGTTTCCTAAGGCCATGAAAAGAAGGAAAAATTTTAAAATATCGAAGTGTGTGGCTATCTTATCTTTCCTTAAAGGTGAACTTATTTCTTTAGACGCTGTTCTTGTTTGCCCAAACTAGTTCATGTGGATTTCTGGACAACTAAGCGTGAAGCTCCTCACTCTTTGGCTTTTCCTTTGCCTTTGATGTATTTAAGGCAATTTAATTTAAATGTGTTTTCTTGTATGGTCTTCTTCAAGCTGCAGCTTATAGTCCCTGCTGTTTTCCTGAACTTCCTGCGGACTCGCTCCAATACCGTGTGCAGTACCATGGCATTTCAGTCTTGGTCCTTCGGAGATGCTGCACTCTTCTACCTGTTCTCTCTCCCCCGCCCCAAATCTTCCCAGACCCCTCCCTTTTGCTGGCATTTTTCAGAAGGAAGGTGAGGAAATTATTTTTCAGCAGGAACAGGTCTCTGAATAAATAGGCATGCTGCATTATTTCTGATGGACTAATGCACAAAGAGGTAGGGGGTGATGGAAGAATGAACAGGTTTCGGCAATTATGTTGCAAATAAACTAGTTTTCTAGTTACTGATTTTTCCATATGGCATTGTGGAGTAGCTCCATGTTTACCAAGAAACTATTCTCTTGTCTTCTCAGTAAAAATGACTAATGATTTTTCCTTTAGTTTAATGTTGAATGAAAACAGTTAAAATTACTTTGCTTTAGAATATATATAGATTATTAGAATAAAAATGCAGAAAGGATTTTCAGATGTTTTAAGATTGGCTTTATTTATAAGCCAATTTCATGCAGCAAATATATTTTAACGTTCATGTGTTGTATAAGGAGTTACCTCTGAAATGTTATCTCAGCTTGCTTATTGGCCTGCCATTTTTGTTTCTTGTTTTCAGTGTCTCTGTGAAGTTTCAGACTGCACTACATGAAAAAGCCACAGCATCTGAAGCCAAAACTTTCATAAAATATAAAGATGAATAATATATTGTCAAATACCAACAGGGCAGAATAAGATTCAGCTTCAATAAAATTAATTTTCTCCTGTTCTTTTTAACCATAATTTTAGTCACGCTTTAATTGATTAGAAGTTTTAATTTTTGGTCCTTGTTTACATTATATGCTAAAATGAAAGAGCCAAAAGAAAGAACCCTATATCACGATTTTTTAAACGGTGTTCTTTGAAAAAACAAACCAACCCAAAACCCCCACAGCTCCATGACTCCTTGGAGGAGCTATGAATGTTGTAGTCATGGAGCTTGGGGTTTTTTCTTAATGCTAAATTATAATGCTTTCTGAGTTTTGTCTTGTTTTGAGCCTTAAGGTTGCTCCAGGATAGCGCAGGGCAGCACAGAAACCGAGGAAGGCCAGACCTTCAGTCTCTTCTCTAAAAACTCTCCCTGACAATCCTGATTATGTCAGACATTCCAGGGAACTTGTCATTATCCATGTCGGTTGGGCTGCAAACGCTCTCAAGAATGCATATACATTATGCTAGCAAATAGCACTCTGCTTTTGAACGTGGACGGTACAGTGGTGGCTGTCCCTGAGCTGCAGCTGCAAGGAGAGTGACTCGACGGCTTTGAGGTACTGAAATGCCCAGCCATGAAACGGGAACTGTGTGGTCTGAAAGCCACAAAAAAATGCTTACAGTCCTTGAATGAGAAGCATGGCCAAAACTAATAAAGCAAGAATGACCATGTTAGTTTTACATTTTATACTGCCTTTATTTTCATTTCATTTATTTAAAAGAAGGAGGGAAAAAAAATGAGAAAAGGTCTGAAAATTTCAGGTTCAAATGAATTCTGTAAATCTTGAAGGCTGCGTAGACCATGAGAAAAAAGGCATACGTAAGTTTTTCAAACATATTTATTGATATTTAGAAATATCAAACTTATCTCTTAAGAGAAAAAGACAAAAGAAATACTGATCATTTAACGAATAGTCTGCTAGTCTTAAGAACATGAGGCACCCCTTCGTGCCTCATTTACTGATTTCAGTATGATAACTTCACGCATGCAACATGTGACTCATGCACGTACACTTCTGCTTAGGCAGAAACCATGTTGTCAGCTGTTGTTGACAAGTTATTTCTTACTACTTGGTATACGCTGAGGTGGCCGCAAGTTTGGCAGCCGGAATGAACCTTGAGCTTTAGAGCAAAATCATTGGGGTGTTTGTTTTACAAAGTTTGAGAGGCTTTACTTGGTATAAGGAGATGATTTAATAATGATTTAATAATGTATGTTTGCAATTATAAGCATGAAAAACATAGCTCTGTGTTTCCAGCTTTCCTACCTGTCCCAATGAAAATTCAAGTCCTTGGGTTTACTCACTACAGATCCTGTGTATTTTTACAGAATTTGCATTATGCAGGTAAGTCACCAATAACCTCTAAGTTTCTGTGCTCTTTGAATGCTGTTGTGTGAATGCAAAATGGAATTTCATTTGAAGATATGCAATTTGCTAAAGGGGTTTGGAGAAAATTATGAAATTATACTAAACTAGTGTGCTTTACTGCATCCGTGGTTTGTTTTTTTTTTTTTTCATACTACCTCTCCATTAGTTGAAATAAGCTTGAATGGTCAGCATGGTAAATTATCTGCATCAGCTAATAATAATTCTGTTAATTAAACTAATTTATAACTTCACCTAGTTATTTTTATTATGGTCAGCTCATATTTTTCAGTGTTGCTTGATTAACATTCTATCTCCCCATTTACTAAATCAACTCTGAACTGTTAGTAAAAGGAAGTGTTTCAAAGTATTCTGCTTATATCTTTTAAATCCCCCTAGTCTGTTTAACTGAATCCACAATGTATTTTATGTCAACAAGTGACAGTCTTTACAACCTCACAATACAGTCAAGGACAACAAGTTGCATGGATATAAAGTAAATTGATTTGAAATATTGTTCTGTTATGGCAAGAATGAGTTACTGGTGTTTCTCTCAAGGGTTTGCTTCTGTATATTGTCATATGCTGCTGATGTATTTTTACATTACATACTGCCCAGTCAGTTGTTTTCTTTTCTGTTATGTTTTTATTACTGACTGAAACATAGCAAGGGCTGAGTTAAAATTTTATCATATCAGACTGGATCAGGTGAGCGACTAGTCTCTTCGTTGGCTTTGTCGTACTGGACACATATTGGAACCCAAAATGGTAAGAAACAGGATGAAGAAATCCCAGTCTCAAAGAGTATGGAATGTAGTCTGAAAGAAGTGTGGTGCCAAAAAGCAAAGAATCTGAGGTCGACTGGGTGGTTTGAATCTGCCTTTCCTCTGCAGACAAAAGGGAAGTGGTACTGTTTAGGATAATGAGGAGTAGGTGTGGAAAGATGTAGATCAAGTTTTCTGATTCAGGATTATTGGTCGCTAAAAAAATCTTTCCTATAAATTTTTAATACACTGATTATTACACTGCTGTTCAGCTACTGGATCTCAGTAAAACTGTATTCCATGAACTGATTAATCTGATAAAATCCATTTTGTAAAGGATAAGTACTTGCTCTTTTAACCTATTATCTTTAACTCTGCACAGGTTAGTACGTTAATATGTGACACATTAATACAATCCGATAGTGTAAGCAGCGGCCACTGAGGTTACAGCAGGGACAGGCGCTGCCCTGTGGGGAACAGGTTGGGGACGTAGGGCATCCGTGGCAGGAGCAGGTTCCCTTCGCCAGACCACCCGGGGCAGGAGGGGGCAACGGGTGCTACAGAGCTCTGGGGGGGCAGAGGAATTACCCCTCTCCCATTTTAACGGCTACTGTCTATCATGTTGTCCTTCTGCTTGGCATTTGGTGACAAAAGAGGGGCTGCTTGCTGGCTACGTGTCGAAACCCAGCTTACATAAATTACAGTGTGTCCACTGCGGTGGGGTGTTTGCATGCCCCCATATGTTTGTCCAAGTTTTCCTGGATAGAAAAATGGGATGCAGCCCCACCATCTGCTATTTTAACAGCCCTTTTCCTTGCTCCTGGGTTGTTGGGTTGCCACCGCTCCTTTTCCCAAAGCACACTCAAAGTTGGGGTCGTTTTACATTTGGCTTGTGATATGGAACTGGAGAAGGACATCAGTGGGGAAGGCAAGTTGTGCTGGTGACCCCCAGAGTGGAAAAGGCATGAAAGCAAATGGGGTGGAAGTAATGAAAACTCCTTCTGTTAATCTTCACCTCGAGGTAGACCGAGCTATATGATTACATCCTCAGGAAGGATGAAAAGGAGACACTTCAGAAAGATTTAAATATCTAAAAAGCCATATCTAGCAGAGTCTGTCCAAGTTCTCTGAAGTGTACACAACAGGACAAAAATAAAACCTGCCTTTTCTGAAAGACACTAAAAATTGAGACATCTCCCAGAACAAACCATGCTCTGTCTCCCAAGCAAAAGTATGAGAAAGAACATTGAATTTTTTTTTTTTTAATAACACTCACTTTGCATCATGCTGGATTGAACAGGTACAAAAAAACAATGTTGAGAGCCTTCTGCTGCTGGCGGCACATTTCCAGTCACTGATGCTCCCACCTGCTCGCTGTGAGCACACAGAAGACCTCGCTGCCAGGTGGTGGATGCATCAGGGAAAGAGAATAGATTTACATTCAACCTGATAAATGGCATGTACATGACAAATTATGTTTTCTGCATGTAAAGAGGACTACTAGGTTCACTGACAGTTTCTGCCCCAGCTTAGTTATATGCAAACAAATGCTTAACAATAGGATACGCATTTAAATACCAACACCCTGACCCTGGCTTAACCTCGTAACTGCATAAGATCCCACCTAATAATCTCTGTATCCAGTCTATAACTTCCATCATATTTTTAAACATATACAACTGATTTAAAGATTTTCAAGTGGTAAGGAATTGACAACCTCCCAGTGTGAGCTTCTGAGGATTAAATAACCTCATCGTAAGAGAAAAATCTATGCCCTCTGTTTTAGATTTGTCCAACTTCAGTTCCCTAGAACTGCACCTTGTAATACCTTTCTCTTTAAGCAATCGATTTGAAATCTTTTCCTATATGGGTATAGGTAGACTGTAATCCAAGACTCTCTTAACTTTCCTTTAGGTAAACTGAAGAAATGGAGCTTCTTAAATCTCTTATTATGAGAGATTTTTTTTCATGTCCCCCAATACTTTAATGATTCCATAAGTATCCTGATGGGTGAATACCAGAATTGCAGATGGTGTTCCAGCCAGAGTCATTTATTCCCAGTAACAGTTTCATTGCATAAGATATGTTTGTAAATGACTGGATCAAGCATTGTAATAAATTACTCCGCATGGTTAGAAAACACAAAAGTTATTACTGATGTTTAAAAACTGCAGTCTTGCAGTTCTACTAAAGTCTATTCATTTTATGAAAAGGGGCCTTAAAACTTGTGTTAACATAGTTTGAGTATATTTCCATTTCCTTTATACATAATGTCTTAGGATTTGGTTTTTTTTCAATCCAATAAAACTAAGTAGGTACAGGAGAGCGGGCATAGTGTAGCAAGTGTGGGTTTTTGTTCAAATGAAGGTTAAGGAATGATTTTCCTGAAAACAGGAATGTTAATTTATGCTTTATGAATCTTCTTTTTCTCTTCTTTGCTTTTTTTGGAGATGCCTTAGAAGACCTTTGAATAGTTGTGAAAGCAGGAAGAGTGATCCCACTGTAAAATGTACATACTGTATCTCCTGTATCACAGAGATGGGATATAATCTTTGAGACTTGTTCCTGCGTTGGAATTCTAAATGCTTTGTAAGCTGGGATTCAGTACATTAAACCATCTCAGATAAGTAATAAAATTGAGATGATTAAATACTATGTACTTTTGTTGGCTTCTTTAAATAGGTAAATATTTGTCAGTAAAACTCTTCCTTTTCCAGCATCTGGAGAATTACGCTATGACTCAAACAGCCTTATTCTACCACCCACAGAATCATTTTCCTCAGAGTTCACAGAGAGATTGAGAAGATAAAAACATATTCTAGCAACAAATGTGTTAGAGGAACATTTCTATTGCAAGGATGCTAAAAGATGAATCAAAAGAACATCTACTTTAAGCATTTTTTTAAAAGAAGATTATTTCCTTCCCTGTTTTCTGTAAAGCTCTAGTAAAGAAAAGGATTTATTCATCCTATATAGTATTATTATTGTGGAATAAATATTCTTTTTCCCATTTTCCTCCTGTTATCCAAGGTTTTGATCACTTGCTGTGAATATTAATTCTATTTATTTTCAATTGTAATATTAAAATTAATATTGTTACTACTTTGACAACACTTAATTCCATCAGCATACTCCTTAGTGAGAAATAGTGTCTTCGGTGAATTCAAACCAGTTAGTTTCATAAGGGTCTTCTCTTCCTAAAAAGAGCAGCTAGCTTCGTTTTCTTGAAGTTGATGTGGATGAAATTTGTATAGGTGTGCTCTGTACGTTGTGGTTTGTGGCATGCACAGAATACTGTACGTAGGAAAATCAGAAAGGAGGAAACACTAATATGATGAGGGGCGGCCCCCAGGGGAGTATTAGTTCCACACACATTGCGTTCAGTCTTTTCCTTCCTAAAGTAGCAGATGAGATAACTCATACCGGGGGCTTCATAGGGTGAAACAGTTTTCAGGTTTGTATTTTGTGGGATCTTTTAGCTGAAAATGTCTGGCTTCACTCATCGACTACAATCGCTAACATTCTGGATTTGCCCTTTTGGAGATTAAGATGAATTTAGTGGCTAAACAGATAAGGTAAATCGGAAATATACGGGGTCACTGAATAGGTCACTAACATTTTGTTAACAATTGTTTAAGCTGAGGTCACCATTTTTCTATTTAGAGACTTTGTAAGCATCATCCTCTCCTGTTGAGCTTAAATATTCTATTTCCTTTGGAAAGTAACTATCTTGTAAAATTCTCAGATGCTAATAATTTGGTCAGGATTTGCTAGGTGCAGAACATCTCGCCTACTGCTGAACTAATACCTCCATAAATATTTTCCTGGTACAGATCTGATGGTTATTTTACACTGAGAATATTTTTGCAGTGATCACTGTTAGGAAAGGTAGGATCTGATTAAAACTGGTCACCTTTGCTAGCTGTATCTTTAATCACAGTCTCTGTAATAAACAGAGAAATGTAATCAATTAAACTGCAGATACAATGAAGAAATATAGATGGGGACTGAAAGTCTATTGATAAAATCTGGTGATTATTTCCTATCAAGGCTTTAGGCTTTTATCTTCTTTACCTGTAAGACAACCAGGCAGAACTGATTGGCCAATTATTAAAAAACATTGCTAAGAAAGAAACCACTGAAGAAGTTCCTCTCAGGTATGTTTCTTAAACCTCACTTTTATTTACTTGATGTGGTTTTTTTTTATTTAAGTATTTCTTATGTCTCTTACTAAGTGATTATTTGGTAAACAAATAATTTATGCATACTAATTTGAAGTTTGCAATGTTCCTCATTATAATTTTATTATAACTTACCCTTTCAGGTAACAACTTAAAGCATTTCTAGAAAGTGATCAAATATTTTCATTTAATTAAAGGATCACATCTTTGTTTTGCTTTCCAATTAATAGCCAAAATTATTGTTATTCTGAATGCTACAGTACATAACCTTTTTTATAAAACCACAATCCAATTCCCTTATGTTAAGTAAAGTTCTTAAGCCTAAATTTTCTCTTTTTCCTCTTATTTTTTGTAAAGCTTGGAGGAAAAAAACCCAAACAACAACAACAACAATCAAACAAAACTCCCAAGTATTAAATGTGATAAATGAGATTTTGAGGTGCAACTCTTCTGTTTCTTTTCATAGAAGTTGCATGCAACTGTCAAGGATTTTCAGGGAAAGAAAAAGGATATTTGTCTTAAGCTTGACTTCTTTATTAGCCATAAATTTAGTAATGAATCTCTCTGTGTAACAAATGCCTAAACTCGGGTCATAATCCAAAGTATATGTGCATCATATATAGAATACGTGTTTGAAAACTCTAAACCTAAAGCATCATTTTAAGTAAGCAAGTTTATCATTCAAATCTCCTTTCAAAGCAAGGAATAGCACCATTGCTCTTGACGGTCAGGGAACAGATCCAGTATTTTCTTGGGCTTTTTGTTTTGTTTTGTTTTTTATCAGATAGGATGAAAATTGATAAATATGTCTTCTATCCCATAAATTCATGATAAACTGTCATTCTTTTCCAAAAAGAATTTGATTGATAAATTTAAGTAGCAACTTAAGCATAAACTTGGGGATGAGCATGGCTTCTGTAAAGACACCTATATGCCTATTTGCAGTATTCAATATCTTGCCATTAATTATCTTTAAAACGATATCCTATTTTAATGTTCAAAAACCTTACACTATCTCTGCAAGTGCAAAGCAGATTTCTTTCTCATGTTATCAGTGCTTACTTCCACACGTACTTTGAAAGATATGAAATAAGTTGTGGTTTTCAAATTCAGATGATCTGCCACTTTTATGAGAGCACATAAACATATTTCTAGAAGCTTTGCGAAAGTATTTCAGGGCTGAATTCAAGATGACAATGGAGTTAGTGAGTGAAATCTTTCTTACCCACCACAGCAGAAAATGTACACTGCACGGTATTCATCCTACCCTCTTTCACTCCAGTAATCACAGTGTATTTGAAAATGCCAGTGTAACTTCATTACAAACTGACAAAAATGAGAGGATCATGAGATGCACGTATGGCATATGGGGTATGGAAATGTGCTCTTCAGCTAAATATTTGCATGTGCCTTACAATTGTTGAGTCTCCTGCTTAATCCTTGCATTTTTGCAAGATACGTGTGGTTTAGTATTCAAGTGGTGTTCAGACTTGCAGATTACAGATATGATGCTGCAAAGCTCTGCCCCAAACTTCTCTGACAAGATTGTATGAAGTTTTTAGCTTGCATGCAGACTAAGTCCTTGGGTAGATGCACAGAGAGGAATCTCTAGGACATGGACAAACACAACTTCGGGGGCTCCTTGAAGCTCTTGGACTGTAGCACTGGGTGCTCAGGGCATGACTCTTTTTCCCTACCAGAAACAAGGGCTGACTTCTGGACTGGCTTGCAACACTGATCTTAGATAATCGGAAAGAGTGCACAGATTTATTAGAAAGAGGAATGTGCAAATTATAGCAATAGCAAGGAATCTTTTGGGGTTTTCCATCACTTTCCCCCCCCCCCCCCTCCATTTTATTCTACTGTCTGGTTAGATATCTAAGGTGCATTAGTCCATTCTATATCTGTCAATTGTTCTGGTTCATAGTTTCTATTGTTTAGCAATATGTTTTTGCATGTTATCAGTGACCTGAGTTGATTTTTCTGGCTATTCATCTGAAATTTTTCAACAGCTAGAGTCATGAGACTCCACTACATCTAACCTGAAATCCAGACAAAAGGACTCTGCATGTAGATAGACTATGCGTGTCTAAATGCAGGCTACTGCACATGGCTAGACTGACTATACAACATTTAGCATACCCATTTAAACATATGCAATTTGCATACATATAGTAAGCTACAAGCAGGGACAATATTTGTGAAGAAATCAATTGCAATACTTCTACTGAGATCAGAGTAATTTAATATCTTTTTTTTTTTTAAACTCATGGTTTTTGGAAAAGCTTTTCTTAGTTTTATTGAGCTTTGCATTTAAATGTAAGTACATGATGTAGGAAAAGCATCAAGAGACTGTTTTGTAGCTCTTCCCTGGAAAAAAGGGGAAATAAGACTTACAAAGGGATCTGTACAGAGTATCTGCCAAGATACCAAGGCTCACTTAAAATGATGTTAAGATACCTGTGGTTTCTAAGGTCTCCAAAGGCACCCTAAGAATTGTGAGTCAGATGTGTATTTTGTAAATATTTATTGTGATAGGATTTATACATGTTTTACCTTGAAAACAAGCAGCAGGAAGCCATTTTAGCTAGACAGAAGAACATGCTTATTAAAGAAATATAACAGGGTATGAGCTAATGCTAATTCTTGAGCCAAGATGAGTCCAGTTGCTACGCATGCACTGAAAGACAACAGGAGCCAATTAAAACATCCAGGAAAAAAGGAACACAGAGGATTGCATTCTCTGTGGCATAGACATCGCAGAGCTGCTGTTCTGCTCAGCCTCAGAGAAGTACGTCCCAGATTAGTCTTCCCAAGCCAGCTTAATGGTTCTGTTTTGACAAGCAGAAAGAAAGCAGTTGTTGCTGTCAATAGAGTCATGTTCATGACTCCTATAGCTGAGATCAGTCCTATGGAACCACAAAGATGGAGCTTGGCGTTAAGTTTTTTCCAGAAATTTTTTTGTTTTTTCTTTGTGTGGCTCTATTTCTCACACAAAAATCAGCATATCCCATTGAGGTCACGGAGTCATAGAATAATTTATGTTAAAAGGGACCTCAGAAAGTCATCTGGTCCCACCACTACTGAAAATACGATATCGAAGTGTAAGAATTCCAAGGTTTTTTTTCTAGCAATCGCGGAGAACAGTACAAATAGGCTTATAAATGACCTTCTCCATATTCAGCAATCTTCATATCGAAAACTCCCACTGGAATCACAGATAACACAGAAAAATGTCTTTTCCATTTCTTCTGTTTATTTGAAAGGAATTGATATCTGATGTGATATTCTGACTCTGCAGAGAAACTTATCTTCAAAGATTTGAGGCTGAAAGTGACTCCCCAGCCAGCGATTCCCAGGCTTTTTTCTACCTCAGCACCTTCTCTCTTCTAGGGAAGGCAGGGCACAAGCCAGTACTCTTCACAAAGACACCACCCTAAGACTTTATCAGATAGCAGAAAGGTTTTACTGGCTTATCTGCAGCTTGTCCAGTTAGGCAATGGTCTTTCAAAGGCTGCCTGGAGGCAGCTGGCCACCGGCCACGCTGTGTTACATGCCCACGGGGTCCTTAGGTGGCACTGGGGAACGAGCCCTACGTAAGGAGCAGGTAGGCTGGTGGATCCTATACAAACACGTACACCTTTATCTGCTGGGTTCCCACAGTCTCTTTGCTGTGTTTTATCTGCTTTGGAACTGATTTATTTTTAAGGGGCACAATTTTGTAGTTGCTGCAGAGGAAACTGCAAAGGAGTACTTGCAGCGGGAAAGTGTCCCACTTTTTGTGTGGTGATTTTTTTTTTTTTTTTTTTTCCCTTTCTTTCTGCAAATAAACTCCTGCCCTTCCCACTCCTAGCACTTGTTTGAAATCCTAACATTAAGACTCTGAGCTTTGGGGGAAAAAAAAAAAAAAAGATGGTGGTATGATTATACTAATGATAATTTTGCTGACAGAGGTAAAAAGTATCAAAGGAAGATAGACTGAAGCATCTTGATGAAGGGTTCATGTGGGAATAATGAAAATAATCTCCAGAGAAAGAGGCGTTCTCCTAAAACCTGTGAGCCTGGAAATAAAAATAAAGCATCTGAGCTACTTAACAAATAGACATTTTATAATTAAAGCTGCTACTCTCTGACGATTGGAGGGAGACCAAATAGGATACCTAACTTTCACAGAAGAGTTAAAGGTAATGCTGGGAACTACAGAGCAGTACTGAAGCAGTACAGGAAAAGCTAGCTGCCACTAAATTAACCAACAAAAAATTGAGTAAGGACAGATCAATAGCCATATCTGATTTTTCTGTATGAAAATTGTAAAATCAACAGAACTCCCTGAACATGAGTATTGTTAAAAGAATACAGTCCTCGTAATAGCTGCAAAAAGTGTCCCGAAGGAAGTGGGGTAAACTTCTAATGGAACATCCCCCGCCCTTTTTTTTTCCCCTAATCTTGGGATTTCTAGCTTGCTGAACACAAACATAAGGCTTTTAGCAGACAGGTATTTATCTGAACAGTAGGTGGGTAAATACAGAAGAGAGGATCTGTGAGCTTTCTTCTCCCTCGGAGGAGTGATCCTTTTATTCAATTAAATGTGTGGAATTTAGTGTCCTAAGGATAAAAAAACCACTAAGACTTTTACACTGATATTAATAAAATCTTATCAGTTTTGCCATTTAAAGGTCAAATGGACATGAGCTGTGCTGAATCAAACTAGAAACTACTGCTGGGACTGAAAAAAAAATTTCTCTCCCATAGAATACCACTCAGTAGCAGCAAGTCAGAGGGACTTACTGGAAGGGAGGGAGGGACTGTGCTTTTCTGTGAAGAAAAACATACTTTTAGAAGGAAGATCCTGTATTTGTCCAGCCAGTGATCTTGTAGAATTTGGTAATTCCTGTGAACTGCCCTGACTGTGGGAAGTGGAAAAAAAGTCAGGTTTTGAATGGCCGTACTGGCTTTGACCAAAGGGTAGACATGGCAGGCTGCTCCTTCTCCGACAGTGGCCCGAAGAACATACTGATGGAAAGTACAGAAGAGGACACGTTTATGGAGATCATCCGTCATCCTGAGCAACTGGTCACTCAAGTTGTTCCTGAGCCAGAAGTCAACTCTATGTATTTAGCAATTCTCAGCTAATTTCTTTTCCGTTAGCTTGTCTAGTCTTCCCAGGAACCCATGTAAATCTGTATTAAATATCCATGGGAAAGAGACCAAACTATCCATTCTTTCACATGCTATACAATATTCTATTTTGATTATTAGGCGTGCCATGCCCACCCCATGGCAAGAAGGCGATGAAATCATTCTATTAAAAGTGCCAAGAAAAATGAAATTATGTAGCTGTGCCTGAGGTGTATTTTCCTTTAATCCTCACAAGAGGTTTCTTGCCTATCTTTACTGAAGAACCCGGCCTTTCTTTTCTCACAGCCTTCCAGAACACGTGCATACACGCAGGAATGAATGCACCATTGCAACCTCCTCTTGCACTGCGTTTGCTGATATTCCTAAAAGATATTTTGGTTTAGAAAACTGAAATAGTCAAGAAAGCTGACAAGGTGAGCATGCCGAGAAATGAAAAGAAAATTTACTCCCCAGTAAAATCTCAACTATTATGATAATGCACATTCCAAGTCAAGTCTAAGACATCTCGTATTTTTGCTGAATGTATAAGCTTGTTTGATTCGTTAGGCTCCCATTCATTACGAAAATAGACCAGTAAATTACATCTTTTGCAAATGGAATCATTATAGGTGTAATTTACAAAATATATTAAGCCCTTTGATCTTTGTTAGAGAACGTATCATATACTTTTAAACACATTGCTCGGAAATTGTAATTTAAAAACTATAAACCTTATATTCACAGCTTTAATACATATATTAGGCTGTATCTTTCTACCAAAAATAATGCCCATGTTCTGTCTATTGCATAACACTGCCTCAACTTTCAGCTGAACAGAAAAAAAAAATGATACTGCAAATTGCTACAATATGAATGAAAATTGTCACCAATGGACACCTGTTGGATTTTGCATTACTCGGGCCTATGATCTAAATAAAGCTAGTTGTTCTAGTGATAATTTATTGCATATTGAATATTTTCAACTCTGTAATATTGCTACAATATACCCTGTAGTTTGGTATCTTATATATGCATGTGTAAAAGTAAGTAACATTTCCCAAAAATATTAACCTACAGTCTAAATGCTGTTTGAAAATTAACATTTTACTTTGACTTTGTATATCAAGTGCTTTTTGGTTTTAATTGTTGCCTTCTAATGATAGTAAGATGGTGCAAGAAAACAAGGATAAAAAGATGCTTAGCCATTTTTAGGAATCTTTAAGGTAATCTTCTTATACAGTTAAGAATCAGAACAGATGTTGCATCTTATCCATGGATTAACTAGAGAGAAGTGGATTCATAAAAGTATATGTCTGAAAATGAACCTGATCCTGTATATATTTGTTCTTATGAAAAATGGCATTTGCTCTTGAAAGATCTAGCATAATGTCAAAATCCTGCCTGAGCTGGAGACCAGCCACTTAGAAGGGAAGCCTCATAATGGCACAAAAGAAGCAGTACATAATATTTAAAATGCTATTCCTTGGTCAGTGTAAGATCTACACAAATATATAAATTGTTGGATTTTGGAACTTTGCCAACATTTATTCAAGCTTTAAAAATGTTTTGGACTTCAGTGAGATTGAGCATAAGGACAGAATTCATCTATATATGTGCACTTTGGTCTGATGCTTTCACTGTTTATTGTAATGAAAAGTTATGGTCTTAAAAATAATTTCATTTTTCCCTTCTTGTGTAACTGGTATTTTCTAAGGAAATACAAACTGTAGGCTTTTTATTTAAGAGAGAATGCCGCTGTGGTCCATTGTTTTTATTAAGAATGGGCAGATTAAATGACATTAAATGAATAGATAGAAAAAAATATTTTTTAAAAAAATTTATTATGAACAACAGCCCCAGATTGTTTGCTGTAATCCTCACCTCAAAGGAGCAACGGTTCTGTCCAGCCTTTGCGTACTGTTGCTGGAAAACCCAGGCATTTCAATTTACCCATTCAGTTGCTATGCATAAACTTCTAGCATTTGTTCACAAAAGGTTTCATAAAATGAACAGCTAAAATAAAATGCTGCTATTTGCCCAAAATAGCATAGCCTGCAGATTTCAAGAGCAACCACTACTGCTTATAATTAATATGATATCACTGATTACCACTTATAAACCTTTTTTATGGGAGCCTAAGCCTCCTATATTATGCGTAACTGAGCATACGGAATCTTAGATCATTTTTTTACCTTCTGTCTCCGAAAACTTTCAGAGTAAAGAAAGCTAGTTGTATTTCATTATTCTGTATATTTAGCAGGTCTGTTTTCTTGGCCATGAGTCTCAAAACCTTTTCTAAGAGGACTTATCTAGCAGCTGTGTTGACGATTCTATTTTTGAGTGCAACTTTAAGAGCAAGATGAGTTCTTCACACCTGTGCCTCTAGAGCTTACTTTTTGGAAAGAACTGGGCTTTGCATTAATTTTGCAGCAAATATCATACAGTGCAAAGAAAAAAAAAAGTTTCCCCTTCTAACATGGAGTGATAAGGAAGAGCAGTCTGCGCTGTGTGAAGAAAGTTTTTCTATGAAGGCTCTGGACACCATACGAAAAACCATTTAAAAGGGACCTTTTGATGCTGCAATGTATGCCTTCATTGAACTGGTTTTTGGAAAGTTTTATTGGGACAAATTCATAGTTCAGTTTCATTCAGAGTGTTACCTCATGACCATACAGTTAACGTTTTCTGGGCTTTTAAAGAACCACATCCACCCGGAGTAGACACTGCAGACCTAGAATAAGAACATTTTCTTCACGTAACTTCTCCATATTGGTCCACACCATTTTACAGAAAAAGGAGCACGTTCACATTTCTCTGTTGGGGCGTACAACCTGGAGAGTGGGTGACTTGGTCCTCATTAACAGGGATGTGTTCTGTACTCCAAAAATAAAATTGGAAACCTCTGTGGGGATGGATCTCCCCCTGAGATGAAGGCAGGATCCTACCAGCCCTCCGCCGGAGCTCCAGCTTCTGCAGCGCTTCGGGGCCTGGTGCTGCCGCCGGCGGGGGCCGATGGCACAGCAGCAGTCCCCCGCCTGCAGAAAGCACGGAAACGTCAGAGTCTCTTCGCCGGCAATAATTCTGTTGGACATCCGAGAATCTCACCAATTACTGCCTCAACCCGCGAAACCTTCTTGCTAGAAATCCATTATGTGAAAGCCGCAAATCTACGGAGCACCCAGTTTAACGGTGAATCTAGAAGTCAGATTCTTTTTGTTGTGGAGTTGAGTTATAGAGCATTTTGACGTTTGCCAAAGCTTTGTTGTCAAGTCGGGTGAAAGATGCTTTTGCCTATGCGGTCCCCTTAATACCCATGACATCAGTGAGAGTTTTTTGATAACACCTGACAGTAAATCAGTGTATCTTTCAACATAACATCACTTAGCCTGTTTCTAAAGTGAAATAACTGAAAAATATGAAAAAAATGAGCAAAACTTCCTTGTACAATCTCATTCTCACACCTATGTACTACGTCTTATAATGTTTAAAATCCATAATCATGTGTTTTTCCACCATGTCCTTGAACTGTTCAGAGCTCAAGCCGATGGCTGCTTGGCAAATGATGCAGCAATTCAATATTTATTTTTGTCCTTATTGTTTAGAGATTCCAGAGCTCCTTTACTGCAGACCATAAAACTGCCTCAGCCATGCGGGGCAGAGTGTTCCAGTGGCTGGAGGAATTAACGCTGGCTGCTGCTCCACTTTGCATTGACGTTTTTGTTATGATGGGGTGTGAGTGATTACTTTTAATCTATTTTTTATAGAGGTATTTGGAAACAAAAGTTAAAAATAATTTGTCTTCCACATTTTTGGCACAACTTTAGGGAAAAGTTTGCAAAAAAAATCAATCAGTAGAACTTGATATGAACGAACACCTTCTATTTGGAATAACTTGGGAAAAAAAAAAAAGCCCACTTGTGGTAAACTTGGCCAGTAGATGCATTGCAAAATCTTCACTGTAAGCAGTCATCTATGTTACTGCACTGAATGTGTTCGGTGGAGGGGGCTCTCCAAGCGCGTAAATGATTGATTTTCAGTCCGACTGCCAAGTGAGCAAAAATATTAAAACCAAATTTTTTTAAGTGCTATTATTTCTTTCCATAGAAATGCAAAAGAAGCGAAAACATTCTCCGGTGATTAAAATGTTCCATTTAACTAAAATAAAATGTTTCATTTTGGTGCTTATGCAAATGAATTGAATGCGTTGCTTCCCAAAATTGATGTAGGAAAAGCCAGGCTTTTACCCAGAAACTTAGAGTTTTGAGCACTCGCTGATATGAGGCAACTCATAATCAAGTCCACCTCTGCCAGAAAACACTTTAACCTGGAGGACAAAAATCATCATGCCAAGTAGGAGGAAGGAGAACTTCATTCACTGCCTTATATATGTTAAATTAGTTCCAATTCAGCAACCAGTGGTCGCTCGTGCCTCCTTCTGAAAGAACAAATGAAAGAGGTATTTTCACTAGTTGTGAAACACACTAGTTACATGGGGTTTTATAAGGTGCAGCTGAAAAAGGATGGGTATGGCGTGGCCATAGGAGAGCTTTTAGCTCGTGCCTGGCAGAAGATGTTATGTTTCTAAGGGATTGCTAAAGCCACTGGCTTAGAGCGCGTTCCGACTGGGGCTTTCTTTGGAGCTCTTCTGTTTTGTACAAAATTAATTACGTATGTTCTGAGAACACACAACGATTCTCCCATGTGATGAGTAGGAGATTTGTTGAAGCGGTAGAAATATCTGTGTTTAAACATGAGCTCTGGGGAGAGTAAGGTGTTCCTTCAACACGCAGGACTAGGATGCAACGGGCGCTCTAGGCTATTTATGTCAGAGGCAGGATCCAAGGGTGGAAATTAGTCTGATTTTCCCACAGCAGGTTTCCTATGTTATATAAAGGTTATATCATGCTGTCATCGCCTTATATAAAAGTGCTATCGTACTACCAATGGTATGAATTCAACCGGTATTTGCAAAAAAATGCAGGGGTGAATAAGCCCCATTTTTTCTAGCAAATTTACAATATTCTTAAAAAACGTTTACCTAGATGCACTCCCGAGTTAATCACAGAATCTCTTTTGCTATTTTACGATGACTTCTGCACTTCAAACCAGTCTGCTGATTTTCTCATTTGCATCATTGAATTTGTGTCAAATAACTTTCCTGTGGGTTGAAGAAATGTTGAAGAAGCCTGGATTGTGGGGGAGTCTGTCATGCTTGATATGTGGTAAGCTAATTCTCTGCTTTGACCACAATGTAGAGGAGAGTTTGAGCAATCCAGAAGAAATGAGATGTGTCTAACACTTGTAACACCCTCCCGATCCCACCTTGGGGTGAACCGTATGTATCCTACATACAGCGAGATCTTACATACAGATCTGCCAGAGGTTTCCCACATAATAAATATACGGACCTTGCCTAACTTTTCATTAACATGGGGTCACTAACAGGTACTAACAGTTTACAATTTGTAGTGGGCTGGTAACACATGGAGCTCTCTACTTGTGGTTGCTAAAGCAGTGACTTTGATCCCATCCTCCAGGAGATGAGGCTGGATGAGGCACTCGACACCGTTACTGTACCTATTCACCCGCTCCCCCAGAACAAGCCCTAGCAAGGATTGTGGAATGTAATTAAACCTTTTGAGCTGGCAAGTCCATGGAGCTTTAAAGGGCTTGCGGACTCGGAAAAAGGAAGGAAATCTCTCTGGTTTGCCAACCTCCCCCCCGCCGAAGCCCTTGCCTTCCAACCTGATCTCACTGGGGCTTGGCACCTCTCCGCTGAAGACATCTCGCCTTCGGGGGAGGTTGTAGGGATGGGTGCTAAGCCCATTTTCTGACTGGATTGCAGGACTCCGATCAAATCCATTGCTCACCCAACTCCTTCCTGGCCTCAACCGGGCCCTGCGCATGCAGGAACTTTGCCAGGAAGAGGAGGGAGAAGGGCTGTGCACACAACTGCTCTTTCTCTGCTGTGTACGCGAGCAGTGCCAGAGCATCATCGCTCGCTTGGTGGGGAAAAGGGGAGGGAAAAAGGACTGACCGTGTGGGAGAGGGAAAATGGTAAGGGAGGCTGGGGGAACACGCCACGTCAGGTGGGACCGGGATGCGTATGCTGGCCCAGACCCAAGACTAACACTGCAGCAGTATTGGCACCTCATCATTTCCATCTGATTTGAATGCATTTGAATTATGATAGTGGGATGATACTGTTCCATGGTTCCTCACTGACAAGTGGGTCTCCAAGTTGATGGTCTTTTATCTCTTCTGTTGGCCGCCTTTGCTTCCTCCTGGGCCTGGCATCTCTGTATACTTTTGACAAACCATCGCGCTTCTCTACGGTACTCATAAAAAGCGCCGCAATAAATCCTTTCAAACCGTAACTTTGGATTTTACTATCAAATACCTAAGAACAGAATATTTTTCTTTCTGCCTAAGCAGGGACCGAATTCACCTTGCAGGAATTTTCTTTGCTTCCCCCATTCCGTTCTTTGCAGATGCTCATTTGCAGGAGGGAATTTATGGTTTTGTCCCCTGCTCTCCTCTCCTAGGGTGGCACGAATTACCCGGGTCAAGGACTGCCCTTCTTGTTTCCTCCTCATTCTTCTCTGTCTGATGCACAGAACATCCTTCCTTCTCTCTCCTTCAGGCAAGACTCATCCTCATTCTAGCCCTTCAGCTCGGGTATATTTGTGTGCAACAAATAATAATTAATGAAAAAAAAAAAAAGAAAAGAGTACGGGGCCCAAACTTGGCATTACAGAGAGCAACACTGCCGAAGAGCATCTTTTTTTTTACTTCTTGCTAGCAGGCAATTTGTAATTTGGGGGCTAGGAGCGGCTGGATTGGTGGGGAGGAAGAAGTTTGGGGGGCTGTGGGTGCTTTTCCTTCCCTCCGCCAGCAACCAGCGATCCACGCCAGGATTTGCTTTCTGCTGCTGTATTTCGGCGATGCAATGTGTAGCACGTTTTTTTTTTTTTTTTTTCCGTGTGTGTGTGTGTGCGTGTGCCTATGTGTGTGTGTGCATGTATGCGCCTGTGTGCGCGGCTCTCCCTGGCTGTGCCTGCCTCCAGCATTTCCCCCCGCCCGGCTCGGGGGGGGGTGGTGTGTCTGCTCCGGCGCTGCGCGGAGCGGAGGTTTCCGCGGCTCCCCTAAATACAGGCACCCCGCAGCCGCCGCACCCCACGCATGCACACGCACCCCCCCAGCCCCCCCGGCACTGCCGGGGCAGCGGCCGGGGCCGCTCAGTCCCCCAGCAGCGCGGTGACCTCCCGCAGCCGGTCCCGCACCACCCGGTCCAGCACGGCGTGGAGAGCGCGGCAGGCCTGCCCGGCCGCCTCCAGCACCGCCTCCAGCCGCTCCTGGTGCAGGCGGGCGCTGAGCTGGAGGAGGGCGATCTGCCCCGACGCCGGCAGCAGCGCCAGCACCAGCCGCGGTCCCCCCGCCGCCTCCTCGGGGGAGCTGAGGTCGGCCAGGGGGGTGTCCTCGGCCAGGCCGGCCGAGCAGGCGCAGACGTAGTCCCTCATGGGGATGCCGGCGTCCATCACCGCCAGCGTGGCCGCGTTCACGCCGGCGCAGTAGTTGCCGCCGTCGGCTTGCAGGATCTGGAGGAACGGCGGGTTCGGTGAGGCGGCGGCCGCGCCGGCGTGAAACCCACCACCGCCCCCACCACCCCCCTTTTCCAGGCAACGCCTCGTCCCCCCTCCCCGTCACCTGGACGTAGATGTCGATCTGTGAGCGGGGGTGCAGCTGGGTGAGGATGGCGGCCTCGAAGGTCTGCTGCAGCTGGAGCGCCAGCTCGCCCGTCTGCCGGTCGCCGCGGGGCCGCCGCCGGCGTTCGCCGGTGCCGAAGGTGGCCACGCTGTACTGGCAGTTCACCAACGCCCGGTCGGGCAGCGCCTTGCTGCGGGAGCCGCGCATCTGCGGGGACAGACAGACATGCAGACGGACAAACGGACAGGGAGAAGCGAGCATCCACAGCGGCCGGGCCCGGTGAGGCCTCACCGGCCGCCGCCTCTCACCTCGTGGGGGCCGTAGACCACGGCCAGCGCTTTGGTGTTGCCCTGCTCGATGTAGGCCGAGCCGTCGGCCTGCGCGAAGACTCCCATACGGGCGCGGATCTTGCGGAGCTCGGCGGGACGGCGACCGTCCGCCCGGTACCCCTCGTCCGACAGCAGCTCCGGCGCCGCCATCTTGCCCGGCCTGCCCCGCGCCGGACTACGGCTCCCGGCGTGCCCCGCGCCGGCTACCGGCGGGTTGGACTACAACTCCCGGCGTGCACCGCGCCGGACAGGGGCCACGCCTCCTCCGCCCCGCCCTCGCGGGGCCACGCCCCCTTCACCCAGCCACGCCCACACACCCCCCAGCCGGGCCACGCCCCCCGCGGCGGGGGAAACGCGCGTAGTGGCGGCGGTGACGTCGCCGTGACGCGGCTCCGGCCCCGCCCCTGCCACACCCCGAAGCCTCGCCCCGCCCCTCTGCGACTCGCGGCTCTGACGTCACTGTGACCTCACCGTCGCACGGCTGTGACCTCAGGGTGACGCGGCTCTGACGTCGCTGTGACCTCACCGTCACACGGCTGCGACCTCGCCGTGACCTCACTGTCACATGACCCTGACCTCACTCTGACACAGCTGTGACCTCACTATCGCAACTGTGACCTCACTATCGCGACTCCGACCTCGCTCTGCCACAGCTCTGACCTATCACATGACTCCGACCTCACGCCAACACAACTCTGACCTCACTATCACAACTCTGACCTCACTGTCGCGACTCTGACCTCACTGTCGCGACTCTGACCTCACCGTCGCGACTCTGACCTCACTGTGTTACAGCTCTGACCTATCACGACTCCGACCTCACGCCAACACGACTCTGACCTCGCTATCGCGACTCTGACCTCACTATCACGACTCTGACCTCACTCTCACACAGCTCCGACCTCACACCAACACGACTCTGACCTCACTCTCCCGACTCTGACCTCACTCTCGCGACTCTGACCTCACTGGGGCGACTCTCACCTCACT
>JAVJGG010000008.1:7431176-7450510 GCA_035590195.1 Aviceda cuculoides | reverse complement strand
CTGCAGTATGGGGCTTTGCCAATAACTGCATATTAAAAAGGAGGGGGGGGGGAGGCGCGGGCGAACCTCAGCCGCGGTTCTGCTGGGCGGCAGAAACTTCTTGAGAGTTGGAGCCGGGCTGCGAGAGGCAGCGAGCGGTTCCGCAGCGGCTGCCGCCGCCCTGCGCGGGGGAAAGAACTTTGCCCGCTGCCAGCGGGGACGGGGCGGCAGGAGGAGGAGGAGGAGGAGGGGGGGGGAGGAAGGCAGTCCTGCTCCCCGCCCGCCGCCGCGGCCCTTCCGCGGGGACCAGCCCAGCCGGGCGCCTCCGCTGCAGCCCGGGGCGAGCAGAGGCTTCGGCTGCTGGGGAGAGGACACCCCCCCCCCCGCTCCCCGGTTCCGCCGCCCGAGCCCCCAGGCAGCCGGTTACTCGTTTTTTCCTTCTGCTGAAACATGCCTACAACAGGTTATAGCGCAGTCCGCCCCGTGGGGGTGTAGGGGGGCTTTGTTGGTGTCATTTTATTTCCCGGCTTTTTCCCTACAACCTTATCCCTAATTGTATCTTTGGGAGCGCGTGAATAAAACCGCGTCCCGGGCAGATGCTGCTTCAGCGATCGGAGAGCACGGCAAAAAGAGAGAAATGACAGGGGAAGGCGTGAGCTCGGGCTGCTTAAATTGGACCGCTTGAGCCCTCAGGAAAGATTTCTGCATTGCCACTGGCACTTTGCCGTTAGGTTCTGCTGGTTGTAGAATGAATTAGATGCCCCTCGGTTTGCTTGCTTCTTTTTTAAAGTTGGAAGCAGTAGATTTATCTTCCTCGAGGTGAAAGAAAGCCACAGTTACTCAGCGTGCAGTATTTAGTACTTTACGTGAGGAATGATAAATGTGGAAAACCTCAGGACAGCGAGGATATAGTTCACAAAATTACGGGGAAGGTTGTTCCATGTTGCCAGTGCAGAACAGAGCAGGTCTCTGCACGGCCGCCTCGGTTCCTTCGGACACATAGGTCTGACCCACCGGCGTGCTTTGGGACAGAGCAGGAGGGTGAAGGGTCTCTGGCTGGAACTATGCCACGGGCACCTTCGTCCCTCAGGCGTACCGATTCTCTGGTCTTTCTGTGCTCTTTTTTAAAAATTTCTCTTCAGGTTGCTCATCAGTCATATCAAGTCATGAAATCTCTGCTGTGAGCCACAGATGCTGTGAATATGCAGTCAGGCTTTCCCTTCGCTCACTGTTACTCCGTCTGCTTTGAGACGGGGTGGTAGGATACGCCCTGTCCCATTTCAAAAAAGATAATAGTAATTTCCAGTGAATTTCAGACTTCTGGTAACTTCGGGTAAACACTTGTTGCTTTCAGCTCACAGAGTTTTATTGTCTCATTTATTTTCCGGATGTACAGTGGAAAGTTGCCATGCAATTTTTAAGTAATCCCAGCGTTTGCAAGTTTCCATTAACATGTATCGGTATGGAAAGACTCAAGGTAGTTAAATACTTAATAGTAGTTCAACCCAAAATTACTCTGCAGTTTCCTGCTAAGCTTCGTGAGTAGTATCTACTTTTATGGTTAAGAAGTACATGATTTATGCAGGTCCGAGTTATTTTTTCTGAGCTTCCTATTGCGACAAATAGGTTGTTGTTTTCTTTGTGGTTTATCTGCCTGGTTACTAGCTGGTGTATCGGCTTCTGAGCAGTTCTGTGTGTGGCTATTCGAGCTAGGTGTTGGATGACTGGGATTGCTTTATGGTGTGTTTTGGAGTACGCTCATCTTCTGCGGTGCTTAGAGGTTGTGTAAGAACCGTTCAGGCAGCGTGTGCTCTTGTTAATGTGAAAGCTGTGTATTTGCAACCCAGTGTAACGTTGGAAGTTTAAAGCAATCAACGTACAGGTTTCAGAATAATTTTTTTTTTCATTCTGTCTTTTTCCACCATACTGACTTGGTTAAGGAAACAACTTGTTAGTGTTATGAAAGAAGAGTAGTCTGTCAAATGCCTCATGTTTTAAAGTGTTCAGAGAAGTTTAATTACAGTCGTATCTCTGGACAGACATTGTGTTTTCAGAAAATTTTGCATCAATGGTTTGATAATATGATGCAAATATTAATTTTCAGTATGCTCTGTGTGTTTTGATTTAACAGCAGTCATATGTTTTCATTTGTCATTTGTTCAAAAGCTACTTTCTAGCCAGGACTGTTTTAACTTGGTAAACTGAAGAGGTAATGTGTGCATCCCGATGCAAATTCTGTACATACTGAATGCAAAAACCTAAAGAATCTGTTTGAATTGGAGAGGCTATGGTCACAGAGATACCCCTCTGCTGAATGGAGCTCCAAAGCCAGACTTGTTAGATAACTTTTGTAAAATTATTTATACTGGCACTCACTTTTGAATGGAGAAGGTAGAAGTTACAGATTTAAAAAGCTGCCAGTTTTTGCACTGTGAGGCAAGGTTTTCCTACAGTATTTTGTTGCACGGGAAACGTGTTGAACTTGGTAACGTCGTGATTACAGTTGTCTGCTATGCTTTTACAACAATGCTAAATTGTTCAGTGTAATTGCGTAGTGCTTATTTGTAATCAGCCTGCTGCATCTGACGTCTTGTCTGATCACCAGCTTCTGGTGCTGTGACCTACGTTGGAGTACAGCGTGCAAAGTTGGTCTCCAACATAGGTTGTCAAATAAGTTCTCCTTAAAGGAACTTTGCCTGGGAATGGGAGGAGGAAGAAAACGTGAAGTATACATGATACGGTGCCGTGGGCTTGATTCTGTGCACCAGTCACACGCTGGGCGGGTAGCAGTAGCTTGAGGTGTGGGCTGGGCTGTCCTTGTAAAACGTGCCCTCTCGCAGAGCGTCCTGCTCGAGACGGAGAGTTGAACTGTCAGACTCGCGCTGACGCGACCCAGCCTTCACGGGGAATGAGTGGAGCTCCTGGGGACTTTGCGGGAGATGTTTTGCTGGAGGAAAATCTGTCACTTGAAAGTCAATACAGAAGGGAGAAATCACAGCACGTATCTGTCAGCAATACTTGTTTAACTCCAGCCATGATTTCAGTAACTTACAGCATCTTACGGGAAGCCATGAAAGTGAAACATCAATGTTAAACATGGAGTGTTGTCCTTGCCTCAGAGTCTTCTGAATGAAAGTGAATGTCTCACTGTTTAAAAGTAATGGATCTGTGCCTTTCCACTTCCAGTTGATCTAGAGATTTTGAAAGGTGAAGGGTGTGGGGTTTTGTGGGTTGTGGTTTTGTTTGTTTTTTTGGTTTTGTTGTTTTTTTATTAAACTAGATGCAGAATAATAGTGTATTTAGAGAAGGACCAGAAGCGTTCTGGTAAAGCATCCAACTGTGAAGGTGTTGAATTCTAGATACTGCGTAAGAAGTTGGTGAGCTTTGTTCTCCCGTGCAGATGATGAACGAGGTGAGATTCTGGCAACACAGAGACACCATAGTGAAAGTAACTGCAATGAAAGCAGAAGCAAACCCTTCATTTTGAAGGTCAGGAGTCACTTGAAATTGTGCTTTGATGAGTGGGCTTCCTACTGGCATAATACAGAGGCATTGACTGAAGAAAGCTAGCAAACATAACACAGTTGGTTGTAGCTCCGAAGTGGTAATAATAATAATAAAAGTAAACTCAGTAGTCACTCATGCAATTGAGCTATTGGTCCATGTCAGATGTTCCCAAGATAACTCCTCCTGAATGTTTTGCTTTCCTTTAAGTAGCTCTAAAATGTAATGCTGGATTGACAGGAGAACAGCGGAAAATCCTCCTGACCAAGTCTGCATCAAAGCACTTGTTAATTAATGCCTCCTTTCACTGTTTCTCTACTGCTGTCACTGGGAGTTGTGTGAAGAAAGTGCCTGTAGAGCAGGAGGCAAATGGGGACTCACAGGCACCTTGTGTGGTTGTCTCAGGAGCGTAAAAAAAGGAATAGCCTTACTGAAATCAGTAATATAATCCATGCAAATTTGAGAAACCTGAATGGGGCCATTAGAGATTAATTCACTCCTGATCACAATGATGACAATGAAGATGGACAGGAAATGTCATGTAAACTCTGTACTTTTCTTGTTTTAGCGCTTTTGTAGTAGTATCCTCCACATCGTGTATGACTGCTCCTCACCGCTGCGATTTCAGTAACTGCAGCTTCAGCGACTCTGGTCACCCCCCTTACGGCCTCCCTTATTTTCCCGTTATGAGTGCATAGTGCACGTAGTAAACCGGTGTGTGGATTTAGCTAGGGGGAAGTACAGCTTTTCTAAGACCTGGCTTTGCTATCACTTTTGTATGTATTTGTTGGTTGGTATGTGACTGATGCCATTCAAGGGAATGCAACTTATATATGCACATCTAAACCTAAAGGTGTTTTTTGTAAGATCAGGGCCTTTGAGGAGAAATAGCATGTTTTTAATGCTTATAAATAATTCATTTTTAACTGAGAATTTTAAATCTCAGCATCTGGAGCTTCCCGATGCGACTTTATGGTAAAGTATCTTGGAAAGAAGGACTTTAAAATAGAAAAGGCAATGCTTTAATAATTAGTGTAATGATGAATTTCAGTGTATTGTACTCTAATAATCTTCCTTCTGTTGTCAGTCTGATTTATAATCAAAAAGCATACCTAAAGCTACAATATTTTGTACACTTCTAAGTGCTGATGTGTTAAACTGTTCTAATGCTGTATTAGTACTTATTTCATCATATGCTATTGTGAAATACTCCTGAGATTAGGTGGTGTTCAGACACCAGAGAGGTCAAGCAGTATGTTAAAAGCTCAGGCCATTCTTTTTATATTACTGCAATAAAGAATATATTCAATTCATTTATATTACCACTTGGCTCCCATAAAAGGTCAGTTTCAGCTGAATGTACAATTACTTGCAAATGGCAAATCTTATAACAAGTGATCAACAATAAAAGCTTTTCTGGGTAATTTGTCTTTAAAATTACCACCTGCCATTTCTTTTGAATGACTTGAGCATCTTGCAGTATCACTCAGAGATCTCTGTCTTATTCCCCACGATACATGTAAGAAAACTATGCATACTAATCTTCCTTTCTGCTTAGTAAAGTAAAAATGCATAATTACATTAAAGTTTCTAGTTGAAATAACAAGCTTGGTGCTTAAAACTCCATTACGGTATCAAAGTATCAGCACTCCCATTACTAGCAAAATGAAATTACGTTTTCAATGAACTATGACTGTATGCTCCCCTTCGTACCTGGTTAATGGGTGCTATCTCCCTGGGAAGGGAACCTTCATTCTGTGGTTTTGACTGTTCCTACTACCAGGCGTAATTATTTTAGCAGCTTAAATATGTGTAAAAGAATTAACACTTCTCCACAAATTCCTAAGAACAGCATATAAAGGTTGGTGTTTAAAGGCAGAATAGTTATTATGCTAAACAGAGAGAATACATTACAAGATGCAAAAGGAATTTAAAATGTGTTGCAGATGGCAGGAAAACATATGCCTGGTAAAAATCTTTGCACTTTATTCCTCTGTATGTAAAAACAGCCTAAAACCTACTGAAACTAAGATTCGCTTTCTTCACTACTTACTGCGCCGGAGCTCCTGCACGCATCCAAGAAAGAGGCTTCCCTAATAAGAAAATTTTCAGCTCTCGTTACAGGAGCCTGTCACAAAGACCACCGGCTCTCTCCGGTCAGCTGCTTTCAGCAAACGTGACCTTTTCCTTCCAGCGACGTGAAACAGTGCTACTTTATTCTGTTGAGCGATCCTCAAACCGCGGAAGACACGCGGCGTTTTGAAGGCAGGTGCCGCGGAAGAGCTGGGGCCCCGCCGCTACGCCCGGCGGAGCGAGTCTCCCCTGAGCAAAACCTGGGGTTATTAACAACGCCAGGAGGGTTTGCATCCCGCCGGAGAAACCCGGCTGCCCAGGAGGATGGAGGCACGGCCCCGGGGATGGAGACCTGCCGGCCGCCTGCCCTGGCCTTGGTTTGCAGGGCTCGGGACGGCAGCCGCTTTCGGACCGTCAAAAAAAGAAGCGGCGAGGGTCGATACTCCGAACGCGAACAGCAAATTGCTCTCCCGCTCGCCCAGCCTGCGAGGTCTGTCACCTCGCGCTTCTAATGGCCTTTTAACCGCGTCTCCAGCTGAGCAGCAGATGTAAAGGGTACCGAGCATCCCGAGCTGGGTCTGTCTTTTTTTTTTTTTTTTCCCTCCTGAAAGAAGCATTTCTACAGACGCTCGGCTAACAATGGGGCCTCGGACCTGCTCGCTGACCTGTTGGATTTAAAATAGCAGGGCAAATCTCCTGAAATAAGTGGAAGTCTCGACTGCTTTTAACAGGTGCCCTGTAGGGCTGTTACATTGAATTAGGTACACTTACAGAATCACGCAGTAGTGTCTGTGCGTGTGCGTGCGGGGGTAAAAACATGGCTTTTACCTGGAGCGGCCTCAGAGGCACATTTCAGCGCTGGAAAAGCTAGAGAAGCGGCACGTTACCAGGATAGGTATTTACAAACCAGGTTGAAACTTTATGGGCCCCATCTGAAAAACACATGGGCAGGCACACGTGAATGCAGACATATGCACGATAAAAAAACTACACAGGGCTCAGTTCGTATATGCCAGAAAGATCAAAGGCTAAGTCAGCCACGCTAATCCTACTGTTTGGGGAGTCCAATTAGTTCAAGCCTGATGCTTGACTAAGCAGTAGGTAATATAACCTGCCCTCTAAGTCAAAAGCTAGACCTCTGTTGCCAGAAACAGATTCTTTGTCAGTCTCTGTAGCTGTAGCTCTTGGCGTGTTGGTGATGGTAGCCACGTACTCCTCTGATGTTTTTGGCCACGTCCCTCTGACTTGTGCGTTGAGTTTCTAACATACTAGAGACTGCGGGGACACCCGTCTGGCGTTTCTCTGAGTTTGTCTCGGAGGCAAGTCAATGGATGAGGTGAGGCTTTTGCACATCTGCAGTACGGTATAGCGTGAGGATGTACGTGGGCGCTGCTATGGGTGTGAGAACCATGGAGGTATGCAGAAGTACTCCAGACCTGGTAGAATGCAGTCCGTGAATGCCTCACTACAGTTCTCATGTCATGTGTCTGCGTTTGGCTTTTGAGTTACCGTATCCCTTATGACCTTGAAGTTTTCCTTTGAGAGCCTATAAACAGTAATTAATACAGGAAACTAAAGTGGCTTTCTTAAACAGATTTTTTTTAAAGAAGTGAAACATAACATTAGGGAAAGGATCTTTCTGCGCAGTCATCCTACCAAAAGTCCAATGGTGCTGACTGATGGTCACGGCCAGGGAGGCTCCTGTCAGGTCCTGTGTATGTTTCTTGTAGGTTCTTTTCAGTTCAGGATCAGTTTCCTGTCTTCAGGAAATGTTTCTCTTTGAGCTGCTCTTGCCTAAATTTCATTTTTCTGGTGACACCAATCAAGTAGTAGAGGTCACATTTTGGATCAAGCGTTGGTATTTATGGTTGCAGCATTTGAATCCAGAACAACCATTTCTCTTTCCCAGTAGATGCCACATTGATCTGTGTTTTGGTTTTGGATAGTCTTTTGTAAAGGTAGCAATGTGTGCCTTTGGAGTCCACTACACAGCTCTAGATAGAGGTAGTGAGGCTAGCAAAAACCTGACTCGGAGAACTGGGGAGAGAATATAGGGTAAGATGAGTTCTTGGCGAAGGGACTTTTACTGGAAGGTGAACGAAACACGAACGGGAATACTTCTTTCTCTCATTGCTGGAGTCACTTTGCATTCATTGTGTTAGGTATTAAGACCTTCCGTGCAGTTAAAGCCCTAAGAAAAGGGAAAAGGACTGGAAAAGTGCTTTCATGCAAGGATTTGGATGAATAGGTTGCAAAGAAGGAGGGAGGGAGCAGAGATGCTCCATTTCTTTTTGCCTTTTTTTTTTTTTTTAATGCCCCACTTGGTCTTGGTCCGTACAGTCTGTAGAGGTCTTTTTTTCACCATCTAAGTGGTTAAACATCTCATCTCAAACAGATTGTGGCAACCTGACTGATCATGCTCCAAAATGGAAAAAGTTCTAATCAAGATGTATTGGCATTTCTATTGTTGAACGGTTCCTTCAGAGCTTGTTGCTCTGCTAAGTGGGCAGTTCTCAATGATTCAAGCTCAGCATCTAATATGTGATTGTCTCATTGCAGAGAGAAGAGTGCAGCTTTTGCATGGTTCCGTCTCTCATCATAATTTTACAAACCTGTGCTCCATAACCTGAGAAAGCAGACTTTCTGGCTTATGCTTCCTTTAAACCTAAAAAAAAGTTGTAAAAGGCTTGGGTCCAGATTATCTAAGTCTGTTTTCATTTGCATCTCCCCCCCCGCCCCCCGCACGGGAGTTGGCTGTCAGCAAAGTTGTGTGTTCCCGGTCCCTGCCTCTGGCTGCTGCCCTTGCATCGGGTCTAGTCTGACACGCTGCCCTGGCCGAGCAGGCTGACCTGATGGCTAACCCGCCGAAAAAGGCCGCGAAGTTACTCAGGGGGTCTGTGGGAACGTGTGCCTGAAGTCATGAGGAGAAAGCGGGGCTCACCGTTTGGTGGTGGCTTTCAGGTAGGTATCTTACAATTACCGTGAAACTGCAAGAGGAAGACTGTCCATCTTCTCTCCCACGGCAGCAAAATGCCATGCGGAATAGTGTAGTACTCTTAGAGTGTAATTGGGAAGAACCTACCAGCAGCTGAGCACCCTTAGGTATTATCCCCACTTTTGCACTTGCCTTTCCAACTGCATCACCAAAATCGGACAAGCCGTCGTAGCGAAGTCATCTGTTCTCCAAAACTGAGGGAGCTGAACATCTGCCTGGGATGAGGGATCACACTGAGAGTGCTTCGCTGCTTCTGGGAAACTCTCTGCTTGTTGCCAAGTCGATGTGTGATAGTTCATGTGGTCAGTTTGGTGGATGTCTGCCGATTTTATGGCACATTGAAATTTGGGGTTTATGAGGCAAACGGATTGGATTATTAGACCACAGGTTTATATACTGCTCTTTATTGTTGTTTTCATGTTTTAAATCTTTTCTACACCTGAGGGTACCTATTCCCAGCTGCATGCAGCTTTGACATATGAAAGAAAATTGTGCTCATAGTAGTGCTGAAATATAAATTGTTAAAAGCAGCGGCAGGATGCTTCTTTGCGTGTTGTTAAGTATACAGTCGTCAGCAGACCTCAGCAGCTGTTGCACAATTTTTAATTGTCTTTCCATTTCTGAGTACCCTCGTTTTCAAATGTATGCTAGTCCCTAAGAAGCTTAAACAACGCCGTGACAAATCAAAGGCAAGGGATGATGAGCAGCCAGTGTCCAGTGGCTAAACCTGGTGTGTTTTCCATCTTTTCTCTTAACCTGACATAATGTTTCACAGAGAAAGGACCTGTAAGTACAAACGGTGACTGCATCTTGTTTAGTTAGAAAAAGTTGATTCACAGCGTAAACACATAATATAAATATTTATTTCTCTGATTTTAGCTTTTGGCTTTACAGCTTTAACATATAAGATAATACTGCATATGAGCAATTTAGAGTCCTTGAATGAAGATAGTTATATATCATTTTGTCTGTCAGCATTACCTGCGTTGTAGAGAAATAGGGAAAACACCTCTGGAACAGTGTCTGACTCAGACCATATTCTCTTTAACCAGTTAGAGTCATTGCAATTTGCAGTATTCTTATCTGGTCCAAACTTTGCGTAACATGCATGTATTTAAAGCAGTTTCAGAAATGTAAAAGAAGATGCCAAAGCTGACCCACACTAAAAACTTCCTTAATAAAACCTTTTTTTATTTTGTGAAGTAGTCTATCCTCTGCTTGCAGTCCAGCTGCCAAAAAAAGCAGGGAAGACAGATCATGCTAATCAAAATTGCAAAACAGGTTTTGTTGGCTCAAGAGAGATTTAGGTGTTCCTGAGCAGAAAATCAAAATCTAATTTAAAAATGAGAGTATTTAGAAGAATGACGTAGGGGAGGTTTATTTATTGAATTGGTGAAAAGCCAGGAGCAATATTGCTTGACCGCTGCCGTTCCAAGATGGTCTGTCATGCTGGCTGTGGGCTGGAAATAAGCACTCTTAATTGAATACCTGGAACATAACTAGAACGCATTGATTAAAGACAAACACCTGGCTTTGCAGTGTAGCGTGGCTGGTGAAGTGAAAGGATTCCCAGAAACAGCTTCCTGAAACTGAACGCTGCCATAGTGATTAGCTTGTTCTTAAAGCTCATCTTCAGAAGTCCCGTACCGTTCGTTGCATGAGAACTCCAAAGCCTCTTCCTTCTTTAATTACTGAGACAGCGTACTAAAAGCCATGTATAAATTGACTGTAATCAGATTGGTTGTGGGGCACGTGCACACTTTGGTTACTAGTGTTTTGAGTTAAAGACCCCCAAACCGGATTTCTGCCTGTCTGTCTCCACTGAATGCAGCTGATGGCAGAATTTGCTTGAGAATTAATTGCAGGGTTTTTTAAAAAAAGTAAAGCAGTAAATTATAAAAATTCAAAATTATAATTTAATTGTGTGAAGCACTGAATAAATGCAAAGAAGGGACAGTCCTGTCTGCAGAGAGCTTCCATTTTATATTTATGCCAGTATTTCTTCATGAGATTTACACAATTGTAATGTCATAGTTACGTACATACTGTTTAAACCTTTTTCTATTACATAAACAACAAATGTAGTACAAATAAATATGCTGCTTAATATTTTTAATTGTCCTTTTAAAGGACACCAGCTTCATATCCCGCTGAGATTACTACAATGATTGATAGATCCTTTGTGGAAGCATCTTTGTACCTTGTTAATTAGTAATTTAGAGTCTGAGTTTGCTTTTTAAAGCAGCTCCAGCTGGACATCGTAAATCATTGTCTGGAGCACAGTCTTTGCTCAGGACAGAAACTGGCCAAACCACAAACTCTTTGCACCTTGTATACCAAAATCTGGCTGCTGGCGAATGGTTAAACACATAAATACCGATCATTGCTCAAGTGGAGCTTTTCCATATCCGATGAATAGATTTAAATTGCTTTTCTCTCAGGATTTACCCAAGAGACTAATGCCTTCTCTCAACTGAGAAGACTGCATGGAAGTATTATGTCCACAGTGTGTGGACATATGTGCATAATTTCATATGCCTGTGGACCCAAACAGCCCGTTATGTTCAAAAAGTTTGCTGAAATTGTATCATACGCCAGACAGCTTTTTTCCAAGGTATATTACAAACTGTGGATAACTTTTGGATTATAATTGAGGTCTGCTTTTGCTTTTAATAGCTGCATAATTTTCCTTTCACTATTAGTTTTTGCTTCTTTGAGTATTCTAGAGTAATTTCCATTTTTCTGGTGACAGGATGGTAATTGCCATTACCTTCATACCTAATGGACCTCTCAAGCTAAATCTGCTTTTGGTGGAAGAGGAAACTCTACAGAATTTCCCTGTCCTTTTTAGCTGAAACGCCAGCAGAAATCAAACTCAAGATGAAGGAAGTTCTATAGTTAAGAGCAGATTCATCCAGATTTTAGTCTGTAACGCTGAACAAATCTCACGCAGGTCCATAAACTTCAGTTGGGCAGGAGAATCATACATGTAACGTTGCTATTGGTTTATATACTTTTAGGATATTTTGTATAGTCCTTTCAACGTCATTATTACAGTTACTGTACAGCACAGACAATCAGCCTTTCTAGAAAGACTAATGGAATTGGCAGATAGGATCATCATCATTTTAATGGCTGATACATAAGCGCTAATCTTTTTTTCCGTTCTGTGGCTTGCCTGATGTTGGGAGCTGATCAAACTGTTGCATGCAATGACTGTTCAGGTGAGTCATGTGGAAAGGACTGGTGTAGCAGAATAAAACTTCTCAAAACGGTACTTAGAGTTTCTATACCTTTGTGTTAGTTCAATATAGAGATACAGAGGTGCAATCTTAATTAGTTTAAATGGGCAAACATGAGATGAGTTATTTACAATTTTCAACAATAATCATCTTGGGAAGATGATAGTAACAGCTAGCAGCCACATTTTCTGATTAATAAGATATTTGTATTTTTGACATTCTCATATGAAAGGCAAATTTGTAAACATTACTCATACTTATTCTACAAATATTTGTCTCATTTTATTTCACCCTGCTGTGATCTGCAAGTGCTAATCATTTGGACCACTTTGGAGCAAAGGTGCTTACTAAGTTGTGTTAGATATAGCAGGCACTCAGTATTCAAACAAATTTTTGTTGAAAAAACATCTTGGTCTAATTTTCCAAGAGAGCTGCATGCATGCCTTTCAACAGTGAGAAGTTAATTTGCAAAGGCAAGCTACAGAATATATTCTGAATATTTTCTCAGTTGCTTATGGGGGACTCTTCTTCTTCCTTTTCTTTCTAAGTCATTCTTTTCTATTCTGCCCAGAATATTTCATGTGTTTGCTACACAGACACATATGTACCTCCACATTTCAAAAGAATAAAATTAACAGATAATTCATTTTTTAACATTACTTGTGTTTGCTGGAATACTTATTGTTCCCACAAAGAGTTAGGCCATCGCTGTATTTACTGGTACAGCCCCTTATTTTTAGGCAGCTTCGTGCCTTGCAAGATGAAGTTTTCGTATAGGTCCTTAAGGCTACAGGGTACAACGCAGGAGGAGAGTTAGTCACGACAACCGAGTAATCAGCCAGTGAACCTAACCTAGGAGAAAAGTCCCGTGAGTGATGCTGATGAGCGGGAGAGCTGCGTCCTCGCTCCTCACGTTTTGGGAGAACGTTTTCAAGGCCCTTTTTGGAGGGACGCACGTGATCTTTCCTTTGAAGCGATTCCGCTGGGCATAAATAATAGTGCGTTCACTAAGCTGGAGAGGGGTTTGGTTTTGTGCCTGTTTGTTAGCACGTTGGAGGACACTGGTTTGGAATAGCTAAAGCATTCTCTCCAGCTCCAGTCCAACAAATGCATAAATATTTTTGTGTAAGGCAGCTACTGGAAAACAGACTGAAACCAGCATCCTGGATCTGCAACCCCTCTGTGAGGTGAGGGCAGGCTGCTTCGCTCTGTTTCTGCACAAGAACTAATTGTGTGCAAAGCAAAAGTATTGTAATAGGAAAGATTAAGAGCAGGATGTCAAAATTATTTTTCTTTGCTAAGGAGAACCCTGTCTATAGTAAATCTATTTAAACATAAGGTAGCTTTGAAGTAGGTTGGCGTTGCTATTTGATCTTGAAGCTTTTCTTAATAAAACACTTAACTTGAAAATTGGTCAGCATAGAAAGTTTTTTCCCCTTATTTTTTCCCTCTTGAGGAATATTTAGACAATTCCAATTTTCCTCCTGTGCTGATAATGTTGTTTAAATTATTAGTAATCAAATACGAGATTGCAAGCAGTCAGCAATAATCTAAAAGATGTTTGACAAGCGCTTTGATTATGGCATAATCTTCCAAGGGATTTGGTGGGAAACTCATTGCTTGGGCCATTATATCCTAAATTAGGCAAAGTACGATGAGTTACGTGTTCCAGTCACCTCGCTATGATTTGTCAGTAGTGGTAGCCGGCCCTTTTTCTCGAAGTACTCTAAAGGAACAATCCACAGTGAATATAAGCATCTACACCTTGAAGTGTGAGGTTCTGTAGGGGCCGGTTTGGATTAACGCGGTTCCTGGTGCTGGTGGCTGCTGGCCCTTTGGCTCGTGGATTCCCAGGCGACCCAGTCCCTTCTGATATACCGGTTTTGCGCCAGGCAAGCACGCAGCCTCCGAAGATGCGCGTTGCCTGCTCCCACCGGGCAGGATCCTCAAAAAGCGATGCCCAGTCGGCGTGACAGGTTACACAGAAATATTTTCTGTTTTCTGCGAGAGTGAGCCTTTCGTGAAGAAGCAGTAGGTGTAACTATTGGAAGTGGACATGAATAATGTTAAAGGTGAGTTTTGGGTAGGTTGTAGTTCCAAAAAAATGGGTCGATTCTTCGTCAAACGTTGACAAAACAGAAAGCATTCTTGGGAGATGTTTTTAGTTTCCTGTTAGTGGGAGTGGATGGTGGTGTGGAGTGGTTCCTCATAGACCCCTGCTAAAGGGTTTAATGTTTTTTATCCTGTAGATATGTTTTTGTAAGAATAATGCTACAAAAACAACAACAAAAGTGCTCCATGGAGAGTCAGCAGCAGAAATCTTAGTGTTCTCTGCTGAAGATGAAGCTATTCTCCTTCTAATATGTTCCACTGAGGTTAAGGTAGAAGAGAGAGGTCTTGAACATCCCATGGGTTCTCTCTATTTCCACTAGAAGTTTTATTTGCTTTCTGAGCCTGGATACAAACTCAGCAGTGGGAATAACAGCAACTTTAACATTTTCTCCTGGGGAAATTGCTTGACTTCAGAAGCACCTTAGAAGGTTGCAAAGGTATTGCTGGCCAACAGGCACAAAATAATTTGATACAAAACTGAGCTCTAAGTTGCTGTTGGAAACCACCAGGATAATGAGTCAGTTTCAGAAAAAAATAGGTTCATTATTTTTTAATTGGGCTGCTTTTCAAGAAATCCAGGGGCTGCTCATCAAAATGCAAGAGGTGTTCCAAATATCACAAAGTTTAAGGAAATTACGTTCTGATGAATTCTGTATACCTGACATGATGAATCTGTTGATTGTACACTGCTGGCCTTCACTAGTGAGTTTTCCTACATCTTCAAGTGTCTTCTCATGTGAAAAACAACACAAACATCAATTTAAACAGTATATAAATACAAACTGAGGTAAGCACTTAAAACGAAACGTTAACGAGACCAGAAAGATTTTGGCAAGATTAGTTCAGGGAACAGTTAAAATAAATGAGAACAGTTTTCCTTTGTGATTAACACCATTATATTCTCATTCATTCAGGACATTATTATATTCATTCAGGACTTACACAGCAATTTTCAGAGGAGCTTTGTAACAACAAAATGTGAAGAGCCATAAAAGACATAGAACTAATAATACTTTTGATATTCAGAGAAAGCAGGATGCAGAGTGAGCTGGGAGGACTGGGGTACCTACATTCGGCTTGCTGCAGAACTGTGATCTAGGCAGATGTAGGAACTAAAGAAGCATTTCTTGTGCAGTTACATAGATATAACCATGACTGAGGTGAATATTTGGTGGAATGCTGATGGGTGGACTTAAAAGGCTTTCTGAGATTTTTTTTTTTTTGCTTTCACTTTAAATATGAGTTCTCTCCTTATTGCTCTCAATTCCAAAAATAAAACTGGGATCAAACCTCTCTTACTTTGTAGTCATTTGATAGGAGCTTGGTTAATACTAAACTCAAAAATGAATGTGACACATTTATCACATATCTTTGACTGTGTGTTCTGAGTGACTTACAACTGCATCACTCTTGTGTGGTGTCTTTCTGAAAGTCCCTCCCCTTAGTCTCTTCCCTTTCTCTTCCTTTGGTCCTTCCCTAAACATCCTATAAGTTTTCAGCATCTCCACAGCCCCCTTAGCACATATCAAAAAATTTAATACCATCTCAAAATGCTCTTCCCTCTGCACCCATCCTATACGGAGTCCTTTACCTCTGTAGACAATTACCCTGTTCCACGTGCACAGCATTCTGGGGAGAGAGTTTCTTTCTTTGACTTATTTTTGGTTTCATATTAGATACAACCATCTCATCAAGAAATCATTCTCCTCGGGCAGTCAGGAGTAGCTGACTCAGTGTCCTCTGGTTTTGACTGACTACCTCCACCTATATTGTTTCCTTGGTCCTTGCCAGGAGTTAGCATTTAATTTGCATTGTCTTTATTATAAAGATAACCTCAGCAGCTTCACCCCATGTCACTTTTTTCCAGTTGCTCTGTCTTTTACTAAAGATTTGTTGGGTTTTGGTGTCTGGGCCGGCCCCCCCCCCCCCTTTTTTTTTTTTTTTCAGATTATCTTAATATTTTACTTCTGCAAATCCAAACTGTAGTTTATCTGCCAGTTACTCCAAAAGAGGTGTCATTGAGTGTGGTCTTCTTACATTCATGATTTAACCTCCTTTCAGTGCATTTTTTTTCAGCCTCTTTTGGGACTACTTTCTTACCTTGTAAGATACAAGCTCGTTTTTTTCTGTATTTCAGAAATCATACAAGGATATGGTCTGTCGTTGCAGCTCCCCCTGACTGGTGGATACACTACTGATTTTTACCAAAGTCTGTCAAAGCTGTTGGATTTTAGTATGGCCAGGGCTTCTTTCTTTGCCAAGAATTTTCTTTCCTGAGCTATTTATTTTTGGAGATTTTAATTATTTGCTCAATAGTTAAACCAATATGTAAGAAACTTGTTACCCTTGGGGATGTGGAGAGGAGAGGGGTCCATTCCGTCTTTGTGAAGGAACAAAGTGTTGAGGAGCAAAAGCACGAGGCACACAAGTTTGCTTCTGTGGAGCTACGTCAGAGTAGAGGAACACAGTCCAAGTCCAGCAGTATCTACCGGAACAAAAGTAGCAGTAGCTAAAGCAACCTTGTGTAATTTTAGCGTGTGTGCATTGCTTAAATTTTGACAGTACCGGCATCTTGTTTGCAAACTCCGATTTTACAACCCATCTGTAATTAGCCCCTCTATTTTCTTCTTAGACCGTGACACTTAAACCCAGGGAGTTCCCATCCTTTTTCCAGAGGGATGCGAAAACCACCAGCGATCCCTCCACCTTCCCGTCGCAGGGCGGGTCCCAGGGGTTAGGGGCTGAAGCCCTGGTCCTGCCCCACGGGCCGCAGAGGCGGCCTTCCTCGGCGCTGCCGCCTTGGCCAAGGGCTCTCTCTCGCAGATGGCGCGGGGTGGCCCAGGGAGGGATGTCCCCCCTCGCCCGCAGCGCCGGAGCCCCAGGCTGGCCAGAGACGGCGCGCGTACGTAAGCGTGTTTCCGAACTTCCCCGAACGTCGGGAGTTTAACCTTAAAAACAGCCTGAACTGCTCCTCTGCAGAGTACGTTTGGGGACGTTGAGTGACAGCACCTCTCGCCTCACGCGGTAGCGCGGTACGGCGTGGAGAGTGACGCCCCGCGGAGAAGGAGGGGGTGTAGGAGCGGTCTGAGTTTGGATACGACGTCAGATGACGATGTTAGGCAGGAGAGGTTTGTTACTTTTTTTTTTTTTTTCTCCTCCCGTTTCAAGGAGGGAGAAGTATTAATAGCAAACAGCAGTATTTTTACTTCTCAATCGTCAGCGCTTTGGGAAGAATATAGACGAAGGAGAAAACAAGAAAAAAGCAGTAGCAATATAGAAGTGGCGGGATGCGTTGGAAAGGCACTGTCTTTGCCATTCCGCTGTAGTCAGAAAAGTCAAAATCCACTTCGGAATGCAGGAATAAAAAATGACAGTCTGCTAGACTGAAGCCTGACAAAATTGCCATGAAAATAACCTAGCTCCGAGCAAAACACTGTTCACCTGCTGTTTACCGTGATGTTGACTTTTAAGATAAAAAGGTTGATACTGTATTCGGGGAGTGGAAAACTAATTTTTTCATTAGCATGGCAATTTTTAATGCCGTTATTTCATAATTACTACACCAGGTTTGGAGTGGAGACACCTAGCATTGCCGATAGCTTTTCATCCTGTTGAATAGCACTGGAAAATAATCAGCATAATCAAATCCAAATGTAAAATTAATATGAAATTGCCAAAGCTTTGGCTTTCTTTGGTTTTAAACAGACACATGAGCTTTGAAAAAAGCTTCATTAAAAAAAAAAAAAAAGTATAAATTCTCTCTTTTTATTACCAAGAGAAAAAAGTGGTGTTTCTGACCCAAAGGAGACGCTTTCAGAATAATGCGTGAAATAAGACATTGCTACCTAAAAGTGAGGAACACCAAAGGCAGATGCAACCTCAGTCTAAATCAGGACTGTGCAAGCACATAGTGTGTCGCACCACAGGGCTAACTGATCTGCTTACTGCTACTTCAGTCCCCTCTCCTGGTCTGCACATGGCCAACAGGCGTGAACTTTGTTTGTTGACATTTTTTATGTTAACTGTGTTTTTAGTAACAGCAAATAAATCCAAATTTTAGGTGAGAAACATCAAAACAATTTTTTTAATAGTGTAAAAAAAAATATAATTTAACATGGTAACATACTGTGATTATAACCTGAACCCACGTGATGTGAGAAGTATTGCATCAGCAAAATTATTCTTACGTTATATTCTGGGGTTAACATTAAATAGTGGTGGCATTCTGCACCACCTTGTTTACCCGTGACTAATTTGCCTTTATAATCATGATATAAAAAACCCCATCATCAAAGTACAGCTATTTTACTGTCTCAGGTAGGCAGAACAGCCTGGAGTTCGCTTTTTGGCATCATGCTATATATCTGTAGGGCAAGGAAACAGTTTATTTAAAACTGAAAAATCCACTTACTCATTCCTTGCAGAAAGTTGGTAGTTATTACTGAGTCAGACTCTGGGCACAAACGATACAAATACACATACTGAACCAGGTATTGTGCTCACTGTTGTTTAAAATTATTTCTTACACTACAATTCATGAGCAGATGCTGGTAGAAAAAGCTTTACTCTGAACAGAAACCGAGCCGGGAAAAAAAAAAGAGAGAAGTCTGTGAATTGGACTGAGATGATGGTTGAATTTGTATTCCCGTATGACGCTAGGGACAAGTGAAAGAGGCGGATCTAAAGAGAAATACACTTGTAAGCCCATTGGTGATAGGATCAAACTGAAAGCAAATGGGAAATTAAGACGATGGGAAAGGAGCAGAGGTGCTCCGAAACGACGTAGAGCAGCACGCGGAGGGGAGGGGAGGTGAAGGAGGTGGCATGTGGTGCCTTTCCTTCGGAAGGGAGGCTTTAATTTGGTTTTGTGTGTTTTGCACGTGAATTCTGTAGAACTGTATTTGCTTTCAAAACCTCATCAGGCACAAGTGCTTGTTGGAGTATTTCTGACAGTATTCCTAGTCTCTGAACTTCATAGCTGTGATTAGTTCCTTCAACAAATCTTCCGTGCAGTTGCTTTGATTCTCATAATTAATCACCTTCACTCAATCAAGTACATTTTTCAGAGATTTGTGTCGTGGTTTAACCCCAGCCAGCAACTAAGCACCACGCAGCCGCTCACTCACTCCTCACCCCTCCCAGTGGGATGGGGGAGAGAATCAGAAGGAAAAAGGTAAAACTGGGTTGCGATAAGAACAGTTTAATAAAACTAATAATGATAATAATAACAATAATAAAATGACAATATTAATAATAATAAAAGAATCGGAATATACAAAACAAGTGATGCACAATGCAATTACTTACCACTTGTCGACTGATGCCCAGTTAGTTCCTGAGAAGCGATCCCCTCTGGCCAACTCCCCCCAGTTTATATACTGGGCATGACGTCCCATGGTATGGAATATCCCTTTGGCCAGTTTGGGTCA
>JAVJGG010000008.1:7387010-7431076 GCA_035590195.1 Aviceda cuculoides | reverse complement strand
TGGCTGTGTCCCCTCCCAGCTTCTTGTGCCCCTCCAGCCTTCTTGCTGGCTGGGCATCAGAAGCTGAAAAATCCTTGGCTTATTCTAAAGACTACTTAGCAACAACTGAAAACATCAGGGTGTTATCAACATTATTCTCACACTGAATCCAAAACATATCACTATACCAGCTACTAGAAAGAAAATTAACTCTATCCCATCTAAAACCAGGACAGACTGAAATTGTTAAATATAAATTGTTCATGATCCCATAAAGAAAAGGCAATTTTAAAGGTTTTGATTCTCAACATGTGTTCCTGCTATGAAGAGAACATGACTACCTGAAAAAGAACAGAGCCGTGTTCCGAGATATTCTCCATTTAAGGATAGTTTAGGGGATTTTATTTTTTTTAATACATTCTTAATGTGTTAAGATGCCAGTCAGTTTCCAAATACTTGCAAAATCCTGTAACTGATTTATTAAAGATGGAATTCTGTACTGTATTTGTGAGGTGCATATATGTATTTGTATAGCTCTGTATAGGTGGTTAAAGCAAAGCTGTTCATTTGCTGACATTCGTGAAACAACATTTTTTTACTGTGCGTGTGAGATCGCAGAGTCTCAGCATATGAAATGATGTGTGATACTAGCAAACAGAAAAGCAAGCAAAATGAAAGGTGTTTCCCCGCCTGGAAGTGAAAGGTGGAGTGGAGGCTGTATTACAAATGTTTTACTTGTAATGCACATCCTATAGTCCACTTACGGAGGACCTATGCATATGCAGACCTCCTAAATTGGAACTTAAAATGACTTTATGCAGAATTTAGATACTAAAATCTTACAGAGTAGTTGAGGCAGCTTCTTCTCAAGAACCCCACGACCTCTGTGAAAACATAAAAACCGACCCCCCCACCCCAAACAATCGCATTGTCTGTTTTGGGGCAGAACCTTCAACTTGCTAGCCATTAGAGGGGTGCTAGTCTCCTGTGTGTGTTTATTACCCAAAAAGCAGGGTTCGGCACTTTGAATCCCAGCTGGATTTAGGCATCTGCTTAGTCAGGTTCGTGAGCAGTCCTGTGCCTGGTGTTCTGACGTATAGATACCCTGCGGTTTCCCTTGGAGGTCTATCGGTTTCTATGGTCTGTATGTTTTCTCTTTTTATAGTGCATGAAAAGAAAATATAAAGTAATGCCTTTTTTTTCTGTTGCAGTTATTTATAGTCAATGGAGAAGGGAAGGCTTCTAATTAAGATGTTCTGCATCGTTCCCTGGAAGCATTCAAGTAATGTACCTGCATTAGCATTTCAGTATGAATTAGGAATGTGCTTTTGAAGTAAAGCTCCCCATTGTCTCTACTTGCTGTGCTTGGATTCACATCACAGAGCGGTCTTGGAGAGCACGAGTTGGACATTTTTTTTTTGGATAACCAGAAGATATGCTCCAACCGTTACCAGACACTCAAATCCAGAGGCCCAGATCAGAATAGGTCCAAAGCCTTTAATACGTATAGCGTGGATGTCAGGTTCTCCTCACCAGTGTTCTGCCCTAGGGATTTGCTCCTTTTGCGCTGCACTGCTTGCTGGTGTAGGTAGGAGCAGGGATTTCTTCAAAGCTGTCTCTGGCTGAAGCTCCGGGGCGAGCCTGGGTCCTCAGCACAGGCCCTCTGAATTGCTGGGCTGCGGCGGGGTGCCTGGCTTTGGGTCGCTGGAACGTTCGCTTTAGCTGTCTAAAAGGAGGTGATATAAATACAGTTGGTAGCGTTCGTATCGTGTCACTGCCAGGCAGTGCAGGCAGCAGCTCCGTATCACTTCTGACTTCGGCCTCCCTGGGGGAGAAGGCGATGGGGTTGCACCCCACCTGGACTAACCCAGCTCTTGGCTGGTTCTTGGTTTACAGCGACTTGGTAATATTACAAAAATATGAACCAGTAGAAAATAGGCAAAAAACCCACCCCTTTTTTTGAGGCATACCTTCCTCCACGCTTGCATTCAGCTGTTGGTAGTCACTTGGCTAGTGCGAAACAAATCGTTCGAACTTGTACTAGGACTATTAAGTAAACCATCTGAATTGTTACTACTGCTAACTCCTGTTTCCTAGCTCGTTCTCTCAAAAGCTATTTGGTAAATCTTGTTTCACTCTCAATTTAGATAGTGTTCCTCCCTCCCAGAGAACACAGACCTCTCAATTCATTCAAAGAATAGTTTACCAGTACACGTTTCTCATGTCAATAATAAATCAAGTACAGAATGGTGCAGGCTTTAGTGATGTACTTTTCTATAATTTACTGATTCTCCTAGCATTTGTAGCATGTATTTCTACTTAAAACACTTAAAAATACTACATTAGCTTATATGTAGGACCAAAAAAACCCCAACAACAATATACTAGCGTATTGTTAGAAGTTTAGAATTGTAACATCAAACATAAAAAATTCAGATAATTAAGACTGCTGCAGGAGCTTCCATGTAGCTCCCTTGTATGTATGAGTAAAGATAGTTCTAGCAGTATAATCATGCACAAATTCTCATACACAATCAATGGTACTTACACATTTAATTATTTTCTTTGTCTTAGACTAGATTTTATTCAAATTTTGTTTTGAAGACACAACTATAAATATTCTCATAGCCTCTTCTCTTATATCTACCGTGTCTGGGAACTTAATTAAACCCCTTTATTTTCACAATACTTTCTGAGGTGTTATTTTCCTTTTACAGGTGAGAAAGAAACACGTTTTTAAAGTTTCAGATGCTCAGCTTGTGTTGTAAGAGTACTTAGCACTTTATATTTTCAGAGCATCACTAACACTGGTTTCAGCTGCAGTCTCCGAGAAGATCTTCTGCATTTCAGGCTCCATTGTGTCTGGTTTTGGACACCAGAAGGTGATTAATGTAAATGGAGAATCATTTGTGAAAGTTTGGCTGAGATGCAGGAAGCTGTAGCAAGAATGGTACAATGCAGTTCACCATGGAAATGCTCTCGCCATCAGATTCATGAGATTACCCTTTCTCTAGCTGCAACTCCCATCTCCATTCACTAAATGCTTTCCAAGTTCAGCAAAAAAAAAAGACTTTTGTCCTACAGACTGAATAATACCCAATCATCTCACTCATTCGAAAAACAGTTTAGTCCTATACTGTTCCCCATTGTGATGCATATGTATGCAGGACAGAGGGTACAGTGTTATCAGATGAATGTTTCATTTCCTCACTTTCATAGTGATCTTTAAACAGGACTCCTTAGATGCCTATAAAAGTTACAGTGAAGGTGCCTGAATTTAGACTTTCTTATTGCTGTGTAATCTTTCGGTATAAAACTCACTCCACATCTGTCTCCCTGTGGTCTTTGTTCCGCCCAAATCACATCTTGGTTCATTGAAAGAAAAGTCCTTTATGGACCTTTGTATTGTGATAAATTTCCCTGATATTCATATGTAGTAGCTTAGCAAGATTTGTATAAAAATGGACAGGGAATATGATGACATTCATTGAAAAATGTGAGGTCGGCTGCACACGTAAGCATTCTGTGACTTTGACTGGTTGATAAGATTGGGAGATTTGCTTCAAATGATACTCAGACTAGCACCACTAGGTACACTATGGCACTTCTGCCTTAGCAAGGTTAGGAGGAACCTTAAAAGGACATTTAGTGGTGGTGGGGGAAATCAACAGACGATGCAGAATTTGATTCATTTAAGCATCTGAGTGGGATTCAGGCCCGTACACGCATGAAGAGGGTGGTTTGGGTTTTGACTCGGATGTCGTCTTCTTTGTGAAGCTTGTTCTGCTCCAAGACAGTTTGTCACTGAGGGACCAAGAGACAACTAATGAGAAAACAGACTTTGCAAGTGGAGCGGACTCGTCAGCAGAAAGGCTGGGAAAGGCACAGTGGAGGAATGAATGTTTGGTTTATGCCCGAGCTCTTCCAGAGAGGGGAAGAGCTCAGTTTGTTCAGGTCAAGTCGCAGCTCTTAAAGTACTGCTGTAAGCATATGGAAGTGCCAGGTTCATATGGGACCCAGACTTATTTTAAACACTCCACAAAAATGAGAACAATTCTTCAAAGTTGAGAGCTAAAGCATTCATTTATTTCAAATGTTTCTCTTAGAATGATTTACTTTTAGTAGACTAGACTCTTCATTTACTATTGAGTAGTTTGTTATTGTTTCTGTTTCCTTTTGGGAGTTACTTCGGATATTGTACCGCAAAGTTCAGAACCTCCCTGAAAAGTCCACGAGAGAGAAAAGCCTGGCTCATTTCCTCCTCCTCTCTGGATAGTGAGGTGACAGCTACGATAGAATTACATGAGATGAGCGAGCGGCTGGGTTTAGGAGACATACCGTATTGTGGTAGCCCTCACCCAATGCGTTTCACTTGGTACAAGCCTCCCCTGTGTTATCAGATTACCACTGTTCCTGTTTGCCATATCTGCCTTAAGAAGGTTTTTTTCCTATTATTATTTCGGTCTTGTGAAGATTTTGTTCCCATCGGTCTCGGGAACATTTTTCACGATGCCGAAGTTTGCAGCACGTAGTGCGGTTTCTGTCTGCGCTCCGTGACCTTGTGCCAGCCAGCAGTATGGTGGCAGTAAGAGGTGTCACTCATCGGCAGCAAATGCTCCTCCTTCTCCGTAATTTTACCTATCTCCACAGCAACTGGCAGCTCAAGATGGATTTCCCAGAAGCAGATCTTTCATGTTGGCTTAATTTCAGGGCTTAAATTTTAATTCTAAAATGGGTGCGCTGCCCACATATAATTCCGTTGTGCCTTCCCTGCATGCCGAAAATACTTTATCTTCTCTCTTCTCCCTCTCCTGTCTTCTGACATAACTGTAGTAGCTGGTGCCCCGGGTGATTTCAGGTAGCATACTAGAGGCAAAAACCCAAACAAACAAAGCAAAACAAAATTAAAAAAAACACCCTAGTATGTTTTTCTTCTATTTAACTTCCATCCTCAATCCCTACAATCACTTATAACTGAATATAGGCGGAGTCTGCATCATCATCCTGAAAAGGCAGGACTAAATCAGACAGAACTAGATGGTCTACTCCAAGACATGCATACAGCAGACAGTATTCCTAAAGTAAAATCTAAATCTGTTTTTTTTTTTTTTTCAAATTAAAGTTTCTTTATTTAATCTTTTCAGAGATTAAGTACAGAAGCTTTTCCTTATGTTGAGTTACTGTGGTCTTCCTTCTCTATACCTTTTCTAAGTATACCATCCTGTTGAAACTGTTGGGCAGATGTTCTGCATTGTCAGGTTATATGGTAAATAAATTTCTATTTTGGTCTTGTTTCCTGTTACTTAATAATTCCTAAAATTGCATTTTGTTTTTAACTGCCACTGGGCATGAAGAACAATAATCAAAGGGTTTAAATTAACTATTAATACTAATGAAAGTTGCGGGAGTCCATGATTGTTTATCTGCCGTTAGGGCTGTCCTTCCTTGTGTTGCATATGCAGTACTTAGCAAATAGCTACTTTGAATCTCATCTGTCATTTTTTTGCCAAGTGATTCAGTATTGTGAGATCCCTGTACAGCTCTTCAAAGGCAGCTTTAATTCTTCCTGTTCTGGTTAATTTTTTTAGCATCAGACTTTCTCTTCACTCATCATCGTCTTTTCTCAAATGCTAAAAAAGGAAGTTCAGTGGCACGAGAACCTGAGAGAGGTTGTTGGGAACTCTTTCGTCTCTGCTGTGAATACTGACCATTTATTTCTAACGTGCTTCCTCTCTGCTAACCAGCTATTAAGCCAGAAGAGACTCTTCCCTCTCCTTCCATGATAGTTGGGTCTAAGGCCCTTTGAAGGGCATTATCAGAAAGAAGGCTTTTGGAAATCCAACTACTCTTGCTAAATCAGTTGCATCTTATACAGACTTTGTTTATTCTTTCAGAGAACTGGTCATTTGTGAGAGATTACTTTTCTTGTTATAACGGATTCAGCAATTTTCTATTAATCTGATTTGTTAGACAAACTTCTGTTGATAGATCTGATACTCAGGTTGGGATTCCTTGTTTGGTGTTTCTTAAATCCCAAGGGAGATAAACCCCCCTCCCTGTTACAACTGCAGCCCTCCTCTGGCACAGAGCTTGATTTAATTGACAAAATGTGGTGTGTTATGTGCTTTCCCATGTTCTAGATTAGTTTGGAGTGCAATGCAAAATTACAGGAAAGAACCAGAGATGCCTGAAGAATTACAAAACCACTGTTTTGTGGACTGAGCATAACCAGAGGTCTCACGCTGCAAGGAGAAATTTGTGATTCAAAGCCATCTTAGTTCAAAGAAGAAACTGAACTCATCCGAATCGGGAGTCCTGGAAAGGCATAAGCAATGCAACCCTTCGTAGAAACCCCAGAACTGTGCACTAATTGCCACGATAAATAAACAGAAACAGTTTTTAGAAGACCGGTAAGAAGGACTCGTTACACCGGTTAGCACAAAAGCAGTAAGTGAAGTTGCTATCCTATATTTAAAGAAGGGCCTCTTTCTTAGAAATGCCACCATTAAGTTCTTTCTTAGGGTTACGTCTTTTATTTCAGACCAGAAAAGCTAAGACCTTGGAACATTATTCCTACAGAACTGTGAAGATCAGCGAGAGTGAGCTTTCCAGAGCTACCGCTGTAAGGAGAGCTGTTTGACTGGGGAAGTATAACCACAATCTCCAAGCAAACGTCTTTTTTGAAGCTAGAAGCACTTGCCAATAAGATATGGGATTGCATTATTAATTCAGACGAGTACCTGTTATAACTTACATCGCATTAATTTTCAAAATAAATCCAAATAGCATTCTTCTTTCAGGTAAGCATCAGAGCTTTTATAATGGCACTATCAATCTGAGGCAGAGAAGTCATGACTTCTATTTTGAGATCTGTGGGCATGAATGCATGGCTATCAGTATATAAATTCACCGTTTCTGCTATTGGTCATACAAAGTAGAGGAAAACAGAAATTATATATAATATATAAGGTTTGTTTTGAATTTCCATATTTAGAGTATGATCTTGCTTTCCAAGCAAGGTATATCTTTCCAAGCTCGTAACTGTGCAATATTGCACAGTACTTGATTTATGGACCTTAGTGTGATGGAAGGTAGAAAAGTGTAACCGTGCGTACCTGGAGGTTTCCTTTCTTCAGTGACAACAGTCATCAGTTCAGAATATTCTAGAAATGCTGTGTAGAAATGTGGAGATTTATGTCATTATGGTGAATTCTTATGCTCTTGCAGTACTAGAAATCTTTTTGTTTGTTTTTCCTCAGTTCATTTATTTGAAACATTCTGTTACGTAGGAGTGTAGCATTGAATTAACTTGGTTGTGAAAGTCTGCTGATACAGTTTGAAACTTCAGGGAATGAGATAGGGTATCACTTGTTTGATTTTGCCTTCTTGTTGCAGGGACAAATCTGTGCCAGTCTTAACAGACGTGTGATCTTTGTAAGAAAGGGAAATTTCAACAGTCTACTGTGACTTAAGGTCACAAGGATGAGGATTTCTATTCTTTAACCTGTTTATTGAGAAAAACCTCAGGTATATATGAGGCCCATTAAATAGCCCTAGAATATTCTGATTTTTTTTTTAAGTGGCTGAAATGTTGACACTAGAAGACGTATGAAACTTTCAAACATACTTAGATCTGCTTTCTCTGTTCCTATTTCCCCTAACCCCAGGCCCGCGACTCAGACGAGGCATTTTATTACAATATCCAATTATGATGTGTTTGCTTTGTTGAAGTTTGTATGGTATGGTCTGCATATATGGTATTTTTTTCCTTGGACTTTCACCATCCATCCTCACCCCATGATGCAATATGTTAAGCTGTGGGTTTTGTTAGCCAACATTAATGGTAGCCTGCTTTCAGTGTGTTTTTTGTGACCACATGTGAAGTGTCAGTGAAAAGTTACGAGTCCCACAAGATGAGGACATAAAAGATGCAAAATTCAATCCTCTACCTGCTGGTCTTTTAACCACAATATTATTTGAATCAAGGAAGGTATCACTATCTGCCATAAACCCCAGTATTTTTAAAGAGTGTTTCCCAAGGTAATTCTGACAGATGGGACAGATGGAATCTTTCCACCTGGTCATCACTTGCCAGGGGTTTTTAAATAGCTATGTATGTTGTAAGAAAATAGTAAAAATGGGACTTATCCCTGTAGGTACTAGAACAACCAACATGGTGATCTGGGCTCTAGGTGAGCCTTCCTCAGGAGTATTTCAGCACAAACCAGCCGAAAAACTCCCATGGTTACCGGAGATTACTGAAAATCGACAGCCTGTATCCCAGTATGACAGTTAGCGATGGGTCCCTTGCAGCTCCAGTAGCAGGGAGTCACGGGTCCTCGCCGATTCCCAGACCCAGCAAACACTTTGCTGTAGGATCAAAGCTGGCTGTTTCCCAAACTTCTTTGAGGAACACATGTGCACCATTACTGAAAGCAGGTTAACTGTGAAGACTGGGTCTTCCTCAGTAATGAACGAACCAGCTTTCAAGTGTATGAATTCTCTGAGAATTTTTGTGAGCAGCAGAATGCCCCCAGGGGAGAGGGGCTGCGCGGGCAGAGGGGCTGTAGCTGGTGTGTGGTGCTCTCGGTGTCCCAGTATCGCGTACGGTGGAGCAGCATGGGTGCTACAGCTGGTGACTACAGGAAAGTGTGAGATTTAAAATCGGGTGAAATGTTTGAGATCTGGTGATGGGACTGAGGTTAGAAAAATTAAGTCTAGTTAGACCAGACTAGACCAACGTTATGTTGCTTGCTGAGAGGCTGGACAGAGTTTAAAATTCTTGGGTAGGAATAAAAAAGCAGCTGTGCACATCTCAGAATTTTGTTAGTTTGTTTTGTTTTAATCCTTCTGTCATACACTAGTTTAGTTTTCAAGTATGCTACCTACTGCTATGCAATGTGCCCGAGAGTTTTCCTCACTATTGCCAGGAAACCATTGGAAAATGCCTCTTCCTTTCCTGTTGTTTGTTTTGCTGATTCTTAAAATATCCCCGTTCCAAAGAAATATCTTTGTTATTCCCTGGATGCCCTAGAAATAGTCTGTTGTGGGGCTGGGCACTTCTAAGTGTTTCAGTGTGTTTAATGATTTGCCAGGAATGTCTTCTTGTTTGTCAGGTCATCCAGACAGTGTTCCCTATTTAAGAACTAAATAGCATGTCTTTAAAAAATAAATTTGCAGTAATGGAACCTAAATACAGAAGGATACAACAACAGAATTAAGACTATGCTTAATAAAAGCAATCTTCCTTGCCTGCTCCAGCCTCTCTGAAAGGTTTCATCTCTCTTGCTTTTCTGTCAAGACAGACTCTTCCTCTGTTAATTGAAGCTTATCTGCAGACCCTTTTTAGTTTGCTTACACTGAAGAAAATGACTCCAAATAAAAGCTAGGGCTTTCCTCCTCTGCCATCCCTGAGCTAGAATGCTCCTGCCTGTTTACTCGTGTAAGGAAGGCTCTTTCTTTTTTCCTCTTTGCTGAGCACTCCTGGTGATGACTACCACGGCACTGAGGAAGAGGTGGAGGGATTACTTTACTTCCTCCCCAAGGTTCTCGGAGTAAAGCTTCAGTGGCTGCTTACTTCAGAGTGGGGAACAGAACAGTGCCTGACGGAGATGTGTGTGCTTAATTCGTGTGAGAACCACTCCTAAGAAGACTTAGAAGGATTTGTCTGGGATCAACGGACTTTATAATATGCCTCTCATTTACAGAAAAGTGAAATTTTTGCCTTTACCTTTTCTATTAGAAATATAATGACTCAACAGGTGTTTCAAGCTTTGGGCATAAGATGTGATTTTTTTTTTTTTTAGGACGCTTGGCATATATAGCTTTAGCTTTTATTGCATCTTAGAACAAAATGTTAAAGCAAGTGCAAAATATCAGACTGGAAAAATAAAACTGGGTAGTGTAACGTTAAAAAAAAAGAAATCTGAAGCGCAAAAGGCGTCAAGATTCCTGCTACGTGCATAAATGCAGAAACAATTTTTAACCTTGATAAACTATCAGTGATGCAGGTGGTGTAACTGCTGTTTTCCATATCTTATTTCTGAATATCGGTAAATCATTTTAGCAATTGGGAACTCTCACCTTCAGCCACTCTTTTGTTCCTGTGTATTCTTGGGAGAGATTCAACAAATGAGGTCGTAAAAATTCATCCAGTTTTGTCTGGCACCTCTTCAGAAGCAGCAAGTCCACGATCACAAGAATACATGAGGGAGTCCCTGATCATTGATCCTACCAATTTAATTCATGTCATAATAAGCCATTTATGAAACCCACCTTGCATCCCGTGCCTATTTATTTAGGTTAGGCAGATACTGGTAAAGTTCATCTTATCACACTAGATTCAGAAGAATTGCATGACTGTTGTAAAGGTTTGATTTAGCCAGTGGGTCTCTAAATGGCAATGTCACCAGACAAGCAATATTAAAACAAGACAAAACAAAACAAACTTCCTTCTCCACCAACAAAAACCATCTCAGAACTTAGATTTGTCACAAAATGGGAGTGATGATCTAATGGTAGTTTTTACAGCAAGACAGGAGATAAAACATACCCTAGAGGTACGTTTAGATCCCTTTCAAAACCACTAGAGAATATATGTAATTTCAGTAGCACTTTCTGCTATTGCTTGCTGTGAGTAGACTGCATTCCCTTTTCTAAATGGAACAAACTCTGTCCCTTCATATACACGTGCAGTTCCCAAAGAAAGCTATGGCTCTTTATAAAGTGGTTTCTTGAAAAGGTTTTCAGCTGCTGAGGCTTAGAAAGACATGGTTCATGTACCATCACTGGTGACCTAAAAGCTGTACTTTCAGGATGGAGTTTGCAAAAGCTCTTATTGAGGACCTCCATAAAACTCATGGGAAGAAGAAAAGAAAATTTGGTGTTGTTTTGAATATCTGCGCTAAACATGTGAGCTCTCCAGGTGCTACATGAGAATGTGACTTGGGCTGTCCTGTCCCCAAGAAAAGCCCCTGTGACCACTACTGATAGGTGCTTGCTGTCATGGGGGATTTCTGCCTTCTGGTGGGCAGTGCAGAAATGGGAGTTGCCATAGCATCCAAGGACTGTCGTAAAATTAAAAACTAGCAATTGAATTCACATGGAATCAACTCCATTTTCCTTCTTTTTAGTTCAGTTGTCTGCTTCTGTCTAACAATAAAATGTGTTATTCCTTCATGAGAATGTATTTCCACTGTAATTCCTTTAATTAAATGCTACTAGGTAGGTACCAATATAGGATAAAACCACTGCTAAATTAGACATTCAGGGGCACGCAGACATTCCAAAGAGCCCCAGGCAAAAGTTGAAGTTGTGGTCTTTTCTAAATTGGGATTTATTATTAGTGTCATCACACAAAGCTCACTGTGCCTACTCAAAATATTGCAAACTCTTTCCTGCTTCCTCAGCCTTATCTCCTGGGCAGCCCTGGGCTGTATTTACGAGAGACTTTTTTTTTCCTTTTTTTTTTTCTTTTCTGTTTTAAACATCTCAGTATCCTTTTTCAAATTTGAAGTCTGGTCATTGCTATAGAGACAGTGGAGTACATCGTGGAATGGTCACTTGTGGTTGGATTTAATAATAACTGGGAGGACAATGTGAGGTCCATTTATAAAATATAACAGATTGAAATGCATTGTATATAACAGCTTGGGAAATACAGCAGATGTATTGCCCAAGTTCAAGAGCAATTGATTAAAATACTATCAAGAGAGGCATACTTAGGGGAGTGCAGTAATTCTGAGTCAGTGCTTAAATTCTGTTTTCCTGACTGCTGGATCCAACTGTTGTCTCTCATTTTCTATACGCATCATAAAAACTACATGAATGTGTTGCCTGATGAAGCTTCGCACCCTGATCACTAGGTTTTATCAAAAGGCAGGTAATAAATGTATTGTACAGTGAAAAGAGCAATCGGTAACTATTGCATAGATTTCATAGAGATGGCATCACTTTTGGGGAGGATCAGCTCATTCGTTTCATTGCTAGACTATGCTTCTTGCTTATATTTTAATTTCTTCTCACACTACCTGGTCTTTTATCTCCTGCATTATATATTGGGTTTAAAACACTATATTAATAAGTATTTAAATATTTTATAAAAATACAAGCTTTATATTGTTCCTGCTGTTTCTGCTAGTTGATATATATTGCTCATTCTTTCTAGACCTGAGGACGGCCTAACTCTTAGGATTAGGCACGTGGGCTCCAGTGCTCAAATGGGGTCCACAAAATGCAGAGGAGGTTCCCCAGAGCTTAGTAAACCTGTTGCTTAATCACGGGGCGGGTGCACTGGCTGTCGCGGGCCCGTGAGCACCCACCTCTCACCTATCCCTCCTTCCTAAGTGAGGTCAAACTGAGCGTGCAGTGAGTTACGCACGGTGTCTTACAGACCTCGGTGTCTGTAAAAACCTGTCTGCAGATTCCTCTTTCACATGCCATTGTCAATGTCACTGCTTTTATATCCTTACCACCCCTGCAAGTGTACATTTCATTCCAAGCCTTCTGTACTTCTCATGACTGCTAATTTTGTCTCTTTTATAATGTTGTTATGTCATCTGTTTCTTTGGATGGCCTTTTTAAAGAGGTTGGAAGTAAAGTTGCCTTTGCAGTCATGAGAAGAACTTAAAAAAAACCCCACTCATAAAAATGAGATTTCGCTACTGAATGCTGAGCATAGCCACTGACTAGTCTTTAAATGCCAAGACTGGAAATTATGTCAGGCATCACAGCTCTTTATCTCATGCATGAGAATAGTACAGGCTGCAAGGGTGAGAACTGGGTGCGAGACAGCGTAACTGTTGCGGGGCAAACGGGGAGTCGGGGGTTTCAAACCTGCCTCCAGAGTGGTCGTTCCTTACGTTAACTGACTGCTGAATACGTTTCATAAACAGTTATCACAGAAGGAACTGGAGCATACTTCTGTCTTACCGCGCTTATCTGCCCTCGAAGCTACAGAATCATGTTCTTTGCTTTTTCTTTCTCCTCTTGACCAAGGAAAAGACTGGAGGGGGGTCTTTCCCAGCCAGAATAATGTACAACCCACTTGTGAAGTCACTTTCCAGGGAAGTTGGATGGTGGGGATAAAGCTTCAGCTCTCCCACCTCAAAGAAGCACCAGATCCATTAGACAAGTATATATAGGGGAACTGGAAACATCAGATGGGTTTTTACGGGTGCTGCCTGAAGGAAAAGAGTGATCCAGGTACATTTTTGAAAGAAGGGCTTTCTTCTTCTTAGGAAAGATTTTTGTCTTGTCTATCTCTGCAGAGATCTAGAGAGGGGTAGCTCTGAAGGTATATATGGGTCTGCTTTGCTAATTGCTGACTACTTCCAGGCTAGTTTTCGCACTGTTCTCTGAGGTTAATTGGATGCTTCGTCAGCCTGGACTGAGTACTTCTGTGGTAATACTGTACAGCCTAAGGAGCTGTGCCGCCGATACCCGATTTCTTACTCAAGTCACGTAGCCTGGTGCTTTGTGTAACCTGCAGGGTAGTGGGAGGCAGGGGCTTGAATTGCGGGAGACAAAGAAAGGGGCTGAACCATCATCTCTTGAAAGCGTCCTGAGTATATCCTTGGCCCACTGAATCAAGAGTTCGAAATGTTTGGGTTTTTTTTTAAATGCTATTCTGGCTGAGATGTGTATCCATAACAAACTCAAGTGCGTTGATGATAGGTTTGCTGCTCTTAGTTATTTTTTATGGATTACACTGAGATAGTCTGTTCTTGTCTAATGCCTGCAGACTACAAATAGAAAATAGGTTAAGCTACATTCAGCTGTTGAAAACCAGAGAAAGCTAGCATTGCATGTTAGATTTTGAAAGTAGTGGTTAACACTGTACTTTGGAGGTGCTTGATCCTGGTCTGGTGTGTCATGTAGAACATCTAATGAATTCAGTTCTTCATGGAAGGTAGGCGGGAGATTATCAACCTGATTTTTATGTTTGGATTTAGCTAAATGCTGATTTCTCAGTATTCCCAAGCCTGGAGAAAATCTGTGTATGTGCTAAAGGAAAATTTTACGCACCTAGGAACTTTTCAAATAGTACAAGTAGATTCCTTGAGTAAACTCGCATCTGAGTTCAGGTCTTCAGGATTACATTCTTGAATATAGGCATCTTTGGTTTTACTGAGCCTACTTTAAGTGCACGATTTCCTTCTTTACTTCTTTTCGTTTTGGACCAACATGGATTAACCTTACAGCGTGCCTACAAATGAGTGAGTTAATACCCTGGCGATGCTGCTAATGACGTTCCATTTGCTGCTGAACTAGGAATGAGAATAGCTACCTTAGTGTCTGGTTGTCTGTGATATGGCACCAAGTTTAATTGAACAGCAGCAGCTCCTTGAATTAACAAGTCCTACTGGCAGCATGCACCTGATTCCCTGCATGAGCAGAGGGGATGTAAGGGAAAAGATAGCTGACACTGTGGACCAAAAACCAAAAGAGACATTGCTGCAAAAATGAGTGAAAGCAAAGCTCATCTTTTTACTTTTTTTCTTTTCTTTCTTGAGAATTAACAGGTAGGGATCAAACTTCAGTTATATTTCAGGAACAGCTAGCTGAGAAATACTTTCTAGATTTTGAAATCTTTTGGCTGAGAGTTTGGAATTTGTATCTTCTGTCTTGAGAAATCTTGGAACAGAACAGTCTTATTTATAGTAAATACTGGCAGAATATTGGACATATAATGAAGAATTATGCTACTTCTTTGAGTAACGAATAACTTGTCATACCACTTCACCTAGTCAATGCATGCATTTCAGCAATGAATCAGTGAGTATTTGGTGGTATTTTCTGAAGTATTTTTGAACCAGGCAAGGAGAAATTATGGCATAGATAATTATGGTAGACCATCTCAAACTGATCACCAAAGAGCTGTAAAAATGGCTTTGGTGGGGGAATCCCTGTTCCTTAACCATTATGTTGCTGCTTGGCTTTGGAATATAGGAAATGGAAAGAAAATGATTTTCAGCTTTACGTCATGTGTCTGCATGAAAAAGTTGGGTCATTCAATATGTTTAATTGGTCGCAGCCAAAAAGTGAAGCTCACAATCTCCTCTATGTGTGTTCGTGCATGTGTGTGCGCGTGTCTGTGTTTGCGTATAGGACTTCCGAACCTGGTAAAATCATAAAGTGATTTAAATGTACCTTAGTACATAACCTTAAAAGCTGTCCATCCTTGTACTATAGTAGCTGATAAACGCCTTATTCCACCTATTTACTCTTCTTTCTTGCTACAATATGGGTTTTGTATGATTTTTGTTTTCATTTAAACTGTTCCTCCTTTTTGTTTTATTTTTTCCCTCATCAGCTTGGTATCTTGTCTGTCTAGTTAAAAGAGGGAAACGCTAAAAGAACCAGAATGGAAAAGGACCAGTTTCTTGTGGATTTATGTCTCTTGGTTAATAATTGAATTATAGAGGCCTTCTTTTATCTCTGAATATGCATATATTCTGGTAATAGTATGCAGGCTGCCACACTTGACAGCAGAAATGGGCTGATAAGATTGTTAGCACCCTGCATGTTAATGCTAGGATCCTGGACTCTTTTCTCTCCAGCAGCTGCCGCTTTCAAAATTTATAAGAGCATAACTGTCCTTGAGATTTCTATCTCCTCAGTCACCTTTGGTCAAAATTGGGCTGCTTAGTTCAAAAATTAGAAGGAGAAGACACACAGACTGTATTACATTGCTGCACAGCCTTGTTTCCCTAGGAAACCAGGCTAAAAACAGCCTGATAGAAGTCAGCTTTATCTTCTGCCAAAAAAATCCCCTCCCGATGTGTATGCTGTAGACCCACAACATAGCTGAAGATACTCTGGAGCAGTTACTTCTAAGGAAGATGGTATGCCTAAGCGCATGTGTGGCAATGCCAAAAACTCACCTTCTGTTAGAAAGAAGCGTTTCACCCGAGCAGTCACTCAACTACAGAGAGCCTTCTCTGCCCAAACCTTCCCATGCTGTCTCCTGTGGATGAGGGTTGGCATCTTGTTCCATGCAATTAGGAGGAGAAAAAGTAGCTGAAGGGAGGGAGGACTACAGAAAGGTAAAACCTTCTTTCTCCCCCACCTGCCGTTGAAGATCCAGGTAAGTCTTCTTCTGCCTGCACTCTGCCTCTCTGTTCAAAGCTTCATTTCTCTACAGGTGAGCAGGGAACATTATGAAACTAATTGGAAGTATATTATGAAAGAATCTGGAGGTACGGCCTTCCAGCTGTATATGATAGCAAGAAGAAGCCTTGCTTGTAGAATTTAACTGATACGTGACAAAGTGAAAGAAAGGCTGTTTGGCTAAATCGTAAAAGAACTATCAAAACTCAGCATCCTGTAGAGATACGTGATTCAGAAAACAGGAACTTCTAAGAATAGTTTCACCTGGAAAGAATATTATGTACAAAACAGTATTGCATTGTGTAATAACATGACTTCACACATCTCGGAAAATATTATCTTGGCAGGAACCCACCCCCCTCATTTCAGTGATAAAAATGAAACTGGATTCAAAAGCAGTCAGAGTCTATTCACCAAGTACAACTAAATCAATAAATAAGAACAGCTAAACTTGAAGAGTGCAAAATTTGAAGAATTTTGGCTTGGTATACTTGTCAGAAACTTGTCTAAGTGTTTGCTAATTTGTTCTGTACGCTAAAATATTTAACATATGTGACAAGGGAAAATATGTCAGCTCTGGATTATTCATGAATTATTGAGCCTTTGGGGTAAGTACTACTCACTCAAGTCTCTCAAAAATAACATATATTGTATGTCCAGTACATGTAACAGGCAAGGTGTACATATACCAGCTTACTACTTTCACAAATATGTGCAAACTAAAGGCTTAGTCAATAGAAAGCATCTGTATATTTTTAGTAATCCAAATAATGATTGCTTGTATAGTGATACATTTGGAGGTGTAAAGTTCCGGAAATGACCTAGTACATGTAACTGAAAACTTTCTTAAATCGAATGCAGCCATAGATAATCCATCTCATTCGTATTAGACGCGCAGAATGCAAAACCTTGTTTAAGAGTTAAGCATCAAGCCTTAAGTTAGTTACCTCAGCTCCCTCTGTAGTCAGCGGAGAGAAAGGGGCATCTTCAGAGTGTGGTTCATCCCATGCTAAGTGCATGGCTGGCATAGAAGTGGAGAAAAAATGAAGAAAAGAGATATTCTGAAAATAAGGAGTGTTTAAAAAAATTGTCATTGATCTTAAAGCATGCCTTTCACCTTCAGAGCAGCACTCCAGACACGTGCTGATTTTTGTTGCGACATTTGCAGCACGTGACGTACAAGCATGTTAAGATGTGTTCAGGCAGTGGCATAGGAACTGTGCCAGGTGAGGATTTTTCTTCTGCAGCATTTTGCAAATGGACAAAGTTTATGGCAAGATGCAGGTAGGATATACCTTTCCCTCCAGTTTGCTCAGAGATACTTTGATTGGCTTATTGAGTCCTAAAAATCCCTTTTTTCTCTATTATTATTTAATCAGGCTTAGTACTGGCAAATATATTCAATAGCAGTTTTACCATCTGAGGAGCAGACTCTGATTGCAGATTCCCAGAGTAATGTATCCAAGATACGATGTTATGACAACCACCATTTTTATTTCATTGATTGAGGACAGTAATGAGGTCAAAATCATACATCTAAAACTGGTTCATTTAAGCTTCTAATGAGCTGTGTGATATGAAAGCTTTTTTTATGTCTTACGGTATAGACACGTACTGTGCGGTAGGAAAAATACCAAAAAGCAGAACATCTAAAAGAAGCACAGAATTTCCAAAGTCTACTTAAGTAGAAAGATCACAGTAATATGTTTTGAATTTGTTAGTCATTCTAATAACATAAGGGCAATTTATGGTTGTTGGAGGAGTTGCAGTGCAGTAGCTTGAGGCTGCCGCGCCACGGTGGCTTGCAGCCAGAAACGATTTGCCCTTGTCACCGGAGGAAGGTACGTGCACCGAAAGCCGTGTTTGTGGAGTTCGTTGCTGCCCACAGGTTGCCCTGTGTACGGTCAGGGGTGCACGGTGTGAGACCTGTGGAGATGCAGATCAGGAGAGCGATGCTGACTAGAGTTGCACTCTAATTTAAGATGTGATGGAAGAGGTAGGAAATACTCCTAGAAGGACAACTGAGAGCAGGAGGCTTCCAGTACCAGGGGAACAAAGCCATGGAAGCTAGCTCTGTGCAACAGTCTCATACACAGGTTTTTATTAATTTATTAGTGTTCTTATGCCATTTTTAATTATTTTTCAAAGTTTACTGTAAAACCCTAGGCACCTACTTGTTGTATCTGTTAAGAGACAAGTGTGTTCACATACCAAACCCATACGTATGTGACTTTTCAGGTATATCACTTCTTTTTCACAGGACTGCATTCCTTTGGTTTGCAGTTTCTCACGGGCTGCCATACCAGCTATCGATACTGTAATACATACACTTTAGCCTGTTGTAGTTTGTAGTAGAACCACAGGTGTGTGTTACTGTCTTAAGAGCTTATCTTAAAACAACCCTTCTCGTGGTACCTTGCTTCAAACCACTGAATCTATAGGGTGGAAAACCATCTGTGAGATTAATCGCAACTAAAAGTGTTGCAATTCAGCTTTAGTGTGTAGGCTAAAACCCGAAATTATTTTTTAAAGTAAAAGATATGAGTTATTTTCCTTTTTTTTTTTTTTTTTTTTCATTCTGCATTTATTCATGCAATATGATGGCTACCCAGGAAGTCTGGTCTGGTCTGCTAGTCCCAACATACTGATGGTTTCATTCACATCTTCCAAATCCCTTGAACAACAAGACCAGAAATTAATTTTATTTAATTGACAGTAGTTTTGCTTTATCTTAAGACTGGAAGTTCAGTATTTACTTTTAATAGTTACAATAAGAATGGTTAAAAAGAAGCCAACCCAAAAACCCCAGTCTGGAGAGTTCTTCAAGTCATAACACTGTTAATGTCACATCCACCCGTATTTGTCTATAATTAAAATTATTTATATGTGTTTAAACATAGTATTTCATTCTTTATTATTGTCTCTTCCTCTTACTGTTTCTGTCCGGCTTCTAGGGATATCACAGTCTCTTTATCTGACGTTTTTTCCATCAGGTAGACCTGACATTTTCCTTTCTCAGTAACTCATCTTTATACTTTTTATTTTTTTAAATGTATTTCAGGTACATATCTTTAACATGCATTGTTTTCCTCTCAAATGACAGTTGTAGCGTGGAGATCAAATTAAAAAAAACATTTAAATTAATTCATGTTTGTAAATGAAGGACAACAAACCTTTCCCTCACCTATTTTCTTCAGATGATATACTGTAATGCAGAATATGTTAACTGTTTCACCACTGTGATTCAAAACAATTGCATTATGTTCCCATCTTGAAACTTGCTTTTTTACATTTAAAAAAATTCACATTACATCAACACCACATTGACTGGATTTACATCTTCAAAGATGTCTCCTGAAAGACTGCCGTCCACTGTAGAGCCAGGCTGTCACCGCCGTTTGTGTTAATACTTGCCTCTCACTGATTTTCGTGGGACTGCAAAAAATAAGGCACTGGAAGATTTCTGTCCTTAGGGAGCATACCAGCCATTATTACAGGACCATTCTATTTATTCCAACCTCTTCCAGAGTCTTCTTCTCTGAGTCAAACTTAGCAGCCTGACCTGCCAGAGGTAGAGCAGCAGTCATACCCTCTCCTCAGGAGATGCTGGATACGGGGCAAAGGAAAAGGGAGCAGCCAGTACCATTACGACGGAAAGCTACGAGACCAGAAAAAGCCTTGCAATTTTGGCGGTGGCTCTCTTTTCCCATTGCCCTTCTCTCTTTTCTTTTTGAAAACTTGTTAATACTTCAAGTTCACTCTCATTTCTGTCCTTGGTTCTCCGTGCCTGGAAAAGGAGAGGGAAAATTAAGACTGTTTTGAGCCACCTTCCCTCCAGGCCTGAGAAGAGGCCCATGGTGGGGATGGGTGAAGATGGATGTGCTGGGTGTGGGTGCAGGTGGACGTGCTGGGTGTGGGTGCAGGTGGACGTGCTGGGTGTGGGTGCAGGTGGACGTGCTGAAGGAGCAGAGCTACTCGGGGGGCTCCCATGCATCAGCTGCCTGCTTTCTTCTCCTGGCCTACTTGATGCAAGGCTCTCCCTCCCTGCCCAAAGTGTTTAGTATTCCTCCTCATCTTCCACTTCTCTTACCCAGTCTTCCCACTCTTTTTTCCACCTTTTTTCCTTAGGTGTGGTTTCCATCAATAAGCTATCCGCATTGGCCCCACACACCTTTCTTCCCTCCTACACCTCTCTCCAGTTTACCAGGTCCATGTCAGCTTTCCTGTAGACGTTCCACCCCAATATTTGTTTTGTTCCAAGCTGAAAGCTGGGCCCAATGACAGATACTTGGGTTTTTCTTATAGTGTCAGCCATCGCTCACATTTCTGAGAGGCTGAGCAGTGAGAAGGCGTACCCCAGGGGATCATAGAATCACAGAATGGTTTGGGTTGGAAGGGACCTTTAAAGGTCATCTAGTCCAACCCCCCTGCCACGAGCAGGGACACCTTCAACCAGATCAGGTTGCTCAGAGCCCCATCCAACCTGACCAAATGTTTCCAGGGATGGGGCATCTACCACCTCTCTGGGCAACCTGTTCCAGTGTTTCACTACCCTCATTGTAAGAAATTTCTTCCTTTTATCTAGTCTGAATCTACCCTCTTTTACTTTAAAACCATTACCCCGTGTCCTATTGCTACAGGCCCTACTAAAGCCCTGTTTAACCACAGTAGCCTTGAACCAGGGCGCGTTCAGGCACTGAGGAATTTCTTGGAGCATGTAGTTGCCAAAAACATTTCCATAGTGTATGTCAGGAGAGAAGTCTTCCAGAAGAGTTTGTGTTTTGTCCAAAGTCGGTACTTTTTTCCTAGGAACCACAAAAAGCAGCTTTGTTTACACATTTCAGTTGGCTGCTCTAGAGTGTGAAGTGACAAGTTATCTGATGAGTCTGAAGGAGTTCGTAAAGCTTTGGCAAAGCAAATCTTTTCCTGCCTATCCCTGTCTAATTTCAGTCTGAAATGGAATATCTGAACAGTTTTTGCATACTTAAACAACAAACCTCAACCAGATAACGGGTGAAAGAATTTTTTTTGTTGAAAATTGGCAAAATTGGAAATTCCTGAAAGTAGGGAATGCCATAGAAAATTCCGAGTGATAGAAGTGCTGAAACTTCCCATTGCCTGTAAATAGATTCAAGGTTTTGCTTTTAGCAGTGTCTCTAGAAATAGTGAGAAATAGTGTAGAAGATTAATGACAGTGCTGATTATAATTGGATACACATCATAATAGCTTCACACCATGATTAGCTGTTCAGATTAGGATTACTGTAGGTTTAGAGTTTTTGAATTTTACAAAGATTTACAATGGTAGTTAGCTGCTTTCTGTGACAGATTTTTTTATAGCTTTACCAAGATTCAACAGGGAGAAGTGAAACAAAAAATGTTCTTCCTTTATGCAGACTGCCATCATTTGATGTTCTGTTTATACACTTATAATAGTGTCAGAGTAGTGGATCATGAAAAAGATCTTTTCTATCTTACATTTTAAAGACATTTGTAAAATTACTGCATGCCAAACCCCTCTTGATAACACTATGTACAAGGCGTAACAAGACTACTACAAGGGTACTGTTAATGAATAATCCACCTTGCAGCTCCTTTGAACTTGCTTTTAACGTGTGGATATGCATATAAATTGGCACTAGAAGAATCTTTCCTGTTTTCTAAGAATTGCTGGAGAGAGAGAATGAGACAGACAGACAGACAGACAGGTGGCTCTAATATTGCACAGTTTGTGTTTGATAGTCACATACCCTCCAGCATGGATCTGGGATATAATTTTTTAATTTATTCAGCATAATATAGAGTAGATGCTGTTTAATGCACATAGAAATGCTTTTTATGTCCTTTCCTCAGATGTTTTCATGCGGAATTTTAATTTAGTTGTTCATAATCCCCTGAGTTCTTTAGAAACCAGTGTATATTCAGCTACCATTAATCTCTACCAGTTTGTCTTCAAATTCCTGTGTTTTTCAAGGGAAGTCCAAAAACCCAGCGTAAAGTTTAACAGCCTCATCAAAAGACTAGTACTGTACAATACAATTAATTTTTACATAGAGACATCTCCACCAAAGTGATACTTCATATGAAAAAGTATAATAAACTGATAATTTTTCATTGAGAAGATGCCATGTTTCTCATGCAAAAACCACTTTTAAATGAAAATAAATAACGGTCCTTCACAGTGTTTTTGTTGTTAATAGTTTGTGGTAATTTAGAGGAATATAGATAATGCATATGAGGAGCAATGGGAATTTTAATCATTCGCTAAAAACACTTTATTACTAGATTATGCCTCCTGAATAATCATGTCCAGTGTCTACCACAGTCAGAACATCTTGCAGTCCCTTTTGTGAATACACTCAATCATATTTTAAAAATAATGAGTATGTTTTTCCCACTAATGTTTTTTATCCTTCTTGCTTACCCTGTTATCTGAAAAGCGGATTCGTCACTCGGTATGCAATGAACCAATAATCACACACTCGGGAGACATTATTTCTTTCATATTTGCGCAAAGATGGCTGCTAGGTGGTAATTCCGCAAAGCTAGCACACCCCATGGTTAAACAAGCAAGCAATTTATACGGTTTCAGATTCACCCATTTAGTTTCCAAAGTCTTTCCCCAAAGTCATTGTTAGTAGTCACTTATCAGCCACCAGTTCTATTGGGCTAAGGTTTTCTCAGCTTCGAATTAATACTAGAGTGTTCTTTTATTCTACAGCGCATGCTCAAGGGGTGGGGGGTGTACATTTTTTAGGTCTTGAATTGAGTTGGTGGCCGTGACCTCCCCTTGCCGCCTTTACCTTACCTTTCCCCTGGTTCATGCTTTTTTGGCAATTATCCAGTGCCTTCTGGAGGAGGATGTTTCCTTCTTACCAGTCTTTAGTTCCTTCTTCAAGGGTATAGTCGTTAGCAAAGCCTGCATCGTTTATACAAAGTAACCAGGCCTACATAGTGAAGCTATTGAGTACTGGTCCTTAAAGGCCGATGCATCGTGTTTAACCCTAAATTGAGCAGTATCACCACAGTTAGGCTGTAACTCAAACATACGACTACAACCTCATTCACCCATGCACTGTTTCCATTTTCACTTCATCTTGCATGGGTATTGGGCAGAAGTATTCCAGACAGGGTGCATTATGAAATAGCACAAGCTCTTTTCTCTTTCTTTTGTGGATATCTGCTCCATATACTCCTAGGTTAGTACTGTACTCTTTTTTTTTTTTTTTTTTGCTTCATCATCTTGTTGGCACCTCCTAATCTTCTGGGCTGGATTTCACATCTAATCTGAGTCACCTAAAAGGTGAGCATCCAGTCTAAAGTAGTCGTTGAAGTGGAGAGAAAAAAGACATCTAGTGTGCGTGATTCATCCCACCTAAGATACCAATTTTAGTTCAACATGAATCATGAGCTAAAGATACTCTCCACTAGCTGCAGAGAAATCCTCAATGACTAGCTTAGACTAGGCATCTTTTAGATGTCTGAACAGGGTAAGTTGAATGTGATAGTCTGTGATCACTTACTTGTACACAAAGACTTCTTCTTGCTTCTCCTGGTAACAAAGAGAGTTCCCTTGTGCAAGAAGGCAATAGATACGCTTGTGTAAAATACACTGCCAAGGAAAAAGCTCTGCAAGAGCCAGAGGATCGGTGCCTTTATCTGAGCGTTTCTCTCCCCTTTTCACAAGGCCACGCGACACCAGCTAGGCTGGAGTTAAGTGTCAGTTCACTGAAAACAAGATTACTGTCAGATTTGGAAGTAGCACGCTACTGCTCTAATAAAATTAATTTTTCTGGCTATACAGTTTCCCTCCAAAATTAGTCTTGGGATAAAGTAGTGGATTTAACCTAAAATAAGAGCCTGCAAAGAGCTACATGGCAGGATCAAATACTGATATCTCAGCGAAACTGAGATAGCAGACTTGTTACTATGAGAGCTGTGAAGAAATAACAGAAAGAAGTTGTAGTAGTAAAGTGGAAAGCATAGTTAGAACCCTTCCTGGTATGCACATTCTGAGTAACTGAATTTATTAAGAGGAAACTACATCTAGAATTCTCCAATGGTTTTCACATTTTTCAAAGTTTTCAGTCTTAGAGATACCTCATGTTTCAGAAACATTGATGAAGTAAAAGCTTAATTTTTTCCTAATGCTTTATATAGTATTACGAACCTCAAATATAGTCTTTTAAACTTAAATAATTGTTAGAGTATTTAAAATAAAGTTTTAACATCGGTAACTGTCGAATAAGTTACTGATAAATTTTTTTTTTTACTCTTGGAAAGCTCATTTTTGTCTTTATGGGTCTGGCAGCTTGCTTAAACATTCGTAGATGATGAACTAGCTTCCCAATTAAAATCAGCATTTGATAGTTAAATGCTGATATTACACTGATAACCAGTTATAAGATCAAATGACCTTGCAGTTTTTATACATAAAACACTTTTCTTTGTACCTGATGATGGCATTATAAAGTGTTGCTATTAAAAGCTGGAATATTTTAGAATTTGGGGATAAGGAAGAGTTTTTATCTTAATATTTGAAACATTCATTAGATTTAGCAAGAATTTCCTGTTGAATAATCCCCAACCATAAACATTCTTCTGAATATTTAAGGTGTGAAGACTTCACAGACTTGATACACACCAAGAGCAATTATAGAGGGCAAAGTTGAAGTCAGTGCCTACTTTTGTGTTATGGGATGTATTATTACAGATAAAAACTATAAGATTTGAATACAGAATATCATTCTTCTGAGCAAAGAGATGCACAGGTTATCTAAAAGTTGTACACGTAAAAATGACTGCATCTTAAGTATCACTTAGCCTTAGAGAAGCTTGTGATAATGTAACTTTAGAAAAGAAATCAGTAGAATTCTAATTTTTAGCTGGTTTTCTTGTCATTGTGTTTGTTATCAGTTTTACCACTTATAAGGGTCATTTTATTTCTTGCATAGCAACCAAAAAAAGTCCTGTTTATCTTGTAGTAGCAGGAGATAATTACGATCTGGTATTTCCCTTTAATCTGGGAAATGCTGTCCTTCCCAGATTAAAACAGTCTCTTATCTTTACTATTCTAAATTTCCACAGGTTTGCAAATACTTGAAGATAAGCACACAGTTTAAAGCACCCATAGCTATGTTTCTTGAATCTTTTATGCTCAGACTGATGGCAGGAGATCAAGACACCAAAGCTTCGTGACTATTGCCAGTCAAATGAGCTGTGGGAGCTGATGATGACTCCTTAAGCGTAGCCATCCGCACTTCTGAAGTAAAATACAGGAGCTTAAACCAGAGGCTCTTAACCTTTCTAGCTGGGTGGACAATGCTTATTACAGGGCCCTAGGGACTTCTGTCAGCACCCATTAGGTGAACAACATCAGCAGAAACTGGGACAGAGGAAGGCTGAGGTGCTGGAGTTGTCCCGATGGCCATAAAACAGTAAATTTTTTGATGAGCCGAGTGTTTGCTTAAATCTCCTTGGAGCAGGTGGTGTCAATTTTAGTTTTTAAGTTTGATACCTGAGTAAATTAATTTCTTCTGACTTCCCAGCAGTTTGCAGGTGCCAGCTTCTACTGCCAGCCTTTTTCATGTGGTGTCTTTCACTGTTCACTCAGATCAACAGTGAAAAGAGTCATGCAAACCTTAGTCTTACTAGCATAGGTAAAATGTGGTGGCATGAGCCTCAGCCTGAGGCCGGTGGGATCTCTACCTGCTGGGCTTCCCTGCCGGTGCTGATCTCATGGTCACCCTTTCTTCACCGCTATTGCTACAGCGTCACCTGGGTTGAAGCTAATGTGAGCACTCCTGTCCCGACTGTAAGTCCAGCTGTGTACGCCCCGCACAAATGCTCTGGTCCCAGTCGTGGGCCATCAGCTTGTCTTTCATAGTTCTGTGGTGGGGAGAATCATCTTAGCGCAGGGACAGTTGGTATTCATCAGATGTGATCATAAACTGTTTTCCAGTTTCTGCATCAGGAATTATTTATTTAACTTTTATGCAAGTTTAGAATTTTTCTGTTGTAACTGACCTTTGCCACGTGCAGTTGAAAAGCTGTGCCTGTATCTGGGTTTGGTTTTGGGTTTGTTTTTTTTGATTTCTTTTCAAAGTCCTAATTCCTTTTATGCTTAGAAAAAAGAACCTGTATGTTTTATGTACTAGTGATTTTTTTATTATTATTATTATTTTAATTTAGACCATGTCCTTAACATTTATTATTCAATATTGCTGTTTCATGGAAATGTGAGAGCACTCGTACTTCGAATGATTAGCTACTCAGCCATCACTCATGTTAACACACAGTAAAAGAACTTGATTAATTTGACTCGGCTTTTTTTTTCTTAACCCATTTGAGCCTTTGGATGAAGGTAGAACCTCCATTAAGATATGTTGCATGTCTTTTTTGAAAGAAGAATATTTAAGTTCTGTTTGGACTTCTTTTTTTAGAGAGAAAAATGTAAATATAACCATGCAAACAGAACCACAAATTTGTGGCCAAAGTGTTGGGTGTTTTGGATCATCTACAGTGTGCCTGCCCACGTGACAGAGTATTCCCAGGAGACCTGTTTGAGACCGTTTAAAAACTAACAAAGATGAAGATGAATACTGTACTGATACAGAAAAATACAGAAACAAACCCATAAAGGAAAGTTCTGGACACTGACATTGGTGTAGGTGCACATAGTACTTGTTCGTGTTTTGCTACCAGTGGATGAGCAGGCAAATTACCAGTAAGTGTGATACGGAACTGAGGGACACATAGAGAAATATAAAACAGTGGAGGTCATTCAGCATGACTTTTGTGGAAGGAAGTTACGTCACTGTCTGCTAAAGGTCTTCTGAAAGAAGTAAAGGAGCATGTGGACCAAGGCACATCTAGTTAATATAGTCTGCCTGGAATAAAAAAGCTTTCAGCAAAATTCCTTACCAAGTTTCTAATAAGAAATCAAGCTTCTGTCAAATAAGAGGAAAGATCTTTCCATAGTTCTATGTTTAAGGATATGAAGGAAAGAATATTAGTGAAATTAAAGAATAAAAATGGTTAGTATTTGCAATAGTAGGATAGTGGAATTCCACAGCTATTTATCCCAATATAGGGAGGCGATAAAGTTTTCTAGTGATACTAAACTATTCAGGGTAGTATACTCAGAAGTGAACTCATATTTTAAGATACTGAGTAAGTAGGTAATAAAACAGCAGATGAAATTCAGTAATGATAAATCCAAAGACAGGCATGCTGGGGAAACCCAGTCTTACCTATTTATATATAAGGATTGTGTCTAAACTGGCTGCTAAAACTGTGAAAAATGCATTTTCAAGCTTGATAGCTCTATAAAATATTGGAGAGGGATGACAGGCTTGATCATAGGTATGGAGCTGTGTCTGGACAATGAGATCTAACTAGACTAAGAAGAAAAAGGAGTGACTAAAGATGAATAAAGTAAAAGTGCATGAAATCATGCTGAGGTTGAATAGAAAAATGATTATTCACTTTTTCTCGTAAGTATCATGGATCATTAAATGAAATGGTAGGTAGCAGGTATAAAATGAAGAAGAGGAAATATTTTTCATACAGTGCATAATGAGCTCATGGATTTCATTTCCGTAGGAAGTTCTGGAGTCCAAAAATACACAGAGGGTCAAAGAATGAATTCGTGGAAGAAGATTCCCACAAGGAGTGGCAGACCCTAAGATGCAAAGCTTACAAAGTCCTGAAATCACACATTTCTGGGAACTGGGAGCAGATGTTGTGGAATTCTTACTTTGGGATTGTACTGCATTTAGTAGATTCCTAGGAAGTGGCTGGACATCACCTGCTGATGGGAAGTAGAGAATAAAATCTTTTGTTTTCCTTTGCTTTTGCATGCTGCCTTTGTTTTTCCTTTATTAAACTGCCTTTGTCTTGACCCACAAGTTTTTCTTCATCTTATTTTCTCCCCCCGCCCTGTCCTTCTGAGGAGGGGAGTGATAGTGCATCCTGGTGGGCACCTGACGTCCAGCCAAGGTCAACCCACCACACTAATCTCCTCTGAAACAGAAGCTGATCCGTACCTTTGCTTATCTTTTCTGTCTCCGTCTTTGCTGTACGTTCCCTAGTTCTTCTGTACCTGCAGAGGCACTTCAGACAGTTCTTACGTTGGGTTAATATTAGACAGGTTTCTGCAATGCTAGGAATGAACAAAGAGAAGTCTCATGATGTGTCTCATGTCACTTGCAGGCAGGCCCATGGACTTCACTAGGAGCTCTTCCAGAGCAAAGTAACTAAATGAGTGATGTAAGTTATGCAGTGTAAAAATGCAGAGATGTCTTTCACTACTGTGGGCAGAGATAAACCGATAGATACACAGTACTGTCGTCACGCTGAGCTTTGCATCAACAATAGTAGAGAGGAATGCGGGAGTAGAATAAAAATAGCTTAACTGTCTTCAGAAAAAGAAATATTTGGAAATACTTTTTGTTTCAATTTTTGCAGTTACTTCTGGTTATATAATTTTCATGATTCAAAATGTAAAATGCATGTACAGGTTGGTGGAGATAAGGGTCCAAGGAGTGTTCTCTTCTGTGTTCATATGGCAGTGTACTGGCCAGCAATGGTTTTGGATTTTAACGAGGTACAAGTATAGCTGGTTCCTTTGGTCCCATAGGCAAAAAGGCCGTGGCTTCCAGGGCAGCTGAAGAAGAGACCGACGCAGGAGGTCACAGAGGTGTAAGGGCAGCGATCTTCTACCCTTCTTGTACCTGCGTGTGGGTGTTATGGGGAAAGTTACTGAGATCCCTTCTTCTCCAGTCCACAGCAGAGAAGCTTCTGCTTGTTGAAGCAAATCCTAGCAGACCTGAGACCATAACTTCAGTGTTTCTCAGTCTTCATGTTATACCCTATATTAGGTCTTACATCATACCTGAGCTGGGATTAATAGTGGCCAACCCAAAGGATAATGATGTTTCCTATTTCCAGTGCTCATCTGTATTGTTAGCTGTACTTGTCTTTATGCAAAAAGTAGTATTCTTTCCTCATGTTTTTGTGCCTTCAGAACAGTATCTATGAGGAAAAAAAATTTATCTTCCCTTATACTGTGCAGCATCCTTTGCACTTTAAATGATCTTCTTCAAATTCATTACAAGATTCGTAAAATCCTTCATTGCAACATTAATTGTTTCATGGTTTCTTTTTTCTGATTTATTCTTCTTTACATTTTTGTATTTTCTTAGATCATAGGTTTGGGGATCAAATAATATAGTCAGAAGTTATAAATCAGAATCCCTAATTATGAAATTGTACTAAAAACAACTTTAATGTTTGTGTTAGGTCTTTTTTATACATGTTTCTTAACATTTTGGGGATTTTTTTCCTTATAATAAGAGTGGTTCTTCTTTCACATGAAAGTTGAGTCTTGAATAGTTATGTTTAAATGGGTATCTAAGGAAAATACTAAATAATGTAGGACTTCTGATGACATTGTATAAGCTTAAACCACTGATGATATTCCATGATCTGTTTGAAGTATATTTTACATTTGCAGTCTGCAAATTTGCCGTATTTACATAACAGAATAAAAATAATGGATATGAGTGGAAATTTAAGGTTTGCGGAGAAGACTTCTCTTAATCAAGATCGTTTTAATTTGCATAATCATAAGAATTCAGATAATGTAAATATATTCAGTCACCTGAACAATGAAAAAGGGAAATACTGGACTTCCTCTGTTAGACCATTGGCTGCAGAGCAGATTCCCTGACTGACTTAAAATGCTGTTTGTGCCTTTTGGCCCTCAAATGCTGGAATGCCTTCTCTTTTCATTTTTATCCTTTGAGGAGGAATAACATTTATGGTATGTAAGGCATAGTGGATAAAAGTAGACATTCTGATCTGTTAAGGAAAGGGTTAAAGATCTGTTGGCACCAAAGGCCAGTGTTTTCTTAAAGGCTCCTTTGTTCCATATGTGTACTTTTACAGTAATAAATAAATAAAATTTTGATATTATAAAAGGAAGAAGCCAAGGTAAGGTTTAAAATTTTAAATTGGTTATTTTGTGGCATACCATCATCAATTTAGTTTCAACAAATTACTGTGTTTTTATATAGGCATAGCATACTTGCTAAAAATGTACTCTAATTATATGCTAGGTTAAATTTTGTGATTTTTGCACAAACAATACTGATTATTTAAATTGTATTACTGTATTACTGCAAAATTAAACGTTTTCTTTTACATTTGATTTACTGCATTTACTCAAACTGACTAGGTACTTCAAACATGTAATTAAACAGTATTTTTTAATGTGTGCAATTTAAGCAAAAAGCTGGAATGATTCCCAATCCTATTTGGCAAATGTGTACAAATATTATTTTTTAAAGCATAAATTGCAACTCTGAAAAAATATTTTTCAAAAGATTCCAAACCTGATATTATATAGGTGGTATTGCTTTAAATAATGTTATCTGTGAAAGGTGAACAAGTAAAATGCGGGAGATCTAGTCTCAAGACTGATGCTCTATATTTATATTTTTGTGATATTTTCTATTCAATTATATGAAAGCTAACTTTTCTTGGAGATTGTAGTGATTTTCCAGGAATTTAGACTGCATTCTTTAAGAACCAATTACTCTGAAAGTATCAACCCATTGCACTGATCCATCCCTTGCTGACCCTTCTAGTTCTTTTTACCTCAGACTCAATTTGACCTGAACAACACAAAACAGGTTTTGTAACATGATTAAGAGGAAATGACATTGGGAGAGGTGGAGGATTATATTACCTGGAGTGTTACCAAGGTAAACACACTTCTGATATTTTTTCCTTTTTGTTCCCCGTTAGCTTTCACTGCTGTGTGATTTGTGTCTTACAGTTTCAAAAAAACCCCCCAAACCCAAAACCAAACCCCCACAAAAAAACCACCTAACAAGAACAACGAAAAAGCCTATAACGGCAAGTTCAATTACTTTCATTGTGTACTACAGTAACAGTGGTTGTTGGTTACAGTCAATGCTCTTGGCAGTAGGCAGTGATCTGCCAACATCTCTGTTGCTTTGATGTAAGGCTGAGAATACAACTCTTACTTCAAGTAAGGGGAGGGAAACTAAAAACTTCCCTTTCATCATTTCAGTCACCGTGAACAGTACGGAAGGAATTTAACCTCTTAGAAAAAACCCCTTGTTTGGATTGGTTATATAAAAATAAATTAAACGCTGATTTTCTTTAGTTGCATAAAGTTGTTGCAGCTTTTCCTTTTTCCCAACTGCAAAGAAACACACTTGTTGAAATGGACATTGGACTTTGTGCAGAGGGTTTCAAGCCATCACGCTTAGCAAAATGGTGCACCAAAATGCAGGGCCAAGGTGATGTCTTGGATGGCTGGTCTGGTAAGGTTGGGATGGCTGTGGTGTATAGCAGATACCGAAGCCCACTAGTGGGCTCACAAAGTGTTTGAAGACCCTGGGTTTTCCTACAGCACCTCTTCTTCCCTGCAGGACCTGACAGTGGGCCTGGAAAGCACCTGCTAGCATCTGGAATATAAGTGTAGTGAGTACAAGTAGAGAGCTCTCAAATTGTTGTAAGGATTACTATCGTCTACCAATTCCCAATACTTCAGTGTATGTACCAAGCCTCTCCAGTACTGTTGTACAGGCGGCGCTCCCTAAGAACCAGATTCTGCACATACTTGTGCATATGTGCATTTTCATTTGCCAGGAGCAGTTCAGTTGTCTACCCTGCCTCCTAGCACATGATTGAAAATTCAATAAAGATTGGGTTCAGCTTCAGAGTAAACATCTAAGTGTGAACTAGGGGTCGAGGCTCCCCATGTAGACAACATAGTTTTAGGCAAACCAGTCAACATGAGCAGGAGCACTATTCAGCCCAAATTAAAGTTAACACATTGAATATGATTCATTTGGCTGTAATGGTCCCATTTGAGGTGCCCTGCTGGTTTACAGATGCTATTTCGGAAGGTTATAGGTGTCCTGTCTGCCAGCCTTGTTGGAGCCGTTCGGATGTGCTGTAAAACCTCAGATGGCACAAGGCTCCTGTGCAAGCAGCTAAATTAATCACCTTTGGTCAGCTGAGTAGCTCTCATCCTGGGGTAAGTTACAAATTTCTAGACTGTTATGATAAGCAGAATATCTATCTCAGTATGCATACAGTTTTTTAACTAAAACCAAAGCAATTTCTAATAATTGATTTCTGCCCCCCTGTTGCTTTCCACAGAGAATAAATGATACGCATGCTTAATTTATAAGTATGTTTCGTATAATTCAGTCTTTGCGCGTTATCAAAGCAAAAACTACTGCTGGTGGGGTGAGAGGACTGGGGCTCCTGATCCCACCTATGCTGGGCTGTCTTCCTCACAGGACCAGGTTGAAGATTAGCCCTTCTTTGGAGAAGATTTCCTATTTCATTCACGACGGCTATCCATAATACAAGTGGGCTTACCAGGACCAACAATATCCTAGTACCCTTGCATTGTATATCAGCATAGCTTGGCTCTCTTGACAAAGAGCAAGCTTTTTTTGTAACCAGGAAAGCCCTATATATCCTTTGAATAACGTTATTTTGAAACCAGTATTACCAGAATAAGTCAAGGTCATCAATAATCCTCTGCTTCTCTCTGAAAAATTAAATATGAGCATTTGGAAGTGCTATAAATGTTGATAAGCATCTAAACCTTTCTATGTATAGCATCTGATACAGAAAGGTACTACAATACAAATATCAAGCCATCATTAGTTTGTTCCAACTGATACTGATGATACTATTTTCATTTTTAAAGCTTTGTTACAAGTGGCTGCTGCGTACTTAGGAGGAAACATAGCCTATCTTCTTAAATATCTTCTTAACAATTTCCATTTGAGGATGAAAAGGATTTCCAGGCCCTGAAAAAGCATTTGGAAGCACATAGCTCAAACTAGAATGAAGTCAGGGTAATCCTCTGTCCTTTATTATGCAGCAGATCAAATTAGAGGATCACAGATATCTTTGTGGTTTTATAATCTGTGATTAACATATTAATTTTTAACGGTGTCCTTTGGTCCAGTTCTTTGCAACAATGCATATAAGCACGTCTTTGTTTGGAGCAGGTGGAGCTGAAGCAAGGGATTAAAATTAGGCAGATGTTGAAGTGCTTTGCAGGCTGGAGCTTGAGTCCTGACATCCTGAGTTCTCTATATCCTTCAGAATGTTTGCGGTTAAATGTCTTTTTTTGACACGGTGGTCTTCATGCTTTTCACTTTATTTAAAAAAAAAAAAAAGAAAGTAAAAGTGTTAAGGTTATAGTACATTTTTCTTTGCCTAAAGAAACAATTTTATTAGTTAAGAAATGCATTAAAATAAGTTTTATTTAGATGGAATAATCTGCTTTTCCCTAGGATTCTTTTTTTTTAATTTTATATTTTCATAGAATCATAGAATACAGGTTGGAAGGGACCTCCGGGATCATCTGGTCCAACCTTACTTGGTAAAAGCACAGTCTAGACAAGATGGCTCAGCACCCTGTCCAGACGAATCTTAAAAGTGTCCAATGCTGGGGAATCCAGCACTTCCCTGGAGAGATTATTCCAATGGCTGATTGTGCTCACGGTGAAAAATTTTCCTCTTGTGTCCAGTCGGAATCTCCCCAGGAGTAACTTGTACCCATTACCTCTGTCTTTTCCATGTGACTCCTTGTAAAAAGGGAGTCTGCATCTCTGTAGCCACCCTTTAAATACAGGAACATGGTGACAAGGTCTCCCCTAAGCCTTCTTTTCTCAAGGCTGAACAAACCCGGTTCTCTCCGCCTTTCCTCACAGGGCAGGTTTCCCACTCCTGTGACCACCCTTGTGGCCCTTCTCTGGACCCTTTCCAACCTGCCCACATCTTTTTTGTACAGCGGGGACCAAAACTGAACACAGTATTCCAGGTGTGGCCTGACAAGTGCTGAGTAGAGTGGGATAATGACTTCTTTATCTCTGCTGGTGATGCTCTTGTTGGTGCAACCCAGCATCCCGTTGGCTTTCTTTGCCACAGCATCACGCTCTTCACCCACACTGAGCTGGTTGTCCGCCAGGACCCCCAGGTCCCTTTCCACAGAGCTGCTCCCCAGCCGGGCAGATCCCAGATCCCACTCCTGGTTTCCCAGGTGCAAGACCTTACACTTGTCCCTCCTGAACTTCATAAGGTTCTTGTTAGCCCACTCTTCCAGCCTTTCCAGGTCTTCCTGCAGGGTGGCTCTCCCTTCCAAAGTGTCCACTTCCCCACTCAGTTTGGTACCATCAGCAAACTTCATCAGGGAACACCTGATCCCACCATCCAGATCACTTATGAAGATATTAAACAGTGCTGGGCCCAATATCGATCCCTGGGGGACCTCACCTGTGACAGGTTGCCAGTTTGCAAAGGAGTGATTCACTACCACCCTCTGGGTGCGACTTGTCGGCCAGTTCCTGACCCACTGCATGGACCACTTGCCTGGACCATAATGCCTCAGTTTCTCTAGGAGCAGGCTGTGGGAAACTGTATCGAAAGCTTTGGAGAAATCCAGGTAGATGATGTCCGCCACTCGCCCCACATAAACCGAGTAGGTTACTTTGTCATAGAAGGCGATCAGGTTTGTCAAGCATGATTTGCCCTTGGTGAATCCGTGCTAGCTTTTCCCAATCACATGCTTCATTTGACTTGTGATAGCCCCCAGGAGGTTTCATTCCACAATGTTTCCAGGGACTGAAGCAAGACTGATGGGCCTGTAATTTCCCGGATTCTCCTTTAAGCCCTTCTTGTAGATGGGGGTGACATCAGCCTTCTTCCAGTCTTCTGGAACATCCCCTGATCTCCACAACTTCCCAAATATTACAGAGAGTGGCCTCACAATGTCAGCCAGGTCTCTTAACACCCTCGAGTGGATAATGTCAGGGCCCATCGATTGGTAGAGGTCAAGCTCCTGTAGTAGTTCACATACCAACTCTTCCTTCACTGACAGTGGCTCTGTGTTTGCATCAACCTGGATTTTTGTTCCCAAGGCCTGGGGCCCAACAGTGCTGGTAAAGACAGAAGTGAAGAAAGTTTTGAGAAACTCTGCCTTTTCAGCATTGTTGGTGACTAATTCACCTCTCCTGTTCAACAGTGGGCCAATATTTTCCTTCTGTAGCCTTCATTTTCAGACAAATTGCATGTATCACCCATAGAAATATTTTAAAAGTTCAATTTTTTCTCGTGGAGATACATTAAGCTAATACAAATGATGGAAAATAAACATTATCAACCTGAATTCTCTCCTTCAGGGTCTAAATTAAATCTATGAACAGTTACAACATGACTAAATAATATATCTTATGTTTCTAATAACCTGTTAAAGTTTTGAATAGTAATAGAACTGAGGATATTAGTCAGATTGATGTAATTCTTAGTTAATTAATTAAACGTCAACATTGAACTTAAGTATACTGACCCCTGTAGAATATACCTTTGACAGTAGTAACATGAAGTAGCTGGTTTACAAAGTACGACTAATTCTCCAAATATGTATTGGGGTCATTACTTCCATTACAGAGTGCCTGTGCCAGCTAAAATCAGTAAATTTGCAGCAGTGTGGTACACTTCGGAAAGTATGAAGGAGAGAAGTAATAAATACGTATGCCTATAATAAAAAGGACCTACATCTTTCTGTCGGAAGGATTCATCTTTCCATCTCTCATCCCTGCTCCCTTTGGTACTGTAGTTTACGTCTCTCCGAATGTTTCTATTACATGTGGAGTTGCAAACATAATTCATAGACAATGATATGATCATCAAATTTCTTTCCATTTGCAAAGTTTCTGTCAAGTTTTCTTGTATTGATTTGTTATTCATACACCCAGTACTTCCAATAACGTTTTTGCATGCTGTTGTCATCAGTCTTCAAGAATCCCAGATGTGTTGGGTTTATTGGTTCTCAGCCAGTTTTCAGCTGCCATTCTAGGCGCTGCCAGTTCTACAGTTACCCAACTGCTATGAGTTTTGCTGGTAGGATAGCTGCATCTATTCTGTTTCACTGGTGAAATACACCCTTTCTGCCCAAGTTTGTAATTTCTGCCATCCTAGAATTCCCTCACAGTTCTTTCTCTCTTCTCCATTGGTCTCCCTTCCTGCCATGTCTTTTCTTTCTCCCATACTCATTCCACTTTGTCCCTTCTCTCTGCACTTCCACTTGGCACAGCCTCTTTCCTGAAACCTTATTTTCCTGCTTGCTTGATGCATAGTTTCTCTTCTGCGTACCACTTTGCTCTCTGCATAAATGTCAGGGTTTAAAGTGTGTTGCCACAGACAGCTCTGTTGACGAAAAACCTGTTGACTAAAAACTAAACCAACAGCTGACCAGCAAGAGAATGACAAGAATTTATATAAAATTGTGTGTCACTCCAGATGGCTGGCTGATTTGGAAAACCACCCTGTGAGAGTTTTAAGACAGTATGGTAATGAATAGTTTTTTAGGTCCTGTTTCTCCTTGTATGAGCAAGTTCTGGTTTTTGGGCTGGTGAGCTGTATAATTGTCAACTGCGGTGTTATTTAGGACTATGCACAGGCAGCAATGGGAAAAAGGAAGCACAGAAGCAGCAAGAGTTTGTCCGGGTCTCTGCATGCCTCTACTGATTGCAAAGTTGCACTTTTACAGTCTGGTGGTAATGTTGATTTGTGATTCTTAGCAAGTGTACATTAGCTGTCCAAAAGTTTACGCCAGAGTTAGGGTTGCCAAGGGCACTTTCAGCTTTTGAGTTCAATTACTTTAAGTTCTCATACAATATAGTAGTGCATTTTAAAACACCAGAAAGTGATGAATTAAAGTAATGTGACTTCAAATTATGAAAAATGCTTGCAGGTATGCCACAAAATATTCTAACACTGTCCACCTGAATCAGCCAGTAGTTACTGGGAACAGTAATAATTGTACAACAGTACGCCTAAGCAGCAATGGAATTACTTGTGTTGTATGCCAAGTATTTGAGTTCGTAGTATATGCCTTGTTGGTGCTCTGTCTTCCATTCACAGTATTAAATGCAAATGTACTGAATAGTGGGGGATTAGTTGAAGGAGGTTGTTGATGTTGTGAATGATGTATTAAGACCATAATGGAAGCCTGAGGCTTCCAGTTACTGTCACCTAATTATAGGTATCTGCAGGTGAACTTTGTGAGCAAGGGTGGAATTGGACCCAGTTACCTCAACTTAGGTGTCCAATTCTATTTGAGATGTCCTGGCATATGTGAGGCAGGCACGTAGGGCTAGTGAATGGGACCCAGTCCCAGATGGAGGTTGGAGCAGTGGAGCCAGATTCTTCCCTGTGTCTTCAAGAACACCAGGGGCAGAATTTGTTTTCTGAGTGCCAGTTGAGGTGGCCTAGTGCATCCCACTGATGGGAAACGAATAAATACTAATGAAGCTTACAGGTCTTCCACAGAGCCTGGGTTGTGTCAACACCATGCATGAGTTACAGGCACCTCAGAGCTTCTCGAATGACTTTAGATGCCTGTACTGAAGTAATCAACACTATACATAGCCCTCTGTTTACAATGGTGGGAACTTGTTCATATTTAGACACCTAAATGTATATCAATGAAGAACTAAGCATATCTCACTTTCAGTACTAAGATTCTGTATCACTGAGAAAAATAGGGTGGTATTTTGTCATTGTGATGGATAACAAAACAGTAATATGTATGACAGAGATTAATGCAATAACATGTAAATAAAGGCAGTTTAGGAAAAATACTCTTGTACAAAGGAGAAGTGATGAAGTTTGCAAGGACTGTTTGATGAGTAGTAGATTCAGAGGTAGAGTCGAAACCATACTTAAGTGGTTTCCTTTTAGCTTGTGCCTAAAGCACTCATCTTGCTTTCATGTAATGGTTTCTTTTCCCATGATTCTTCTACACTGTTCTGTAACATCTGTAGTGGAAATGTTCTGACCCCGTTATTAAAGAGGGCAAAGTAGAGGTTAGCATTGTTAAATCTTCTTTCTTTGATTTTTTAGAGACTTGGGGATATTTTAGTTCAGATTGTGACACTAGCAGGTGACCTTGACTATGCATGAGCTGGTGGGTTAACCTTGGCCAGCAGCCAGATGCCCACCCTGACCTCTTGCCACAGAGGCCACCCCCGCAGCCGCCCACATCTACCAAAACCTTGCCACCTACACCCAATACGGTCAGAAACAGTAATTTCTTTTTTGCACCAATGAAGGAAATACTATTCTTCCCTTCTGTCTGTAGTTGTTCGAAGATCATTCTGCTGGCTAGAATTAAACCTTTTCCTACTTTTTCTTACCCTTTTATCTCTACTTATTGTTTGAGCTTCCTCTTTTGAGGTGAGGAAGGTGCATGAGTAAGTAGGGTTTGATGAACTAAACAAAAGAGACGGGGAATTAGAGAGACTGAGATCAGCAGTGACATACTATTTGCAAGAATGGAAGGGAAAAGGTGATCATCGTGACGTGTACCTGCCACATGTGCAGACTTACTCTCCTCTTTATACTGTCCTGTGTTGTGCTGGCAGTACCCTTATCCCAAGAAGTATGTTCACTAGCAGTTAGGAAGAGAAAGGGAAATTTGGGGTTCTTTCCTCAAATCACAGAGCAACAAAGGATCCTCACATGAGATAACTGAAGCAGATGCTGAAATAAGAAAGGAACTACGGAAAAATAGTATTTGTAAAGGAGTTTGTTAATGGATGAAACAAAGTCTGTCATCTCTTTCTTAATATTTGTAGTTCTCTGCCAGAATTCCCAGAAAGCAAAGGCCATTTCAGACCTTTATTCCTTGATGGGTCTTAGAAATACAGTATTTTTAAAAATCTGTTTAATAAAGCTGTAATAACCATATTGGATTCTCAAGAACATATCAAGGAATATCCGTAATGCAAGTACTCTTAAGCCCTGCCTCACAGCATTGAGGGGAGTCATAAGTCAGGTTCGCATCGAGAGAAGAGTATGGTGTTGCTCTGTCAGTATTGTTACCTCTGTGGCAGTGGAAAGTTATTAAGCATAATTTCTTTTGAAACAGCTTTAAACTTAAGATCTTGAACTTCAATCTTTTGAATTAAAAAAAACCAAACCCAAACAAACAAATTTTGAGCTACTTTCCAAAATGCGAACACCAAAATTTATGTAAAATTTCAGTAATGTTTTAAATGTCTAATACATCCAAAAGTAGTATTTGCTATCTTAGCTGCAGCATCATGCTTGCCGTACATGTTTAGTTGCTCATTTACGCTTAATTTTAAGTCCTTCTCAACTTCACTGAATTCCATTGAAATTCTTCTGTTGTAATCTGTAATGTAATCCGCATTATCGGTTTTGAAAGGCAACATTGAATTTAAACCTCTGAAGTTCACATTGCTCTAGATATTCCAAATTACCAAGGAATCTAAGTTTTCTTTATATTTGACCTATTTCTTCATTGCTTTATGTCTCCAACAACTTTGGATTATCTACAAATGTTTTCTGTACTGATTTTTTAACTAGCAAACATTTGTTCTGGGATAATTTCTGATATTACACTGTCACAAATGCCTAGAAAAACCAAGTCAAGGAAAACTAAAATATAGTGAAGCAGAAATAAATTATTTTTTTTCCAAACAAATAGATTTTCTCTACTTATGGTGTATCATTTAGGTGTGTTTATTTAAAAATATTCCTATATTTATGCAGTTTGGCTGTGGAAGTACTTTGTATTTATGTAGAAAATAACCTATGAGAAAAAAAATCAAAAATCAGAAGACAAATCTGTATTTTTTTAATCAGCTGTTTAAAATTCAAAATTTCAGATACTTGAATATGTATGCAACACTGAGTACTAGAATAGTTTGCATGTTTAATCATCTTCTTTACTACTTTAAGTTACCTTGCTGAGAACAACAGTATGTTTGTGTACTAGAGGAAAAGGGCTAATAAACTTCAATTTGAATCTAGAGGAAAAAAAACCCCACGAGTACAGCCATTGCGTTTTTGCTGGTTGTGCCTTAAAATACATATTTTTGATTACATCTTTCACTAGAGTATTTCAGCATCAGTAAGTTAGTCATGTATACCAGCTGAGGATACAGCCTGTGGTCTCAGACGATAGCTGGCATTTTCTCCATACTCTCAGAGATAATACAGGGAACCTCAGTCATTTACTTTTAACACTAGCAAGGTTTTCCCATCAGTGGCTTTACAAGGTTATATGTTTATAATCCTTCCTCACTTCTTGAACATAATTTTGCTCTTAACGCTAATGTTGAACCTTCTCGTAAGGATTGTCTTCATCTTTTGTTACAGCGGTTTTAAGTAGGGTAATAAAATCTAGTGATGTGGTCATTGTCGTATACTAAAAGCCTATAGTCAGACAACTTCTGCCAGAAGTGAAATTGGAACCATTATCAATGGTGATGTTTTCGAAGATAAGATGGGTTTAATTATGTTTTATAAGCACCGATGAGAAAGAAGTGTACTTGTTAACTACCATTTCATCTCATTTATTCACTATACTTCCTCCAGTGTACTGTATATGTTTCACAGGAAGCTCTCCAAAGACAATATTTTGAAATTAATTATTGTTATGACTTAGTCTTTTTGCTTTTAAAAAAATAGCACTGCAGAGAATCCCTGTACTTCCCAAGGGCGCGGTACTGGGAGGTCTTCTGGTGCAAGGAGGGTCGCAGGGCAATAAGAATGCAGCTTGCACTTTTCCGTGTGTAAAAACCCTTTAGGGGGAAGAGGATCGGTGAAACTACTGCTTAATCTGCTTGCTAGTCCATCTGAATCGTGTCCCATGAGGGTAATTTGTATGCCTCCTTGTCAACAAAGAACTATTTTATTTTGTTGGATTTGATTTTTGTGTATTGGTGATGCACTTCTTGGTTTATTTTTTTTTGCTTTTGCCCCTGAAAACGCTAGGTCCGTTAACTGTTGTTTGGTGAATACACTTGTTACGGTCTTTATGTTCTTGTGGTGGGTCGACCCTGGCTGGACGCCAGGTGCCCGCCAAGGCTGCTCTATCACTCCCCTCTCCAGCTGGGCAGGGGAGAGAAAATACAACAAAAGGCTCGTGGGTTGAGCTAAGGACAGGAGAGATCACTCACCAATTACCGTCACAGGCAAAACAGACTCTACTTGGGGAAAAAATAATTTATTACCAATCAAATCAGAGCAGGATAATGAGAAATAAAACCAAATCTTAAAACACCTTCCCCGTACCCCTCCCTTCTTCCTGGGCTCAACCCCACTCCCGATTTCTCTCCCTCCTCCCCCAGGCAGTGCAGGGGGACGGGGAATGGGGTTTGCAGTCCGGTCATCATACGTTGTCCCTGCCGCTCCTTCCTCCTCACGCTCTTGCCCTGCTCCGCCGTGGGGTATCAGTTTGTACAGTACTCTTCCTTAGGCAGAACACTGCCTTTGCCAGAAGCTCACCTTGCGTTGGCTGAGGAGGAATGGTGCCAAAGTAGCAGGGACACAAAAAGAGCTCTTCTCACCTGGCTTTAGGTGTTCGTATCATAGACAAATAGGGCAGTGACTGTAAAGGCCATTTAAAGGAAAGAAATAAACACTTCTTAAACACCGTTAATCTGGATGAGATGCCTACTTCTCTCCACTGAGCAGAAAAAGTGCCTAGGATGGATTCCTTAGAGGTAGATGTCTATGGTATAAACATTGGGACAGATGAATTCCCATTCAGAACATCTGTCATTTTACACTGATGAAAACACAACACTTCATTAATGCTAACTGATATTTTGCATAAATAGAGGCAAATATACATACATAACCTACATTTTGGGGTATCGTTTAAGGAGATATTTTTCTTCTAACTAAAAATTCTATTTAGAGATGAGTGCTTCTGAAAATCAGTTTTCAGCTTGTTTATGGGAGGATTGATTGAGTTGAGCAGACTCGGCATTTAATGACAAAATAACGTAAAGTTGTAATATTTTAATTCTAATGTAAGCCTACTTGGTAAAATATTTTAAATATGATTGGAATGCATAAGGAAGATACTATTAAATGAAATGGAAGTATTTTAGTGATACAGAAGCACTAGTTACTAAATGACTTAGTATATTTGGGGAACTAAACCAAGATCCATGCTGTTTTTCAGGATATGTAAAACCTTACAAGCTCCTCATTTTCAGACATTTATATTTTGAATTAAATGCAGTATGAGTGTAAACAAATCAGCAAAGTTTATATGACTTGCATCTGCTGAAAACTGAAGGCCATGTGTCAAGTATATATCAAGAAAATGGCACACTGAACTTGGAATTTGAAAAGATATGTCAGCAGATTGTGATTTTTTTAAGATCACTTTTCTTTTTCAATACTTTTTTTGAGAGAAAGGAGTGGGTTTGATATGGAATACTTTTAAAGTAGAATGTTTGAATCAAGTACAACAAATTAGATTCCATTATACTATCTGATACTTACAGAAGGTAGTAATAGTACTCTTCAAACAGGGACTATGAACTGAAACACATTTTAGGAAAGCTATGACTCCGATTGGTAATGCCATTCGTGTGTAGATAATAGAAACCAGAGGTCATGTTTTTAAAGTAAGTTTATTTTAATAGAGATGTCCACCAATTTGCAATTTCTTCAACAAATTGCTCAGTTTAATTTGTGTTCTGAGCTGACAGTTTCCAAGAACAGCAATTTTCAAAATGTTTTCTGGGTAAGTATGAAGTTATGGTAAAGCCTCATGTATATCAATGATCAAATGCTATTTATAGAATATTTCTAATCTGTCAAGAGCGATCAGAACCCCTACTGCAGGAAAAAATTGCTTAATTTCTCCCAAGCCTTCCTGGCTGTCCAGGATAAACAGGGTATGAACCAAAGGCCGTGGAGGTTATGAGAAGGGTTCCCCTATACCTCAGCACCTTGGATTTGGCTTGCTGCCCCTTGCCTCATCAAAACTAGCTGCATATTTTAATTACGGTTTGTTCGATGGCAAGAGGCCTTTCTGTGTGATGGAGAAAGCAGCAGGATTACTTCTGCGGCAGGGCCTGCTTTGCTATCCAGATCATACTGAGCTATTCATCTTTCAGGAGCTATTTCCAAGCCAAGCAAAATAGTCGTAGTGCTGACAGAGGCATTGGTTTTCTTGTCAGACTGTGACATGTATCTGGTTTTGGAAAAAAGGGGATAATAGATGAATGTCGAGTCTTCCTTCTCTACTTCCTTTCGACCTTCCTTGGCCTTCTGGTCGGCAGCTGACTAGGTTCTGGGTTGGGAAGGAGCGTAGGTATCTACTCCAAACCTGGCATTGGTGGTTCATGTTTGATTTTGTCTTTTTAGAATGACAGAATCATACAACAGCCCAGGTTGGAAGGGACCTCAGAAGACCATCTCGTCCAGCATTTTTTGTAGAATCCCAGATTGCCTCACTTGATCTCTGTAGACCTGTAACACTGATCCTTATCAAAAATGCTGCTACTGACTGGTGATTTCCTACCACTTGTTGGAAAGACTGAGACTGCTTTCTAGGGCAGCATCGAGGATCTTCTCACAGGGTGACAGAATGGTGATTTTCCACCCTAGAATGTAGAAGCATGGCCCTCTGAAGCCTGTGGTACCCAAGCTGACCCAACACGAGTTGGTAGATTATATATATATTATAATATTATATATTGTATATATTATATATACAAGATTGTGTAGCAGCACATGGCCATACTACCTTGAATCTAAAGCCTTCATTGGGTCAGTTTTGTGCCCCAGCTGATAAGTGTTAGTTCTTCATTGTCGGTCTCACCAGACGGATGGTTGCAGTTGCAGCACTTCAGTAATAAAACCATGCTGTGGCAGTTGGCTTGCGCTGGTCGTTGCATTTTCTTGATAGTGGTACCTTTAGCTCATGTATCTCTACGACTTAGAGTTCCCCTCATCTGAGGTATCTTCAAGCATTTATCTATCTGTCTGTCTATCTATCTGTCTGTGATGGGTTGACCCTGGCTGGACGCCAGGTGCCCACCAAAGCCGTTCTATCACTCCCCCCTCCTCAGCTGGAC
>JAVJGG010000008.1:7373337-7386910 GCA_035590195.1 Aviceda cuculoides | reverse complement strand
TTCCAGCAGCTTCTCACAGAAGCCACCCCTGTAACCCCCCCCGCTACCAAAACCTTGCCACACAAAGCCAATACACTGTCTTTCTGTGTATTTATTTTATTTTGCATGTTGGCTTTACTGCTGGTGGATGTATCATCTTCTAAGCCACAATTATTTTCATTAACAATTACGTACTGTAAACTGGCAATTACATAAATTGTAACAGAATAATTAGTTGCAAAGTGTAACTACACATATTTTAACTTCCTTTAAACAGCACTACTAGATAGAAATATTATTGTCTAATTTTAAATACAGTTAGCAGAAGTAAAGAAAGATTAAGTGCTTTGACAAGGTGACATGACACTGCAGGTCTTTACAGATCTATATCTAGGACCTAGTTAACCCAGGAAACTGTTACAATGAAACCCAGGTAAGTTTTCCACTCAAGTGAAAGACCAGAAAAGAGCTAACAGATTTGAAATCCCTTACAATATATATATATTAAAGTAGATATGAAACCAAATTGTAGGTAACTACTCCTTTAAGACATACGAACTTTGAAATAGGCAATAACATAATAGTCACAATCAGAAGGCTGTAGAAGAGAAAAATTATTATTAAGCTTATGTTTACAATAGAAGTGCAGGCTTATGATACAGCAAGAGAAAGTCTATAGGATTAATAGTTGCTAATAGTGTGGTTTTATATGATTAATGTGACATTATGTTGGCTGTAATAACTTTATTATGCTCTGTACCTTGTTTTGGGAAATATTTGCATAGAATATGTAAAATGCAAAACAATATCATAAAAGTAGCTTTCAGAGATTATTCAGGTCCTCTTTCTTACATATTTTTTTATTTTTTGTGTGCTTTTATATATTGCATAAGAATAAATTCACTCACATTTGTGAGTGTAGTGTATCATTATACGATCCAATTATTTCTGTAAAATGGATTACAGAATAGTAACCAAAAGATTAAAACCAATTTTTTTTTTTTTGTCGTGACTAAACTAGGAATAAGAAAGGTGCATCTACTGGATTGATTAAGTTGCAAGTGGAACAATTATTTTCGATTATGAAAAATACCAGGTTTTATCAGTATTGTTTACCTAGAAATCATTGTGGAACTCTTACACCTGCTAAACAGAAAGTTCCCTAAATCCTTAGTACAAATAAAAATATTCAGCCACAAAACTGTATAGGAACTGAAATTAAAAGGCTGGTGCTCTCTGATGGATGAGAAATTTATAGCATATTAAATGTATGTTTACTTTTAATTTTCTTTCTTGATTATGTCATTACTGAAGAGAACACAAATAATATTTTCTTTATGTAGTCTGGGCTAGTGAATGAAAAATGTACCTGCTTAGGGATCATTCTCACTCCCTTCCCAAACACCAGTAAAAGACTGAACATCTGTTATAGTTAGCGTGGTTTTCAGTCAGATGTGCTTCCTAATAATTGTTTTCATGTTAGCTATGCGTTTTCTCACTTGGTTTGTTTGAAGGTTTCTAGCGTGGATCTTGTTCATATACAGCCTGACAATAAATTGGTTTAAGGAAGGAAAGGGGCATCTGATCTCATTGATAAAAGCTTGTTGGTTTTATTAACAGCTGAATACTTCAGCTGCTCCAGATGAATGCTGCCTTAATTCTCAGGCCATTTTACTGAAATGAATAGGCTTTCCTACTGAAAGAAGATGACAAATAGGTTAGAAGGCAGACCTTAATTTTGCCTGATAAGATGAGAATATATAATTTGTTTTATACTTAGTACTCTAATTCCCCAAATGTTTTGTGAAATAGCTATAAACCATACATCTTTTAACAGATTTTACTGATGCGCATATATGCTTTGCATGTATATTTGTGCAATTAGCTGCTGGCGGTGGGCAGTAAAATGGCTATTACGTACTCTCCTTTCCATATGGGAATGAATTTCAGAATTAAATTTAGCTTATTGCAGAGGAAATGTGCTCATGCACCGGCAGAAAAGTGTCATCTGTACCAGTGACTGTCGGCTCCTCGGGAGAGCCGGGGCAGTGGTAGTGCTGGCACCAGTGCCCAGCCGATGCTGGCACAGCGGCCAGCAGCAGCGCCTGGGAAGCACAGAAACACTGGTGGGAGGAAAAGGGTGGTCCAGGGACACAGAAACAGTATTTATTCCCTTCAAAGTAGTGTGTGTGTGTCTCTGAGAGAGAGCAAGCTTAGCGGGGTGGGAGTAATTATTATTTCACTTCTGAGATCACATATGAGAGGAAGAGTTAAAACATACTTGACCCCAAGGAGAAAGGAGAAGAAAGTCTGTTCAGTTGACACCGATCTACAAAGGGACCAGAAAATGGACTTTAAGGACAGGGAGCAGAACCCGCTGGCGTGTCTGCATCGGCTGTTATACAGGTCTCTAGATCAGTGACGCTTACAAAAACCCATTCACTTACCTTAATATTGAGTTAGCCTATACTGTGTAAGTCTTGGCCTTCAAAAGTTTTTATGCCTTTTTCTGAAGCTACTCCACTCTGGTTTGTCAAAAATAGTGCCCCTAATTTACGCCAGTAACTCCTGAAAGACTTTCCTCCATCAGGAGTCCTCAAGCCGCTAACCTCAGCTGCTGCTCCTACTGAATTCAAGGAACTACACTGCTGTAAATGCCCCATCTTCTTTTTCTTAGAGGAATGCATTTGGAATAGGAAAATGTGTGGGTTTTACTTGATACTATTCTAATTTTTAAGCTACTTCTGCAGAAATTTTACAATGAAAAGAACCCGTATCACAGTAATGAACAGGTGAGATGAAGCACATCAGAAGTTATGTGCAGCTCCAGCGACGGGGTAACCATTGTTTATTAGCCTTGCATAATAAGCTTTGTAGTGGTGTTATTTTTTTAAATTATGAGTTGAGCATTTGTGATGACACTACCAACAATTTTTGTCAACAGAAATCCTGCTTTGATACATCCAGCCAGACATAAGGCTGAATGGTTCACAGGATTAGAAATGGGATAAAGAAGAGTAAGCTTTGCATTCCTAATTCAGGAATGTTGCCTTGTTAGTACCTATTAATTGGTATGCTAGAATTTGGTGTTGCAGTTAATTTGCAGTAGAAGCTATTTTTTATAAGTAAATACTTATATCACAACTTACAAGTTTCTCAGACAGCTGAGATCATTAAATCATGGAAATGTAAAGCTCGAATTGACTTGAAGAGATCATCTAATTCATCACCTATACTGAAAGCAGGATCAAGTACATCCATATGTGACAGATGCTGGTGTATATTCTGTTCTTAAAGTGAGAAAGCTTTTCCTGAGACCAGACATAAATCTTCTTTGCTGCAAATTAAGATAATTTCTTCTTATCCTCCATGTCCACAAGGAACAACTGATTGTCATGTTTTCTATGCCAGCTTCTGCCTACCGTAGTCAAATGCCTCTCCCCTTGCCCCCTCCTGCTGCCACTTCCTCTCTGCTGCACCTCACGGGCTCCTTTCAGCTTTCCTTCTTTAAAATTACACACTTTAGTCTTTTAGTATCTTCTTGTTTTCACTGGGGCTCTCCAATTTGTCTAGACTAACTTGCCCCAAAACACGGAGAGGTCTCTGGAGAAGGTCCACTAGTGCTAAGTAGAAGAAAGTGAGTACTTCCAGTGTCTCACATGAAGTATTTGGTTGTTAACAAATCCAAAGCGATACTGCTTTTTTTTCCCGCAGCAGTGTCATGTAGCGTTAGTGATAACTCACATACATTTAGGGATCCATTATAAACTCCCAGACCCTTCCTATTGTACTGCTGAGTTTCCAGGCTGTTGTCATTTTGGTATTGTATTTGACGCCCCCTTTTCGAGTATCATACTTCGGACTATATCAGTAGATTTCTTTGGCTCTCCAGGTTCACGTGGCATTCTGGTTGTCTGCGCAGTTATTTAGAAACTTCCCCAGAGTCATGCCATGACCTGTGAGTGCTGTAAGGAAAGTCTCTTCTGTACCGCTCTTCAGACGACTGGATGAAGCTGGGCCCAGGACAAATTTCTGTAGAGTTACAGTTGCCCACTGTCCCACAGGTCATTAAAGAAACATCAGCAGCATTTCGTGTGCTGTTTTTCAACGTGTTTTGCACCATCTGAGGCTCAACTCGCATGTCCTGTGTGGACCTTAGATCTGTTTGAGACATGCTGTGTTTTCTGCCTGGCTTGCAGCTACTAGGTCTCATGGTCCAGCAGGGTGGGGTGCTCCCAAAAGGTCCGTGTCATATCCATGAGCCTTGTGTCAGTAGACTTACACATGCCCGGATACCTCTCTTATTCTCCATGGGTTTTTAGGTGTTACTATAGACTATTGCCTTAATCTTCCTTTTGCCTCTTACCCTATTGCAAAAACAAATCTTTGGTATGACCACAGTTTTGATTTCTCACAGTGTCAGAATATAAATAAACATGTAAAATTTTCCTGTAGGCTATTCTTACTGAATTTCTTCAGACCTAAGTGTAGTCTTCCTTACTGATATTGAGAGATTTGACATGTTTTCTTATTTCCCTCAGAAATGGACAGAGAAACAATCCTCTCCTCCAGGTTTCTTTTCTTACGCCTTTTGTTAAGATCTGTCAGTAAAGATCATCCAAAGACATTATTCCATTAATTTGTTAGAGTCACATTAATTCAAAATAAAAAACAATTTGGCCTAGCAATTAGAAATACACTTTTTAGTTTTATCTCCTCAGCTGTAAAAGGAAATCATTGTGCCCAAAACATGACAGTAACCTAACTGGAATATTGTTAGACTGCGATGTCAGTATGTGCAGAGGTGTCATATATAAGTAAAATATTGGAATACTGACATTGTATAAATTTCTATTTTTCTGATTTTAATTTTTCTTTACCTTTACAAAGGATCAAGTGCTTTCAGAAGAGATCCTTTCAAACTACATATGAGCCCTGTGTAAAGACAGTCAGCAAAGTTTATAAGGATAATTTTAGAAATGAAGCTGAGTGGCTCAGTTTTTGCTATGAAAGAGATGTGTAACTTCAATAAATGAGAACATTTATATTTGGCTTGCGGGAAGAAACATTTGATTTAGTTGAGGCAGTTGTTGCTGATCTTACAGTTTCATTTTTTAATATAAATTGAAACGTTTCCAGTAATGACATACATGTTGATATTAAACCTTTTACTGAAGATAGTAATCATATTGATATAAATACATTGCACAAGGATAGTAACACTTGGAAGTAGCGTATTTTATGTTAATCCAAAGTGGATAGCTAGAAGTAAGTTGAAAACCCTTCTTGGGTATCATTTTTCAACATTATTTGAAATAATGGAGATTGTTTGAACCTTTTTTATCAGTATGGCTCCAGAATATATGCATTCATTTTAGTTCCCTTTGAAGATGATTGCCACAGGAAATTAGTCTTTATTATTGCATTGGCCTTATGCAGCAGAATAAAGCTTGAAAAAACAAAGTTCAGAAAAGAAAAAAAGTACTTTGCTTACTACATCTTCATTTTTTCCTCATTTTTTTTCAATGGAAACCATTGGTTAATTTCTGGCTAAATTACTTCCTTCTCACTTAGCAGTGTTTCTAAATCATGTTTGGGATTAAATGGACTAGCTATAGATTGGGTAGATACTACTGAGACTTAGAAGTTGGATATGGATTCTCTTAAACATTTAAATGAACTTCTGTTATTGAACCTGCAAAATCTTTGTCAAACACTAGGATTTGCCATTCACATAAAGAAATTTTTACCTTCCCAAATAATTTTACTTTGCATTCAAGAGTTAAACCTCCATGTAAACAAACAAACAAAAAAATCAGAGGAACATCTGAAGGAAAAAGCAAGTTTGCTCCTTTCTATGTTTTAAGCGATGGCTGAATTTTGTTTGCAGTATCTTTATAGTTCCTGCCAAAAAATAACTGTTTACAGACATTTTAAAGCCCCTGTACAACAGACACTAAACAACACATCTAGGTTGTTGTAAACTACAAAATTCTGAGGACCTCTCCATAATGTGCTGGGGCAGCCTTCGTGAAAAAATGAGGGAGACTACATGTAGTTCAAAGGACAACTTCGAGCTGCCTTGGCAGGCTCCAGTCCTGACTTGAACTCTGGGAGCTGCGGTGGAGAAGTGTGATTTATGACTCATGAAAATGGATTAATGCTGCTGTACCCAGAGGTATCCAACAATCGTTTTGTCTGTGGAGGTACTAGACTGCACAGCCAGACAGTTGCTGTCGGCGGTGGGATGCGCCTTGTCCTGCTGGAGAGTTAAGGAGCCTCACGGGCTGTCTTCAAGTTGCGGGGTCCGCCCTCACCCCTCTGTCGTTTACTTAGACTTGCGTTATTTGATCATTGATTTCCAGTGGTTGGCAAAATGTTTGCAAAATATCTAAAGCTGTATACGTGTGAGTAAAAAAGTAACTTCACATGATGCTTCCTAAAAATCACCACTATATCATGGCCTTATAGACCCTTTATTCTGGTTTCAGTGCTGACGTGAATATTCAGTTTTACAGAGAAAATAAAACAACTTTTTATAGCAAAGGTTATTATGCATTTTAAGTGTGGGTGCCTCAGCTATACATTCTTCATGTGAGGTTATGCCATAGAGATTATGTTTTAACAAAGATACTTCAATAGTAAAGTCTTCTTTCTGGTGTTTTACTGTTGGTTTAGGTTTCAGATGAAAGTTAGAAAATTAAGTTTCTCTTTGCCATAACAGGAACATTTTTGTGATGAATCTTTAACATACTAGCCTCTGGCAGGTAATGCAGTTGCCTGGAGGAAATTTTAAAAGCTTTTTAAAGTGCAGCGTTCTAGTAGATGGTTTGCAGTATCCCAGTTTCCCTTTTAAGACTGACTCAGAAATGTACAATGTTCGGTCATTATGCACACCAATATATGCTAGTTTACCTCTAAAGCAAATGAGTTTATATAGAACGAGTTAAGCAAAAAATTCAGGCAGACAACTAGGAACTTTGTAGAAGTGTTTGAAACAGAGAGGAAAAACAGGAAGAATAAAGAGAGTGATCTCATAATAGAAACAAACTCGATTAGTCTCAAACTAAGTTTTGTACAGTGAATTGCAAATAATAGTAACAAAAATTTCATTACGTTTACAATTTTAATACCATTACCTGTACATTGAAAATTAGAAGTTGATGAATGTGACCTCCCTGTCCATGGGGATGAGGATGTTTTGTGAACAACAATTTGAATTATCCAAAGCATAAATTTTCAGCTAGTGGCAAACTCCAGCCACGGGCTAGGAGAGGAACACAGCAAGATGTGGAAGGGCTTGCAGAAAAATGAGTTAGGCAACAGAGTGATGCAGGGCAGGGAAGAGACTGGGGTATTCAGTGCCTTCCTTGTGCTGTATCTGTGCTGGCGAGGCTTATCGCGGGTCTGTCAGGCAGAGGAGCAAAGTCTTCAGCGAAAGGTACTATCCGCCACAGGTCGGGATCAAGTTAAGGACTTTTCAGGTGAGCTGGACAGGCACAAATCCATGGTGGGCAGCTGGCTGATGTTATTGTGACGTCGCTGTATTTTTGAAAGGTTGTAGCAGCTGGAGGACGTCCCCATGAGAGGAAGGCAAATGTTGCATCCGTTAAAAAAAATAAATAGGAAAGAGGATCTGGGGAGCTATACACCAATCAGTTTCACCTCAGTCCCTGGAGAAAATGTGGAGCAAGCCATTGTGGAAACCATTTACAGATACATGAAGACAAGATAATTGGGAGCAGCCAGCATGGATTTGCCAAGCGAAAATCACATTTGATTAGCCTGATTGTCTTGCATGATGAAATGCTGTCTCTGTGTACAAGAGGAGAGCAGTGGTTGTCCTTCACCTGAGCTTTAGCAAGGCGGTCTAAACAGTATGCCAGTAGCCAGGTCAGGGCAGCGTGGGCTTCGGAGTGGGGGGAGAACGGCTTGAACCATCAGGTTGCAAAGGCTGCAGTTAGCAGTGCCAAGTCCTCCTGTCTGCTATCTGAGAGGTGTTTCTCAGGGCTGAGACTGGGGCTGATGCTGTTGAACATCCTCATTGGCATCTGGGTGATGGGACAGCGTCTGCAGCCCAGACCGAAGTGGAGAGAAGGCAGCGGACAGGCTGGAGGGCAGGGCCACCGTTGGGAGGGGTTGCAGCAGGCCGTGGGAATGGGCCCACAGGGATCTCGTCCAGTTAAACACCAAACCCTGCACCTGGATCGGCATAACCCTGTGCAGTAACGTACACAGGACCAGCCACCACAGTGCAGAAGAAGGACCTGGGGTCCAGGCCGATAACAACCTGCCTGTGAATCTGTAGTGGACTTCCGCAACGTTGCAGGCTAAGGGCCTGCCGGGCTGCAGTAGGAAGCACGTAGCCTGCTGGCGACAGGGACTGATGGATCCGTCCGCTTGACACCAGTCAAACTGCATCTGGGAAACCGCGTCCAGTTTTGGACCCTACGGTAAGGAATACTGGCAAACTGGACAGTGTCCACTGGAGGGCCATCGGGACTTTTGGGAGGCTGGAGAATGATGTGCAAAGATAAGCAGAGAGAAGTGGTTTGTTCAGCCTGGATAATAAAATGCTGAGGGCCGTCTAACTGCAGTTTGCCTGTAGGACATTGTGGAGAAGATTAAGTTAAACTCTTTCAGAAGTGCGTGATGGCAGGACAAGAAGCAACTGTCACAAACTGCAGTACGAACTATTTCAACTGAGTATAAGGAATAACACTAATATAGAGCGAAAGTGGTTTATCGTAAGAAAAAAGCTGACTAGAGAGTTGGTGGAATCAACTTCAACCTTTTCCTTGGAGATTTTCAATAGTCTGCTGACTTGAAGCCATGAGCAACCTGGTCCAGATTTGAGATTAGCCTTGTCCTGAGCAGAAGCTTGCACGAATTGCCTCCAGAGGTCCCTCCCAACCTCGGTTGCTCTGTGGTTCTTTGAGGGCAGCTAGCAGGAAGCCCCTAGAAATAATGTAGTTGAAAATACAAGGGGGGTTTACTCTCACTTTCTTTAACCTGCTTATTGAGGACATAAAATGATCTATTACATCAAGGAACAGAGAGTGCAGATCATAATAAAACTAATAAATTACAAGAGAACAAACTAGTAGGGCTGATGAGTCAGATCTCATTGCAAATAAATCTAAGGGAAAAACTTTACAAGCACTGGCAGTTCCCCCAAGAAATTATATTTAAGGGAGAAGCACAAACCATCTCAGTACTTGTGAAGCTTAGGAAGTAGCTCCCTTAAGTAAGGCTTCACTTCAGTACCCTAAGGCCCAGGAAAAAAAATCCCTCAGAAAGTGGAAACTAGGTCAAATTACCAAATTAGGGTGAATGAAGTAGCACTAATATGAAGGGTGACAATCTGGAAATGCCAAGACACAGAATTATGCGTAGCTTAAAAGGAAACTAAAAGTTATTTTATAAACACATTAATAATAAGAGCAAGGAAAAGAAGGTTGATATGCTATAGAACACAGAAGGAAAGAAATTAAAAAATGGTATTAAACCTGCAAAAATGTTTAATATCTTTTCCAGTTTTCCTCAACTGGAGCTGCTGTGCTCAGTTAACACAACTACTAAGCCTAAAAAAGGGCTAAGATGTCAGATTGGAATGATAAAAGAGCTTCTGAAAGAGCACATAAAGAAATTATTAGATATTTTTAAATGAGCTGGGTTTAATGAAGTTTATTTGGTAGTATTTAAGTAACTAGAGGAAGCATTCTCAAGATCCATTAGCAGTTCTGTGTTGTGGAGAATGGAGGAAGTTTCAGAAAACTCAAAAATAGCTGACTCAGCGTCTGCCTTTATAAAGGAGAGGAAGGAAGAGCTGGGGAATTATAGACCCATCAGCATAATTTAAATTTCGTAAAAAAAAAATACTCGAACAAATAATCGAATCAAATGAACTGTAGCCACCTGTAGAATACCGGCGAGATGAGTAATAGCCAAAATGAATTTATCAAGAAGAAACTGTGTAAGATCAGTCTAATATCCTTTTGTGACAGAATAGCAATTCTTGACAAATAAATCTTCTGACATTATCTCACATGACATTTTCATAAGAAAGCATTAAAAAAAAAAGAAATTACACTACTATTATGTGAATGTGTAATTAGTAGGGAAACTATGCAGAATATATTGTTCCCTGTCAAGCTGACCTGTGTCCTGTAGGAATCTGTCTTGTACTATTGCACATTTTTAGTAATGACATGGACAATGGAATAAAGACTAGTCTATTTAAATTTCCACCAAAATGGGTGGGAGGGGAGGATGAGCTGAATCAGCAAGCAGGATGAGAACTCAAAAATTGTTAAGTTAGAAAAACCATTAAACAACACAATTCTGTGATGACAAAGGCAAGTTCTTATTTTAGGTGAAAAAAATTCCTGATACAAATACAAGGAGAAACATGTTTAGAATTGAACCTTGGATGACCTGAGTTTGTCCTTTACAGTCATTGGTGTTATTTCCATGTTCGTAATAGTAATTCTTGGTCTGATTTTTTTAAGAAAAGTTTCAAATAATGTAGAAGAGATACTTTTAAAGCACATAGCTCATTATGAAGGTAAATGTGTGCAAATTTCATATAGATATTCTAGTATCCTTAACTTTGATCTATTTACAAAGTGGTTGCTAATAAGAAAGGTAGAGCTTACAATTTTGAATTTTAGGAAGACACTTTTTGCCTGTTTCCAAAACTTAGAATCCAGTACATTTTCATTCTACCTTCATAAATTCTTGATTTCTAGGTAATAATTATAATTTTTCACATGCCCCTCTGGAACAATTGTGCCTGGTTTATAGTCCATGGTTGTGAGTTTAGACTACAGTGTCATAATTATGTTTTGGTAAGTAATCAAAAAAATCATGCAGCTTTTATAATGTTTTCAGCCAAGAGTGTTCTAGAATATATTCCTGAGAAATGTTAAGGGCCCAGTATTTTTATCAAATGGTTATAGTTGCTCTAAAAACTCTAGTGGATGCAAACCCAAATTATAGGGCATGGATTTTCACCATTAGTAAAAGACTGTAATGATCTTCTGTATGAGTTACAAACCCATTGGAAAGGAATCAGTATTAAAGTTGTTAAAATTATGTTTTTATAGATGTGGTTATTGTAGACTCTTTATCGTTTCAATTTTTATTAACATTGCCTCAATTTTTCCATTTCTACACAGATAATTTTTTTTCATTTATTTTTTCTAATTTTCATACTATAGCTATCTTCCCCATAGGTCAACAAAGTGTATTTCCAAGAGATATCTTGTATAAAATAAAAAAGGGAGAGTAAAAATTACTTATTAAGTTCATCTAGATTAAAAAAGGTGCATCAGATAAAAGGATACAATTTATTGGTGCTCTTAAATTTTATTGAAGTTAAGCTAACTTTACTCTAAGATGAGTAAACTAAGAAAACTTCCAAACTAAGAATTCTGCGATCTCTGCTCAAAATACAAAGGACCTAATAATAAATTTAGAAAAGAGGTGTTATCTCTTGTTCATATTTGTTAGTTAAATACCAGCGTGTTCTTTAAGAGGAGAACAAAGGCAATGAAGTTCCAAATGCTTTGTTTCAGACAAAGCACTCAGCTCTTAAATGCTCCAGATTCAAAGCTGAGTGGTGGGGAAAACAAGCTGAGTCAAGACACTTGCCTCTTACTTTCCTATTCCAGAAGATACGTATGCACAGATAGTGTAACATTTTTAAAGCTCTGAGCAGGATACGCAGACCAGGAAGGGAAACAAGAAGCTCACCGCTGAAGTCAGGAAGAGCTTTGCCAGACTGTTGACATTCAGGTTAGACTCCAGGGCCTGGATTTACCTTACCTAATTTTAGACATCTAGGTATCACACCTCATTTAGGTCAGGCTGGGTCACTGCCACTGGAAAATACTTAAAGCACTGGGCTTCAGTTACTTCACCTAGATAAGATCCTGTTCTTAATACAGCAACTCTTCAGTCAGCAGTAATCTTCTATTTTGTATTGCATACATTGTATTGCAGATTATTTATTTCACTACATCATATTGCATACAAAGTAATGTGACTTTCAGGTCAATCCGAGATGAGGTTTCAAAGATACAGCACGGAAAGCAGGAAAACCCACATAAATACATGAAAATAGTAGTAATGCTCTACAATGACAACTTAATCATTGCCAGTTCCTTTGGAATTTGTTTTAATAACATTAATCATGAGGTACTCATTTGGGATTAATGTGGATGAAGTACTTAAAAGGATTTCAGTGTTAATTGACCATTATTTTGAAATGTTCCTACATGAATTTTGAACTCGGGAGCATCACACGCTGAAGATGACTTGGTTGTAAGGTAGCTGCAGAGCTACAGAAGATATTCCATATGAACATATGATTTAGGTCTGGGATTGTTCTGCATCCGTATTGCACAAACTGAAAACTGCATGTAGCATCTTTTGTGATTTGCTTTTGAACTTCATTGAAGTTGCTGAATCAAGTAATGTAGACCTATTTAAGTCAGTCAGTACCTGTGCAGAAAAAGATGGTAAGTTTAACCAGCAGGAATGAAGCATTTACAGCTAAATTGCCTACATTTTGGATAAATTACCAACCACTGGCTTTTGAATGCTGCTTTGTTTTTAATAACTCTATCCTGAAACTACCTGCATAATTTCAATATAGATTTTGAACCACTAAAATTCTTTCAGTTCAGGACCAACTTCTTTGCTACTGAGCATCTGTCAAGGAGCAGTAGATTCAAATCATCTGAAATCAAAAGGAACAATAGTGGTACTAGCTGCAAGTTGTTATTTTTATGGTTGCAGATTGGTTTTCTATCTACCTCCTTGTTTTTATTATCTTATTCTCACATCTTTCTGAAACTTGCATCTTTTGGACTGCCCAAATTTAGGTCTTCCTGTGTGGTGGGTTGACCCTGGCTGGACACCAGGTGCCCACGAAAGCTGCTCTATCATTCCCCTTCCCAGCTGGACAGGGGAGAGAAAATAGAACGAAAGGCTCATGGGTTGAGATAAGGACAGGAGAGATCACTCACCAATTACTGTCATGGGCAAAGCAGACCCGACTTGGGGAAGAATTAATTTAATTTATTACCAATCAGATCAGAGTAGGATAATGAGAAATAAAACTAAATCTTAAAAACATCTTCCCCCCACCCGTCCCTTCCTCCCAGGCTTAACTTTACTCCCCATTCTCTCTACCTCCTCCCCCCAGCAGCGCAGGGGGACGGGGATGGGGGCTGGGGTCAGTCCCTCAGACCTTGTCTCTGCTGCTCCTTCCTCCTCAGGGGGAGGAGGACTCCGCACTCCTCCCCTGCTTCACCATGGGGTCCCTCCCACAGGAGACAGTCGTTCATGAACTTCTCCAACGTTGAGTTCTTCCCACTGGCTGTAGTTCCTCACAAACTGCTCCTGCATGGGTTCCTTGCATGGGCTGCAGTCCTTCAGTCCCAGCCTACCCCAGCACAGGCTTTCCCAGGGAGTGCTGGCCATCTTGGGGGGCCTCCCCCTGCTCCGGCGTGGGCTCCTCTCTCCCTGGGCTGCAGGTGGGCATCTGCTCCCCCGCTGCCCTCCATGGGCTGGGGGGGGACAGCCT
>JAVJGG010000008.1:7300888-7373237 GCA_035590195.1 Aviceda cuculoides | reverse complement strand
CACCACGGGCTGCAGGGGAATCTCTGCTCCGGCGCCTGGAGCATCTCCTCCTCCTTCTGCACTGACCTGGGGGTCTGTGGGGCTGGTTCTCTCACATCTTCTCACTCCTCTCTCTGGCTGCTGTTTCTGTGTGCCCAGCAACTTTTTTCCTTCTTACATCTGTTCTCCCAGAGGCACTACCACTATCACTGGTGGGCTCAGCCTTGGCCCTCAGCAGGTCCGACTTGGAGCCGGCTGGCATTGGCTCTGTCAGACATGGGGGAAGCTTCCAGCAGCTTCTCACAGAAACTACCCGTGTGACCCCCCGCTACCCAAACCTTGTCGTGCAGACCGAATACATCCTGAAAAGAGATTTTCAATTTCTGTTTTGGAAAATCTTCAGTGAAGTTTGAGGTCTTCCTTTGAAGTGACACCTCTGACTTCAAGGTTATCATTCATCTCCGTTTGTCTTTTACAATCTCTACTGAATTGGGAAATGTGCACTTTTGTCTGAATTCAATTTATTTTTATAAGAATAGCTAAAGGTAGATCTACACTATGCAGCAGAATACAGAACAAAGGTTGCTAACCTTAGTCTGACTTGCATCTACCGTGTGTCACAGTGCAGTACTCTACAGAGACACTAGCTGCTGTCCCAAAATCCATATTAACTGGAACAGGTAAAATAGCTACCCTTTCTAACAGAGGTATTGAAAGAGAAATTAGTTTTCTAGAACTGATGTTGAAAAGGTAAAAAAGAGAAAAAAAAAAAAAAAAAAAAAGATTCAACCCCCAAATTCATGCCTGGCAAGTGATTAAGGGGATTGCTGGAGGGTGCTGGAGAAGCAAACAGAAAGGTTATGTGTTTCCTCTCTCCAGTGTCTGAAAGGAACTCTACAGTTTGTGTGTGAGGGAGAATATGTGTGGTATTCCACGTTTTGGGGCTGAAGTAACAGCATCTTGCTTTTGTAAGTGAAAAAGTCAGAAAGCAGACTAAAACCATAAAGCATTATCCTTGTTTTGTTTTAAAATCTCCTGGGTTTAATAATTTGTGATTGAGAACTGAGAAGAAACTTGAGCAAAACTCAGCAATGTTGTAATCAAAAACAAAATCAGAAGCTGAAAATGACGCTTGGTCAAGTGTTTCTCAGTTGTGAAAGTCCACAGGCAGAGCAGACTCAGCTGTCCATTTTGTCAATAGACAAAACAATAAATACAAATCTAGTCCAGGGTGACTAACTCAAGTTTAGAAATTTTAGACAAATAATTCAGGTCAGATATGGTATTAAAAAGAAAATCTCTTATGTTATTTCACTAGAGTGTGAAATATTATTTAGGAAAGCTGAGAGCTTTATTTATAGTTTTGCAGACTCCCTACTTCACTCATTTTGCTAAACTCCTCTACTGTAACATGGAGCAGTAAATGTTTCTGGGTAGACTTTATGAAGAAATGAAGCGGTAAATTGCATTATGTTTTGTATTATCTCTGTCTGCCACTAAACAATGCAGCATCAAATGGAGCTCATATGTACAACAGCTTTTACTAGAAAAAACATCAGTTCTGATAAACTCATTCTGTAAATAGCAAGTTTTCTTCCTCATGCAATCTGAAGTTGTTTTTCTCGACACTCTTGGAGTGTGTGGCACAGGATTGTGAGCCCAAGGTCATCCGTTTTTGAGGTCTGCGAAGATATTTCATTGAGTCCGTCAAACCAGTCAAGTCCAGTGCCTGGGAGCTGACTGAGGTGGGGAGGGAGGATGCTGTGGTCCAGCTGAATCGTGTTGGCAGTGGCACCCCGCTGAACGCCCTCTTACACAGGGGCCCCTCAGCAGCCCGTATATGCTGTGGGTATCATACAGTCACTATAGGCACCGGTGCTGACAGCTCCAGTACTGCGCGTATGCCGCAGCCTTGCTCATGTGTCAGGAAAGGGGCTATAACGCACGGCCCTCAGCTGCTGCTAGGAAGGTATGTGGCTCTGAAAGTCAAACCAGCTGAACCGAGAGTAAGAATTTAAAATGCATTAGCTGGGGAATGCTAAGTCACTATCGGGATATTTTGGTAAATTAAGTGGTCTTTCTTCACAAGAAACTGGTCTACATTTGTGTGGTCGCATGCACGCATGTGTTTAATAGGTATTAAAGATACACCCTTGGTCAATTGGCTTCATGTCCCATCTAGAAAAAATTTATTTGTTGTGGAAAAGAAATGGTATACAATATCAGACTGCTCAATGATTTCTCTAAGCCCCCCCTACAAAGGTCAGAGCAATCATAAAGCAATTGTTTGGAGTTACTCCTTTACTTGCCTCTGGATTTAAACTACAGTGGTCATACTGATGGCAGTAAAACTTGAAGAAGATCAGGACATACTCTAGACAAACAAATAAATAAATAAATAAGAGGAGCTGGAATTAAATACCTGACTGTGATGTACTGTTTAATATACGCTCTGGTCATGGCAAGTCACAAGTTAGAGCTGACCAATTCCGGGCATCACAGAGTTCATTATTCTTCATTACCACCCATTTAAAGATCATTACAGCGTAAGTAAAAAGCACTTTTGGAAACAAAGAGGGCTAAAGGAAACTTAAAATGATAAGCACCTAGAGGTTTTTATATTTCCCTGCTGTGTGGTACTTTCTAGTGGCCCTTGTGGCACTTTTTCTTCCATTAAACAAATCACTTCTAAAAATTTTCTACAACTTTCACCTCTAAAAATGAAGATGCAGTGCTCTGTATCTCTTAGCTTTCACAGAAGTACCTTGAAAGCTTTTTCTTGACAAAATCCCTTACAACCTGTGGGAGAGGAAGAGTATGAGATGAAAATAAATGTTCTGTGTCATTGGTCTTCTAAGAATTTGAAGGAAGCCTTCCTTTTTGGCTTTTTTTGCTGTGCACTTCCTTTCCACAACTTTTTTATGCATGTTTTAGAAACTTCTCTGTTTTAACTGTAAGGACTTTGAAGCTGATTTACTTCTTTTGTTGTTTGCAAATAGTTCAAAAATTAAAGCAGCCTATCAGAGCAAAGAGATTGGCCAGTCATTGTGTGGATATTATTAAAAATTAAATACAGGCTTTTAGAAATAAAAACCTTGTAGCAAAATCATGCTCCGGAAGCTGCAGTACTTGTGTAGAAAAACTCTACTGATGTGAAACAGTTTAACTATAAACCAGCTGTGTGCTCTGATGGCTGAAGAAATTCCCATTTTAGTGTAATGGCTCATATTGTTGAAAAACTCCACTAAAGATGATGAAAAAAACCCCTGTAAATGTTTTTTTTATTATAAAATATGATTAACTTTTCACATGATTGGGCCATATGAAAGAGATGGAAGAGGAAAAAGTAATTTAAAAAATAATTAAAATTGATATTTGCAAAAGGTTTATTACCTTGATTTTTATTAAGGTTTTCTGCTAGCTGCTCTGCTCCCTGCTGTTCCAGATTTTTCTGCTAGAAATCAATCATAGATTTTAACAGTAATTCGCCTGTCACCAGGAATTTTAATTGTCAGTGTGATCATTTATTAAAAACCAGAGGTTGATCTGCCCTCTGCTATGCAGCATGTATTTCTGTAGATTCAGATTAAAGCAATGGTGCAAGCATGTGTTACACAGTAGAAATAACACCGCAGGAAGAAAAGCTGCTGTGGTATAGGCAATTCTCCAGTCCTAATAATGCTGAAGGTGTAGACACCACTGAGGGGTTTAGTAGTATGGGCTGTGATATATGCTAACTTGGAGGAACTTCTGTTGTATCACTAGGGATATTTGAAAAGTCTTTTCACCAAAGGAGTGTGTGCACTAAGAAAAAGGGACTTCTATAGAAACTGCCCTTTATTGCAGCTCTGCTCCAGGCAGCAATGGAGCAGGACTTGAGTGGGGTCAGCTGCTGCTCTCCTGGAGTAATAGATGCTTGGGTTTGGAAATTGAAACCCATGATCCTGTCTAAGAGGCCACATGGTTAAATTTACATAGAACCTCATTGGTAAAAGCTGGAACTAAGTTATTTTTGCAACGAGGAAAAAAGAAAAAGACCCCAAATCAATAGTTAATCGAGATCTATCTTTCAGGAATTATGGCTTCTAGTCTTGTTCTTTAACCATGCAAAAATGCTGTTTCACCTCTTTGTGTATGAATTACTATTTAAAATATAATTTTGGTACCAAACCTACATGCATAAAGAAACATGAGCTCGTAATTGTTGGCAACATAGGCCATTCTCCTCCTTCACGTTACTGTAGGTGCCTGCTTGAGGCACTGGAGCTAGAAGGGTACTTGGCTATGAGCCCTCTACCGTCAGAGGGGAGTGTTAAGGCTTGAATTGCTCTGAGCAGGAGTGTGTATATCCTTCTTCATTGGTGCTAGAGGGAACTTCAGGTCATTAAGCTTCAAACTTAGATATCTCAGATTTCATAAATGTTGGACATTGTAGCCACATTTGGGGCACCGGACTCTGTGGCCCTGTGTTGAAATTTAGTCTTCTCTGACATTGTCCACCTCTTTTCTCTAAGTTTTCCTATATGATGACAGGTAGGATTCAAGGAAGAGAGAATACAAGAATATATAGGTGAAATCTTATTTACTGAGCTCAAGACTATACATATTTATGGACAGTGATGACTTAATCAAAACTATCCAAGTAGTCTTGAGTGCAAAGGGTCACCTTGCTCCCATATGAATGGAGAATCCAGCATGTACATCCAGCCATATAAAGACTTAGACTGACTATGAAACTTGTTAGTCTATATAGGTTGCTGGGCCCCCTTTCACATTCTCCTTACAACAGCCTTACACTGGTCTGATTTTGTTAAATCAAACAGAATTTGACTAAAGTGAAACTGCAGCAGCACAGGTACAATCCAACACACTCCTTCAAAATCATACAAAGGTACTTATTAGAACAGATCACTTCATATTAAACATGCAAATAAACAGGCATCGTTATTTAGTGACCAAGAACAGCTTGTCTTTTAGCATAGTTCTCTGCACCTGTGGATGTTGTAGCTTTCTCTGGAAGGGGCTTCTTTTCGTTGTGGAGTTGGTGGGGTCCTTCCTATGAGCCAGAAATCTGCACTGTGATAGAAGGAGGATGTTGGATGTAAAGGATAAAAGCACTCCTGACAAGTTCTCAGAAATGTGTATGCCAATATGTGTATAACCTAGACCAGAATTCATTGCATGCCTACTGTGTAATATCTGGAAGTAGGAAATTATGGGGACAATGTGATGTTAAAGCAGAGATTTCTTTCAGATCTTCTGGGTATGAGAGAGGGCAAAGCTGCAGCCATGCCATCAGCTAGGACAGCTAGCATTTGAGGTCTTTCAACAGGCTGATTATGACGGAGTTCCACCAGGAACTTCTTTCACAGGCTTGGTTTCATCAGAGATCTCCCACCTCTAGCAGGGGGGTTTATCTAGGCACTAAAATATAACTGCTCTATGAAATAGAATAAAACTCATTCCCATGTCCTGCATTTACCAGGTTTTGGCTAGCAGGATATATAAACTGGGGAGTTTAAAACATCCCTCCAACAGAGATTTATGTTAGACTGGCAACATTGATACCCAAATAAAAAATACTGTTGTGCAGCATGATGTCTGGAGTCCACAGAATGCAGAATGAGTTCAAAGAGCCGAGGCTGTAATTTTCTCTTCTCCTCTGGACACTAACTAGGTTTACGTTTCCCTCTGTTGGTGGACACTCTTTTCTGTTGTTCTTTTTTATTCTTTTATGCCTCATTAAGGTTTTCTTGCAATATTTACTGAGGCCAGGTTCCCACATACTTGGGTGAGTGCCAAGAACTCAGAATTTCACTTACCACCAAAAATTAATCTAGTTCTGATCAGGAAAAGCACTTTATTGATGGAAGTGATAGTTGGGTAAATTCTAAAAGGTAGTGTTTATTAAACCCTCTCCTTTTCAAAGGCTGGTTTTAAATTAAAAACAAAGGCTTATGTAATCTATTTTATTATTTCTATGGAACATCGCTTCATTTAAAATTAAAGGGAAATGCTATTAAACTAGGCAGTAGTCTAAGTCATTTTTATGTGACTCCTAGCTCTTAATAAAAGCATAGCTGTTCGTGTAACTCTGTATAACGCTGGATAGCAATAAAATGTCTTCCTCATTACAATCAATACCTATGAATAGCAAAGACCTGCAGTGTGCCACGGCCTTTCTCAACAGGCAGCCTCACTTGGTGGTAAGGAAAATTACTATCATCTTGTATGAAACCATTTTAGCATCACCCTGAGCTTAATAGAGCAGTCTTTCATTGCCTGTTAACAAGCTGAGCTATTGCCATAAAGTGTTTAAACTGACAAATGTTGTCAACGCTCTTTCCTTGCAAAGATGATTTTTTTTGTTGTTGCATTTAGTGTGTTAACATTAGTTTGAATTCTGTCAAAACTCATGTTGATTATTTTACTTAACAAACCAATCAGTCCATTAGTTCAGGGTACAGAAAATGTCTAAATAACAATAGCCAGATGTCAGCGTACCGGTGGTAAGTCGGAGCCCCTATCCTTGCATTTAATTTCATCATGATTGCAGGTGCGTTAAAATGTGGAGCAGATATGAACCTTAAGGGCTGGGTTGTGTAGCCCACCGTTTTGCTCAGTCGTCAGTCGTCCTTCCTGTGCAATGTACAAGACATTGCTGTTTTAACGACAACCCGCATATATCAAATGTGATGGAATGACAAACGTCTCGTAAAGGCCAGACGTGCTGACATTCTACAGGCGTTTATAGTCATATATGTACTTGCAGCTGCATATGATGCATACTGATAATAGCATCCATAAAATAGGACAAATGAAGGTACACGGTGTTTATAGAGGTTTTGCGTAAGGTGAACGGTCACCTAAAGAAATTCAAGAAAAGGATCACTGCATTGCTCTGTGTTCTGGGAAGATGAAACCTAAAACTGTCCAAATTTGTTAACAGGAGAAAAACTAAACATGAAGGCTTTTTGGGAACATACATCAATTTTATGATTTCAGCAGTTGGGAGTATAATAAAGATGCGTTATTTGTGCTGCAGCGACTTTCAGATTACGCAAATGGTCAAGCTGGCTTTGACCATCTGCCCTCCATTTTCGTAAACCTGTCACGGGCCGTTGGAGGCAGGAAGAGGCCAGAGGACACGCTGTAGAAGGAGATAGGCTGGTGTGCGCTGCTGTAGGCAGCTTCTTCCTTCCTGCTTTATGGCGTTGCAACCTCAATTCCCTAATTTACCACAGAGTAACCCTCCTTCATCCTTCATGGCACAAAGCTAGGCTGTAGTGTCGTACTTACCCAGCTGCCTACTTTGCTGAGTGCACTTCAGGTAGACCTGCTAGATGATACGTATGATTTTTTGAGTGTCACGGAACTAGTAGTGGTTTTTCTTGTAAGCCTTACGGTTAGGATTTTACTTTTCAGTAAGCCTGATAAAAGGAAGTCATAGGTTTTAATTTGTAGGGGAAATGTACTCATTTTATTCTCTGTACCTCCCCAGGAGCCTATAGCTTCGCCAGATTTCCTAGATTGTAAAGTGGAGTTGGATGTGAAGGGGAAGGAGGATGCAACTGTTAGTCTGGACCCTCTAATTTCAACTGGTTTTCAGGAAATAATTATCAAATTAATTATGTCTCTTGATTTGAGCTGGAACAAACAGTTATTGGGCTCTTTAGATAGAATCTTTTATTTTCATGCAGTCCAGAAGTGACCCAAAAACCCCTTGAAATAAATTAAAGATCTTTCATTGAGAGTTACTTTTTCATTCCCCTTTCTAATATAAACTAAGTTGTAGCTTTTCTGCGACATGTGGTTAATGTGTGGGGAAAAGTAATTCTTTAAAGATAATTGTTTTTCTTTATGCTCTAAGGAATGGCTGGAATACTGTAATGATTAAAAGGAGGAAAAAGAACTAATTAAATACCTTTCTTATGCCAGCTGTGGGTTCAAATCCATATTTCTTGCTACTTTTCTCAAGATACACAGACCTAGAAATAAGGCTTCAGAGCAAGCAAAAAGCTAAACCATGAAGAGATAGAGAAACACACAAAGGGGGGAATTGTTTTCCTTTCATAATTGAAAAATCACAGGGAGTCAAAAGGAGGACAGAGCAGCGCTATACAGTCCCCTGAGAAACAGTCCTCCTCTATATGCCGGGAGGGAGGAATTGTGCATCAAACTCAGGCTCACGCTACAGCAAGCCTCAATACAAGCACTGTATTAGTTGAGACATGGGCAAAATGAGAGGAGGGAGCAATCAAAAGGGAAAGATACAGGAAACTCCCACTTCATTTAAACCACTTCCAAATTGCTAAGTTCCTGAAATAATGTTTGAGACAGCTCTGAAATTTCATGCATTATAATTACATACAACAAAATAAGATACAGGTTTTTCAAGAATCTGATCTCCTTTTTTCCTTTCCGTGTCTGAAATGCCGGTGAGGGTTGAATGTACAGCCCTCTAGATCAGGGGACCAAGTTAAGTTGAGTGCTGTTACTGCATAATAACGATTTTCTTCTTCATAAAATGTTTGTTACATTATGGGCCAAGGTTTTCCTGTTCCCTGAGCTACAGGATTTAGCACAGCTGTGTTAGTGCTGAAAATTTTATGCAAACCCCAGTAATTTCCAGTAGCTATGCTTCTGATATCATACAGATACCAGAAGTTTAAATTAGCTACACTTTGCGCAGCTTGTGAGAAAAATTTGGGCACACATAATTTAATTTCTAGTTCTTCCTAAGCAGTGTTTGAAAGACACTTTCTAAGATGCAAACTGATTTGTTTTTTGGAAATAAAATACATTTTTGTTAGTTTATTTATAACCTTTTACCTGAGATACCTCATTTTGAATATGTAAATGAAAAATGGCCAAGCCAAATGATCAAAAATAGTGCCTGTGGGTATATCAGGCAGATAGAATGTAAAAGGTCAGTATACTGTAATAAGTTTGCATACCACTGGGAATGAGACCAGTATTTTTGTCATCTGGTCCTCATGTCTATTTAAAAAAAAATTCAGAAAGCACGTATATACAATGTACCATAAACCAGTTTGGAAGCAGAAATCTTTTTCTTCATAACCACGTAATTGTAATTCTGTTCCAAAGTACGTTTATCCATACTTGGAAGTTTTGGAGTCTAGTTTGTTATAAGTTCAGAATTAGATTTATAAACATTTACACTATTTATACTTACTGTGAGCAGATTTTAAGTTTGGGAGAAGATTCTTAGTGCTAAACAGAAGCATTTTCATTGACGATTGCATCTGCTGTAAAGCAACAGCAAATGGGTGTTAATATCAGTGAAGATACTTGCACATGGGGGCTTTTCTTGTTTATTGCGAAGTTTGCGTAAAGTCGCTGGAACATTTCTCGCCTTATCTTCCTGCACCAATACATTAAAGCCTTTCCAGAACAGCAGGGATGCTTTCTTAGAGTTTGCATTGCGTTCATAAAATTATCATCGGATTCCTTGTGTTCAAGTAGATCTCACATGATATTCTGAATAGCTGCAGAAATAGAATCAAACAGCTTGCTGCCCGCAAAAGGAGAGGATTTGCTGGAAATCTGAGGTGGCCCTAGCAAAAGAGTAATGCTAGGGAGTCCAAATCCAGGTCAAATAACAATCGCAAAAGAGTGGGGGACAGGGGCAAACATAGGAGATCTGTCTTCTGAGAACTGGACTGTATCTCCTGATTAAAGGCTGCCAGGCTAATTGCTTAAGAAATGCTTGTTAGATTGTTTTTGGCTGCATGCAGGTGAAGCTTAATTTAAGGAAAAAAACAAACCAAAACAAAAAAAGCCCATTGCAGTTTCAAGTACTTTGTGGTCAGTCTGTGGTTTATGCTGTTTTATGCATTAAACTATAAGCAGTGTAGTTGGCTGAAGAGGGGGATATGCACACAATCTTATGGTTTGGAAGTGGATAACTGAAATCTACATTTATTTTCCTGCTTCTGTCATTCAGTCTCTTTTGGAGAAAATATTTAACAGTGTGATTACAAGGAAATGTATGCACAATTTAATGGTAACCAAGGTAATGCTGAGGTCTGCTAGGAAGGAAGAGGGTTTATTTTGGAGCCTGTTTACAAAAATGTGTCCTAATTAATATCTCAGGATTGTATCTGGAATTCAGTTTCCTGTTTTGACTTCCATTTTCACAGGATCTGCCTGTGTGAGAGCTGAAACTCTCAAAAATGCTGACATCAATTTTCAGGCTTTGAAACAATTTTGAGGGAAGCCTTCACTGTGGGGAGTTGAATTAAGGCCCATGAACTATAGTCTGTGATGACACACCAAAAAGATGCAGTAGCTTTTTTTAATAAGGGCTTGTGGTTTCAAATACTTGACACTTTTTGAAGCTTTACAAATCCAGTTGCTTTTTTTAATTGCCCTCTGAATTCTTGCTACCTAATGCAAATCTTGCCTGGACAAACAAAAATTCTGTTCCTCTGTCTTCATCTGGAAATACTGAATGGAAGCAGAAGCCCATGTTACTCCGGTAAATGTCCAGGCTTTCAAACAAGTTGCGGGGCCAGCCTTGCACTGACAGTTTGAATTTAGTGCTGTTAAGGAGCACGCTATCTAGTTGCAACTAGAAATGGTGTTGCACTAATAAGCCACAAAACCTCTGCTGCTTTTCTGTTCATTTTCATGTAAGGATTGCGTTTCGTTGCTCTCTCAAAATCTGTAGCTTTTGGTTCTCAAGCAGATTTTTGCCCTTCATATAGCCTGAGGTTTAGCTGTGATAGCAGAAGTATAATTTATTAATATGAATACAATTTTGAGCAATGATCATGCTGGAAATCCTCTGTGGAACTGAGGATCCATTCGAAAATCAGAAATTCGCGTCTAGTATCGTCAAGGTCAGACATTTGAAGCAGTTATAGCATTTTGTGATGAGGAAATATTGCAGTAGTCGTATAAAAATGATGATTAAGTGTTATTGACAGTTATTGGTAAATTATTGGCTTGCTTTTGCTACTACTAGAAGACTTCAATTTCTGCAGACTTCTTAGAGCACAGGTAAACAATTTTGCATAAAAATTCAGTGATCACATAGGAAGCTGCTTACAAATATGTTAACTAAGGTTTAAATTGTGTCTCATTTATAAAATACAAAAAGGCAGTATTTTGTGTTGCGAGATTAATCCTTTTTCCTAGGGATTTGTGGAAATGAATTCACAATACTATCAGATAGTTCGCTAAACATGCCAACAAATCTATAATCTTATTTCAAGCACAAGAATGTCATCCTTTGTCTTGAAAAACTGCTTAATCCAAAGCCTATTAAACTCAGTGGGAGTCATTTTATTGACTCTTAACAAAACGGACTTTTGCTTCATACCTTTTCAGCTTTCCTCCCCAAACCTTCTGCTTTCCAGGTGCTCCATACCTACCATAAATGCACTGCGTCTGCAATGATTATGAACAGATTCACATACTACATAATATAATAAAATATTCTTCATGCCTCTTCTGCCAGTCATCCACTCTTCATTTACTCATGCAGTCTCCCAGATTTGTCGATTTTCTGGTATTTTCTGGGTAGGTCACATTTGTTCTGATAGATGTTTTACATCTGTACTACAAGTTGGTGTTTTGAATCCCTTACATGATTCACTGTGTTTCTTAAATGTAGATGGTGTCAGGAGAATTAACCAGTCAGAACTACTAGATATGTTCATTAAACCCATGATCATAGAAATGCAATGAGCAGATCTTTATCCAGCTGTCAAGAACGAGATCTAAAACCAGCTCCTTGGGAATGCTTTGGATTCCCCAGTGCAAAGCTGTGTTTTATAGTCACTGAGACACGTCTTCATCCCTCAACCCTATCATTGCAAGCTCTGAAGCTGATCCGGGTATTTTTTAACGAGAGAATGGTTTGTTGCGCTTTGGATATTCTGGAAATGGTGCCGAGGAGATAAAGCACTTGTTAGCATGTTGCAATACCCACTTATAAATCTGCTAAGCAGTCCTGGATGAAAAATCCTGGCAATCACGCCTAGCTCAAATCTGTTGAAAATAAAAACGGGAAGAAAAAAAAAAAGTTTGTTACCATGCTGTCTAGTTTGCATGTCGTAAATCTTTTTAAAAACTGATCAATAAGTGAAAGAAAAATATGCTTTATTTTCTGACATCAAGATTAAAACTGAAAAGTGTCTCTATGGCTGTATGCATTGCATAGAGGTTTATATTTTCTGCATGCCATTTGGGTTCATTTTGGGAGAGAACTGCTTCCTGGCGGGAGTGTTAGCTTTACAACTAATCTCCTTTCTTGAATCTCAGTGGGACTTCGGATAGATTTACTTGTTCTCCTTCAGTTCTTTCTGCCTTATTAACTTCTACTTTTGTATGGACTTAGTTTTACTGTCCCTCTGACTGAAATAAACATTTCCTTAAGGGAGCAAACATAACCTGGATGGGTCAGGTATCAATTCCTGCATTTGACAGTCCCCTCTGAGGTGGGGTGTCGCGCTGCCCTCCTATCTGGTGACCTGCCGAGAAGTGTCTCCGTCCAACAAACATCCATTTACGTCTTGTATCAGTCTATATACTAAGAATGCACATGGCGCAAACACGTATAGGGAATAACGTATGTAGTCATTACTGAGTCGTGACTGTTCGTAGACACAGTGGTAACTAACCGCTTTGAGAGGACAAAGAATTTATATCCTTGTCGATCTCCACCATATTTTTTCTAAATATAGCACTTCTGAATCCCATAAGTTAGTAATAAATCTAAAACCTATGAGAAAGCTCTAAGGTTTGTAACACTGAGGTGTGGGTCAGCACAACGTATTGCGCTTTCCCGACTGCTAATGTGAATAAACCGTAATTCAGTCTAAAGGTGTCACAAATGTTTAGACATGAAATAAAGCCATAGTTTCACTTAAGCAGTACAAGCATGAAGAATAGGTCTCAACAAGACAGATGAGGTAGAATAATGCTGAATGACAGCACTAAATGCAGTAAGATTCAGCTGGAGAGTGAAAGAGATTACAACACCTTTCGTTGCTACTGTCCCTTCTTTCCTTTTTGCCTTTTTCTGTGCCAGCCCGGTAAAACAGGAGCATCCATGTAGTGCACTGTGCAGCCCGTATTTCCCAGTCAGTGCTCCCCCACCAGTCAGTCCTGGAGCTGGGTAGATTTTGCCATCTGTAATTATTCTTTCATGTTATATGGGAAATGCTGCATTCCAGCCAGTAAGGCATAAAATTCTAATTAATCACTTTACTGTTTGTGTTGACAGAGTTACCGTCAGATTAATATTATTTTCAGTAGATACAAGTTTTACCAAGGCGAAATGAGATTTTGTATGCCCTCGGACTCTGAAAATGAGGACTACTTTTAAGTAGAGTTTTTGACAAGATGACCCTTAAATTTATTAGGGATGAAATTTTCTCAAATTTTCCATCTGGTTCCTACCCTTTAAAAAAATTTTGTTGGTCAAGAGACTCTAATTAATGACCTTATATATGGTTCTGAATCTTTGTAACGAGCAGATGGTAACTGGTATTTATGTCTTGTAGTAAGTCAGGAATCTTAAATTGCACTATTTAAATATATCAGAGAAAAAGTTTTTGGAACCGAAGTCTACTTTAAACTGATTTTCATTGTTTCTCTATGTGATGCATCCATACCTTGGAATCTTGTGATAAAAAGCTTTTTAAAAGTTACATCTTAACTATGTTGCTGGAATTAATTCTTCCATAAATGGTGTAAGAGTATTAGATCCAGTATTATTTCCATAGTGGATTTTTTTGTGTGCGTGGTTTTGTTTGGGTTTTTTTAATTATTATTATTGTTATTTTCTCCAGACTTCTAATAAGCATGCCGAGGTAGATCTCATTTTTATTCATTATTGCTCCATGTACAAGACAGTACAAAAATGTGCATTGATGTAAGGAAGGTAGATGGCTTCAAAGGTGTTGAATAGCAGATATAGAAGTGCAATATCATAAAAACACAAAAAAGCATGATTTTAATTAATACAAAGTTTCAGAATTGAATGACAATAGTTGGACTGAATTTTTGGATCAATCTAGTGCTTCAATTTAACATGGCTCCGTCGGTAAAACAGGTGTGATAACACAGTTCTGTAAAAATACTCTCCCAACCAACTATACAGCATCATTTTCCAGCTGCCGTAGTAACACACTTGTATTTCGAAGGACTCAAGTGACTAAAGAATGCCTAAGAGTGAAGCTCCAAGGACATTGAAAAAGAGACGGTACGTCAGCAAGGTGACTGAAGAAAGATGAGGCTTCCCCAGTCATCTGGGGAATGGAGAAGTCTTACAGAAGCACAGGAGCTAGATGTGTATAGATTTTTTTGAAAGGATAACTATCCTATTTGAAAATTTAGGTTATAAATGAAACTACAGTTTTTTTCAAGGAATGTTATCACATACCCGTTCCTAAGTAGCAGATGTGAATTTAATTTGGATTTGCTGAGGACAATTTGGTTATTACCTATGGGGGCTGCAGTCAAAGATCATGTCTGACGACAAGTTTGGGAATATGCGCTTTGTCCTCTGCTGTGCCCATATAACCTGGGAAGCTGGAAAATGATTGAGCTATCCCAGAACTAGTTGGAAATGTGATTGCTTCAAATTTATACATGAAAAGAGCAAGGAAGGAATAACACTGCTGGTGATCTGAGGGGGTAAAAGTTCACTAAATTCTTAAAAGTTAGTTTGATTTCTCATGAATGCCATCAGGTGCCCAAGTACTTAAATTACATATTTTAGGAAGCCAGTCAATCATATTCCAGCAGTGCTTTCAATCTGTACTTTTCACTTTATGCTCTAAGTAGAGGAATGAAGTTGTACTTAAAGGAAGACTATAAACATTCTGATTGCCTGTAACGGGAGTGATAGATTTTATGTTGTACATCTTTTCAGGGAGTTTTTTCAGGGACTCTTCCCATCCACAGTATTTTAGGATTTTATGGATTGATTACTAACGCTAAAAAAAAAAAAATAAAAAAATAAATCGGTTTCAGGACCATTTTTGCTGCAGCTTGCTCTTCTGTCAAATTGATATATGGACTTTAGTAAAAGGAACTTTTGAGATATGTGAAAAAGGACTGTTCACATTCTTCCTTCCCTAGTGTAAAGTGCATACAATTATTTTAATATCTCTTTGCTTATTATAGAGAAGAGTGTTATATTGTAGAGAAATGAATAAGCAGGTGAAACAGCATTTATAAAGGATGGCGAAAAGGATGTTGTACCAATGAAGACACAGGCTCAGAATACAGGGAGTGCACAGGCTGTGTATTTGGATATGAAAGGCTGTGTCTCTTAAAAGGTTTGCTGAGAGTGTCTGCAAGGTGGAGATATATCCTGAATATAAGGAACTAGAGCTACCACTGGAGATGTCTTAGATTTTGTATCTGAGGAGGAGGATGGAATTCTTCACAGACATATAGAAAAGAAATAGTGAAGAGCTCTCAGGCTGAACAGGAAAATTAAGAGTTTTCTTTGAGCCATTATTATCTTAAGCCAATAGTTAAGAACTTCTTGAAACATATCAGAGTGTTATGTTAAAGCAAAATTAGAGCAGTAGGAATAAAAGCAGAAGGATTTATCTCAGAAGCTGAAAGATGACTGTATTTCAAGAAAAATCTTGTGTTAGAAGTCTTTGAAAAATAGGACGGTGAAAAAATTAAGTCTTGATTCTGCTTTTGGCTAAGAAAAAGCATAGGGAATCTTTCTGGGAAAGTTGTGTCCATGGAATAAAAGGACAGAAGTCATGCTGAAGCAGAGGAACTTCAGACACAAAGTATAATTAGAGAAAAATATGAACTCAGAGGTAGCTGTAAGAGAATATTTAAGATGCTGGTGTCAGGGAATGTAGGTGGTTGATTATTACTTGTTTCTGTTGTGTTTTTTATGAAACACAAATGACTGAGGATTTGGACAGATATGCTCTGCCTGAAGAAATTACCACATCTATCTTTTGTCTCACTTCCATTCTAACGCTGTAAGGAGGACAAGAAAATAGCTTGCGCAAGTCTTAGTTTTCATTATATTAATATTGCAGCTCCAGGGTCCAGAGCACTATTAAATACACTAAGATTTACAAATAAATAAATAAACGTATATAAAGCCTTGTATGCAATAAGAACACACGAGCGATAGCGCTGGGTCCATCCGAAGTGAGACACAGTACAATACTGTACCTCTGAGAGCCGCCGCCGGCAGCTGCTGAGGAAGGAGCAGGAGGTCAAGGGAGCGTACAGCGACCTCCCTGGCTGCTGGCCCAGCCTCCAGCAGTTTATAGGTCTCGGGTCTTTTGGGGTTTTGATAGTTCCTCGTTTAATTTTCTTCCCTGATTTAGGCAACGTTGCATTTCACATTACAGTGAATTTGATGACGGGGCATAGCCTGACGTAATCCTTTCAGTCATTTCTGTATGGAGACGGTAGCTGCAGGTGGAAGCCGACATCGACCCCAGCTGTGATCCAGCCTAACCTCTTGTTGCAACAGAGAACTTTCTCTTACAGATGCTTGACTCGGTCTGTTTCTCTTTGCGTGATTTCCTGGTGTAAAGTACTGTTCTTTTTTACTTACTGTGATTTGCCACGCTCAAAAACGGCAGGAGGGATGACAAGATTTCAAAGGGTGACAAAAGATTAGGGTTTTGTGCTTTTGTTTTGTGAAAGGTGAGGAAGTAAGGGATAGTTCTTTCTGGAAAAGATTCTGTCACCACATGTTCTTTTTTATATCTTTATAGCTTTAAACTTTAATAACTCTGTGGTTACACAGCTAAATACCTCTCAGATTTCAGGGATTTGGTCTGAGAATCAATATTTTAGTGTCAGACTTTCAAACCTATTCCTCAAATCTCGGGTCTTAGAATAAAAACCCCTAAACAGTTGCATGACTGCATGACATAAGGCACATCATATTGCTTCTATCTTGAAATGCTATGAATCTTTTTTTTTTTTTTAAAGGGATTTGAGTGTGTCATTGTACCTTTTTTTTAGTTTTAGTTAGTTTTATTTTTTAAAAATCTGTTAAAACTTAAGCTGTGGCATTTCTCACAAGTGACTGAGTGTCTTTTTGAAAAGCAAACCCATTATTTTTTCTTCAACCAACTGGCTTTCCTAGAACTGGTATTCTACTACATAGTGTTCTACTATATAATGTATCTAATGTGCCCTCTGAGCACATGGCACTTAAATGTAACAGCAAAGTCTTCCCTCTACCTTATTTTGGTGCACTTGATTTTTTTTTTTTTTAACAAGGAAATTCAGTGTAGTTCATTGAAAGTATTACGTGGTAAAGACTAGGAGAGGTGAAGAGTAATGCCTGCTTTTGGAAGTCTGCCATGTAATCTTTCCTTAATCATAACAAATATGCATCCATTGCCCCCAAAGCCAGGATTTACTGATAGTCTGACTTAGTATCTGAAGGATTGCTTAGGATCTTCTGCATTTTGTCAGTGAAGGTTGTAGTGGGCTAAATTAAAAAAAGGTAACTCCATAAACCCACTCAATCCCTTTTGAGCAAAATGTGACAGCACTAATCCATGTCATTGATAGCAGATATGCCTATACTTGAGTGAAGTTCAGACATTCATTTTGGTATTGATAAACCTAGTCACATTGATTATAAAATGTTTTTGAAGCCATACACTTGCAATTTTGTCTTTGTTCCCACTACTTCAAAGAAGCAACATGGCTAATGCCATCAGAAGAAGATTGTTTTGTTTCGATTTCATTTTAACTGCAATAAATACTAATTTGGTCATGGAATAAGAGGGCTGACTTTAGCTGAGTTATATTCACATATACACTATTTGGCCTAAGTTAGCTGATGCAGAGAAACACCGTGTTGAGCAGTAAATCCGATTGAAAAATATACGTCTCAACCTGACGAGGCCCAGATTGCCAGCTGTAATGTGGAACAGGGGATCAGAATGAGAGACACAAATATTACTAACACAGAAAATCTTAAAATGCTCTGGGATTCATTCTTCCATAAAAAAAACCAAACCCCTCTTTCTGTAACTTCAGTTTAAGAATCTTTCTGATTTCTGATACAAATAATTTCTGATACAAATAAGTCTTAACAGTAGAAGTAAGGAGAAAGCAAACATAGTGGGGCATGCAGATACCTTAGGGATTGAAGATTACTATATGACTAACATGACCTTCTTTTAAGTGAGCATGAAAAATACGACTCCCAAATTTTGCACTCACTAGAATGCAAAACAGGCTATGTAGCTGGAAAAATACATTCCTAATAGCAGAAGTAAAATCAGTGCCACAATCTAACGTAACAGTCATTACAAAATAATTCTTGAAGCTGTCACAAACAAAGGAAGGATAATTTCTAACATACGCATAAGTTATTCGAAGTGCCTCTGGTAAATGTTTGTACTTACAAGAAAAATGGAATTTGGTCCCATTTATTTCCATATATCTTAAGTTCGTTCTTTGGTGATATTGAATAATTTTGTAGTTTCACTATGTTCAGCCTCTTTTAGGGCATTTTTATGTTAGCTGCCAGACAACACTTTAAATTAGTGTATGCCAGTTGATAATATTTGGTTGTATTTTATTTACAGAATATGTTTGATGTATAAATAGCCCTGTTATGAACAACATGGCAGATACAGCCTGCACTTATGATTTTTTTTTGAGTTATATGAAATAATAATTTTACTGTACTATGTACAGAATCTATAAAACTACTAACCTACAATTTGATGAAATCCTGAAATCATTAGGAAACTCCTTACAGGCATCAAGAGAATCTGCCAAAGCCAGTGAAGAGTCTTACCACACATGGAAATTGTTCCCTCAAGGCAGGCAGCTTTCCAGTTTGGTGAAAATGATCTGAAACTGTAATTGTGATTTCATGTTTGCTCATGCCCCTTTTGCATTATTTCATAACCTGCGGAAGCTGAAATGGCGGACTGCAGGAGGATGTTAAGGCCCCTGGCTCACGTTTGCAGACATCGTGCAGGATGACTAAAGAAGATCTTTCTTTTCTCCTTTGCTGCCGTACCTGACACCCGGCTTTCCTCATGTAAAGTGCTGCTGTTTTCAGTTCAGAAACTGCGTGGGGCTGCGAACAGCAGCGGGGTAGGAAGGTTTCCCTTCCTGCGGTTCCTCCTGTAACTTCCAGCCGGGAGAGGAGCGCCCAGCCGGGACAGTCACCGCTTCCATCGTTTCAGCATGTCCCGTTTGCCAACATCCACCATGCAAGCCTGAATCCTAGTTTTTAACCCCCCAAAAGGCTGCTGTGGTTTTGAAGGATGCCGAATTCTCAGGCTCTTTACTCAAGTAAACATATGTTGAGGGTCATTCTGCGGCACCGAGGCCACCGGCAGAAGAAGACCATGTCCAGGGCGTCACAGGCCGGCTCAGGGGGAACCCTCAGGAGTCTCAGCTAGCAGTTATTAGCAATAATTTCTAAACTTTAGCTTTGCTTTCTGTATTACATGAGTATACTAGTAGAGCGGAAGATATGCGCCCTAGCACCTACTGCATACCTCAGAGTAATGTGTGGGGCACTGAGAGCTGGCTCTGAAACTTCGCAAGCCTGTAGGGGTGAAGTCTTGTTGTCTGTCACATTGTTCAGTCACCAGAAATTATTATTTTGCCTTCTTTTTTTTTTTCCTTTTTTTTTTTTCTTTCACTAATAGCCTTTAGGAAAAATGGGTTTATTTAAAAATGTATTTGGAGGAACTATTCAAATTAAAAAAATACCAAACAACAAAACAAACAAGCTACATGCAAAAGACATAACAATAAAATCTTTCCTCAGTTATGCCAGTGTCCTGGCAGGTAACAGGTTAAATAACACTCTGCTTTCTGCCCTGGAGTTCCTGGCTGGAGAGTTTTAAGAGACATTTTATCTGTTTCAGGTGCTAAAAATTGTCCTTGAGCTTCTCAGAGTGGATGATCTCGTGACTAGGTCTCTCTCAATTCTTAAATAAGAGCATCTCCTCCCATCTTTCCTTCCTTCCATCCTTCCTTCCTTCCTTCCTTCTTTCCTTCCTTCCTTCCTTCCTTCCTTCCTTCCTTCCCTCCTTCCTTGTCTTGCAGTCTTAAAAACTATGGAGTGCTATTAAAACAAATTATCTGAAAAAATTGAAAAAGTGTAGATATGGGGCAGGAGAAAAGGCACTGAAGTTGTCTTGTGAGGTAACTTGAGTTCCAATTTCCATTAAGAAAATGGAATGATTATTACATTTCTACATATTCAGGAGTTGATAAATGTGTTAACATATTTCTTCCCAGTGCCACAAAAGAATATCCATTTGAAAAGCATTTTATGCATACCCTTTTGTATGGTTTTTTTCGATTTAATTTGTTTTTTTCTGGATTGATATCTTTAAGTTGAATTAATCAGAACTTAGAATGAAAAGTAAAATAGTTCTGCATTGGATTGTATGGCTTAGTAACAAGAATAGAAGAAATAACTTATTTTATTCCACGCTAGCTGTGCTGAAATAAATGTCCAGTTTTACAATATCTGCATATATTCAGATTTTTCTGAATATTTAAAAAATATATTTCTTGGAATTGCTGTAAAGTTTAGTTTGGTACAAGGAGATGTTTCAAAATGCCAAGTATTGGTATAAAAATATTTGCATCAGAGATGAGGATAAGCAAGCCTTTAACATGGCCTCAAAACATTACAGTGCATACAGTTTATTTTCATTTTTGTGATGCTGCTAGGATTACTTTAGGGGCATTGTTAGACATGTGCTTAAATTTTATTCCTAGTAATGCTGCTTTCTGATCTGACATGAACAACACAATCTTAAAAACACTACAAAGATACATGTTTACATGAGAGTACATTTAACACTATTGTGCATATGCTGTGAAGCAGATGGTATGTTCAGTAAGTTATTCATGAAGGATATGCTTTGCATCACCACTTGAAAGAATTAAGTATCTTGTTTGCTAGTCATATCCTGTTAAAATCTTTTTTCACCCCTTTGTTCTTGGTATAAGTGTCCAATGGGATAAAATTAATCCCCTCAACCATATGTGTTATGCAGCATAGAGATCGTAGTATGATTTTTTTACTTTTTCAAAGTAACTTTTATGATTTTTTTTCTGTATATAATTCACGATTTAGTGAGCATGTGGTAGTTGAAATCCTACAACTTTTCTTTTTGACTAGTTTTAAAATTAATGTCATCCTTTTGATCATCAAAAATACGAGAGATTCTCAGATATTTGAAAAATGCCTTATTCCCTAGCAGAGTTTTCAAAAAAAAGCTATAAATTAATTTCACATCTTCTAAACATAATGTTCAAGTGAGTAATATGATAAAGCGAGCTTCATTGCTAATCTCGATGTGCGACTTTTAGCAGAAAGAGCAACAATCCGTCTAATGTGGACAGCTGAAATAGTAAAGGCTATATATGTGGTAGGGCGGTTGGAGAAAGGGACACTATCTGGGAGGTTTAGCTAAATATGAACTTCGTCCTGTACTTGAAAGAAAGTCTTAGAAAGCGCAGGTTAGTGCCTTGGCCAGGTTGTCCTCTGGTCGGTGAAGTCCATTAGATCGCCTCCCACTGCGTGCCTGAACCCAGGGACCGGAGCGGTTTGCTGCCTACACATCTCTGCCAGAAGCGGATCTCAACCCGCAGGTCCCATTACCTGCAGCAATAACCTAACGCAGTTGTTATCATTTCCAAGCAGAAATAATGTGTCCTTTCCAGCTGTTTTATTTGGAATGACAGCTTTCAAGCTCAGTGCCATCCTCCCTAATTAGGAGGCCTTGAAGATCTTAGCCTGGGGGTTGTTCAAGCAAAAGGTATTCTCCAGCGCAAACCTATTTTATCTCCGATACAAGTATGCTTTCGTGGTCTAACTGCAGTTAGTTATTATAGAGACGTACACATTTAGCTTGGGGCAAACACCGTGAGCAGCATTTGTATTCAAGACAATAGGCACTCATCAGCGTAAATTCCTGTCTACTATGCAAGGTGCATCTTTTGATCTTTTAGAAAGAGCTGGAAAATTGGATGGCATTTGCAAAAGTCTTTTCAGCTGAGAAATGTCAATAAAATAATCGTGTTGAGACCAGTACATGGAATTGACTTCTTGGAGGGGCCACAGGGATGGTTACAGGTGCAGGAATGAATTGTGTAGCTCTTGATTACATAGACCGGAGTTCACAGCTGAGAAATGGTGCACAGGCTCAGCATCTCCAGGCTCTAGCACAGCCTCTTATTTGACGTGGCGAATTGGAGTGGAAAGACCGGGATACAGTTTTTCACACTTTTTTAGTGCAGTGTATATGGAAATGCTTTGTAAATACTTTGCCTTCAGCACGCTACTAAATACATAAAGGCAACAATGAAGTGTGATTGCACTGTTATGGTTGATGCATGTTAACAAATGGGAGTAAATGCATAACATAATTTCTTTCTGAAATGTTCTTTCACAGTCTGGCTCCCCACAAACACTCTTCCTCTGCGGATTTATGCAAATCTGCAGTGTTTAATGTGTCTCTCTGCAGGTCACTGCTCCCTATCCACACTACTTCCATAAATAAATAGAAATAATTGCCAGTGGTTTAAAATTATTATCATTCATCTATTGCGTGTGTTTGTTGTTAATCCATTAATGTGAAAACATTACTGTTATTTTTATTTTTTTAAATACATCTGGAAGAAGCAATCTAGTGAGTATATGTAAGTCGTTTCTCCTCCTACTTAGATATTGCTACTTTGAATGCAACATTCTTCAAAGTTTGTACTTTTAATAATCCTATAAAAATGTCAGGGTGTTTGTGAAGTACAAATGCAAGTGCTGTATTCAGTGCAATATTGCAGGATTGCCCAGGTAAGCTGATGGTTCATTAAAAGCCTGGTTTTAATATATAGGAGAGAAGTAATCAAGAAGTGGAAATGAGAAAATAATCCAAATGGAAATACAGGGGAAGGGGAAAAAAAAGTCTTAAGGGAACATGTAATGTCAGTGCTTCCTTGCTAAGAACGTGGGCATATCATATGTAGGAAGGAGAAGGTGGTAGATTGGTGAGTCCACTGCTAGGAATATAGAATATAGGTTTTCCTGATAGCAAATCAAGATCTTCAAGTTTACTGATTGATACGTGCTGCCTTTGCTGTTCCTGGAGCAGCCAGCAGCATGTAGGAATTAAACAGTGCTTACCTGAGCTGCAGAGGAGCACTTCAAAGTAATCTCTCTCTTGTTTGCACATTAATATCTTCCTGTAATTTTCAGTAAAGTATTTCTCAGGAAAGGTTCCTTATTCAGTGGCCACAGAGGAGAGAAGCTGATGATGCTACAACAGCTGCTGAAGAGACACATATCTGAAGATGACATCTAATGCTTGAGACTGATTTTTTTTTTTTTTCCCCAATACAGGGGATCTTTTTAGCTAGAGGATGTACCTATTAGCTCTTTGAGATTTTCATGTGTAAGTTCTGGAATAAAAATATTTCATGTTTTTATTTTGGTTTCTGTATTAAGCAAAGATAATGGTTAAAGAATAGCAAAAACCAGAAGATAGATACTGTTTTACAATACTTAGATATTTCAAAGCACAAGACAGTTACATAAGAATATATGTAGGGGCACATCAGATTAGGCAAAATGTTCAGCCAATTCATATCTTGACTGAAACAGATTAATAATGGGTTATTGACAGCCTAGGTAAGAGTCTAAGCTGAAAGCAACATTGCACAGAAATTTTCCCAGGACTTCCTGAGCCATAATGGTAGGTTTAATGATTCCCAAGTGGTCTTTTTTCGATTAATTTGTCCAGTCAGTTTTGGAACCTTTGTAAAAAGTTTGCAAAGAGTTCCTTACCTTAATTTCATGTTATGTGAGCCAAGTTATGTCTCCCTTCCTTTGTTCCTTTTTTTGGTTTGGTTTTTTTTTTTTTTCTTGTTTGTTTTGATAGTAAGTCATTCCCTTACTCCCTGTAGCAGAAAAGAGAATGGACAGTCTATGTGCACCTTGTTCAGACTACTGAGAATTTAATAGACCTCTGTTATATCTCTGTCCTCTATTTATCTCTCATCCAGGCTGAAGCATCCTTGACTGTTCTGTAGTCCCAGGTACAGAAAACCTGTAAAGAACCCTAATATGTTAGGTGCAACTTAATAATCCAAAAATGCGTATTTTAAGCAGCGGAAAAACAAGAGGCCTTTGTGGACTTCTGGAGTTCTTCCAAGCATTAGCTGATTTTGCTCATTTGAAGTTTACTCAATACTTCATTGCTCATTTAGGACTTGTATACCTCTTTGAGTCTATCCTTTATAATTCTTCCTAGAAATATAGGTTTGATAATAAGAAACAGCAAATATAAATGATTTAAATGTGATCTTTGTGGTAATCTAAAATTAAAAAAAAAAATCAAGAGTCTCTTAATTTTGCTCTTTGACATGCACATATCCAAATAGAGCAAGATCACCTTACATACACTGAAGTTTATTAACTGACATGGTATGCTATTAACAATGACACTTCCAAACTTGATGTTACTGACAGGGGCTTTATTACTTAATTCAGTTGTTCAGACTTGATTTTTGGAAACTTTTGTCTGAGTTTGTGTGAAAATGTAGATGGAAATTAATGATGAAAGTAGAAGAGTGAAAGAATGAACTTTATTGGCTTTTAAGGTTTGGGATTTTTTTACAAGACGGAGTAAAGCAGAAATAGGAAGATTACATCTGTTGGCAGATGTCACACAGGATTTGCCATTTCCCAACCAGCTTTGTGCTGAATCTTGTTAAACAAATACTACTTAGCTCTCAGTTTGCAATTTTGAGCTGGATTTTAAATATATTGTTGCCAACTCTTTCTATATATAATCTTACAGTTTTATGGATTCTGTGGAACCCCAAACGATGGGAAGGTGAGAAATAGAGTTAGTCATCCTGCAGTTCCTGCCTTGCTGTGATTCCTTAGCACAACACATCCTTCTCGGGTGTGCGGTGGAAGAAGTAGCATTAACACCCTCCCCCAGCTGTTGGCAGAGCGTAGCCAGATCCACACCTTCTCTGAATGATGCTTCTTTGATACTAAGTAAATGTTGTGTGGACAATTCTGGACAGAGTACTTGTTTGGAAAAAAACCCCAACTTTGGACCTTGGCATACAGTAATACTTGTGTTGGGAATGAAATCACCCAAACAGTTGATTGCTGTCTGGATGGAAATGGGAGTCTTCATTGCAAGGGTCTTCGCAATGGTATTATTAGACTGGACAAGACTCCCCAAACCACTCTTCTACTTGCTTGTGGTACTACATGACCACTCCAGTGCATGCATGGTCCATTTTCAGGAGCTGTCTTAAATTCTATAGAAAACATCTTCTAACCATCTTTAAAAGTATGTGCGAAAGACTGTTCTACATGAACATTTCTGCACCTGAGGCAAGTTTCCACAGGCTATTTTCAAGTGGCTTACCCACATACGATTTGATCATTTCCCCAGTAGGAACTGACTGGGACACTCTACTCAGGTCATTAATCAAGACATTTAAGCTCACAAATTGAACGAGGCACGGCAGGAGCTGCCTGGGGGAATCTCTACAACTCTCTGCAATTCCCACCTGGAGAGCTCCTGTAACTGCAGCTCCTCAGTCAAAAAATTAATCGTGACGGAAGGTGGCTGTAAGTTCAGTCAGTCACTTAGCTTCGAGTCAGCGCCTCGTCTCCAGCCAGCCCGTTAGCTTATCTGTGCCGAAGACTGGCCTGGGAAGTCCTGGGCCGCTCGGGGAATTCGTTACTGGGTGTGCACACAGGCACGGCCGTGACATCCAGCTGCACGGCGGTTGCAGCTGTGGACAAACTTGAGCTTCATACTTGGAGTTCACCTTCCATAGCCCATGCCACCGAAGAACAACAGGGGAGGTGCCTCAGCTGGAAGGGACATCAATCATGGGCTTTCCTGCTCCCCCAAATGCTGTTATCTCCTGTAAACCATTACTTAATATCTGCAGCCAAATTGCCCCTCTACCCGCAAACCCAAAATATTTTGCCTTCTTCCACTTACTAATGGGACAGCGTTTCTATTCTTAGTGGCTGTAAAAAGTCTCAGTATCCCACCAGCTTCTTGCTTTAGGACCCTGTGGCATAAGGAAGAATTCTGAATTCCTGATAATATTCGCGCTTGCATTATTGGAGGTCTGTCTTCAGGTTTAGGGGGTTAATTAGATAATGGCCTGCAGTTCTTTTTTCTAAATTATGTGAATTTTGCCCGTTATCAGTAGTAGGACTCGGCCTAGTGGGTAAAGAGAATCGTGAGTATGAGCAACAGCAGTGAAGTCTTTTACTGCTATTATGTCATTAAGAGCATGCCTCCTGGTTTGTCTTTAAAATAAAATTTGGGTTAAAATACCCACACAACATCACTTAGAAAACCTCATAGTATATCTCTCTTACTAGTGAGAGCTGACAGCAGCGCAGTTCTTGGGTCAGTCACCAGTCTGTCTGGTTTGCTTTCATAAATTTAAAAGACCCCCAAAGAGCCCTGTAACAGTTAGACCCACTCTTCCGTGTCCTCTTGTGTTAGTGAGGATACTTCAACCATCAAATGAAGCTTCATTTTGAATCATCTGCCCGGACTGACAGCTTGACATCCAAAATGAAATGTTGTCCCATGAGAATAAATATTTTAAAAATATATCATTCGGTTTACTAATGTCATGGTTTTAAAAATACAGGGTCAACACTGTTTCAGAGAGCTTTTTTTTTTTTTGCTTTGACTTTTACTAGCCCAGATAGGTTGACACTTACATTGTCATTATTATTCTTTAGCAATACCACTCAATGTTTCTTTCCCACCTCTACCATTCCTGCAAATAAAAAATTAAAAAAAAAAAAAAGATTCAATTTTATTGAAATGTTACACATTATTTTGTCCTTGCCTGCCAGTCTTTCAGTAATGCACAAAATGTCAATGTGGCTCCTTTAAAGTTCTTGCGGAGGTGGTGCACTTTGAAATACATTCTTCCAGACAATTGTCTCCCTACTGAAATTTGAACCCAGTTTCATCTGGGATTTTATGAAACCCTCTGAATTCCCATTTCCTCGAGGATGCTACTTAAAAAGACAGTTCTTTAACTGTTAGATTGGCGACAAGATGCCACAGATGGAATATTTGATATGTCAAAAAATATTTTGCAAACCTTCTGCCCCTCTGGGAACATTAGCTCCTGTTTACTACGCTCAGATTCAGAAACAGCTAGTAACATGCCACAGCTGAATTATCCTCAGACATAAATGCTGGTTAAGTGCATGCCTTGCTGTTGACAATTTTAGTTGACACAGTAACTTTTTTTTTTTAATCTGAGCAAAATTTCAGTTTAATATAACCTGGAAAGTTGACCCCGTCCTAATTGGCAGATAAGCCTGGGAAATGCTGTAGCTTGTATGCCAGGGAAAGAACACAAAGACTGCCAATGAATATGAATACAAATTGATATGAACTACCCTACATGTTTGCCTAGATTAAGAGTATGTCTGTGACATATTTAAGCAATTAACTATGTCTCTCAGTTTCTGGTCCAAAGGCCTTTATAGATTTGTCTTTTTGTTTTGCTTTGTGTTGTTTTGTCTGACCAGTCTCTTTGTATTTTCTCTTAAATAGATTATTCCAGTCTTGCTGCTGTGTCACTAATTGGTTTTGTTGCTGAAGTAGCATCATCTAAAAGTAAAACATTCTGTATTTGAAATAAGGACCTTTCACATATGCTTCACTATTGCTGGGGACATACTGTCTTGCATTTTTTTAAACCTGTACAAACCTTTACTTTAATTGCCAAAATCTTTTGAATTGGTGCAAAGTACATTCACTTGTCTGTAGGGCTTCTTCCATCACTGATTTTTTGTATGTACGTCTAATGACTTGTGGTGTAGAGATACTCAATCTTGTTGGCCCAGTTATACAACATTTCATACGGCAGGTTTCTAGAGTGCCCTACATTTCATAACTTGGCTCATAGCTCCTGCACTGATCTTCTTTGTTCCTCCACCAAGGCGAGCAGCTCCATGTATGCATCCATCCCCACAGTGCTATTGAAACCGCCTCCCTTTGAATTTCACCCTCCCCACCTCTTTTCAGGAGTCTTCTTGCTCCCATATGGGGATGTCCACAAAACTCGAGTGTGCCTCCTGATGGCAGCTTTCCCTGACACAGGTTCCTGAGTCTCCCTCACCCAAGACATCTGGAAATCTCCTGTTCCCCACCTCCCTAGTGGTGGCAGCCATGCAGGGTAGGCTTTCAGTGTTCATTCCACAAAAGGAAAACTGCTTTTCTTTGAACGACTCCTTCTGGTCTGTCACTCTTCACCTCTTTTGTCCATTGGGAAGGGGAGACCAAAGGCTGTGTTAGTGCCTTACTTCTAGTTTTAACTAAGACACAGTTTTCCTTACTGAACAGAACTTTTTTCTCTAAGCAAAAAAGCATTGACAAGACTAACATTATAGATACAAAATTTAAGATATAACTGATTAATCTCTACAGTAACTTCTTAAAAGTCATAGAAATATCAGAAATGTGAGCAAAAATGAGGGCTTTATTTTCCGGCTATGCATATTTTGGTTAAGCTGTTTTCACTAACATCATGCAAATAATAGTATTTGAATGAAGTTGCAGTTGTTTTTCATAAAGAAATGGAGGAAGTCTGGTCTGGATTGGACAGCCAGAAGAAGAGACAGAGTAGATTAAAACTGTATGAAGCAGAAATCCATATAGGGAGATAGGAATTGATCAGATACTTATTGCCAGAAGCATAAACATGAAAATGCCTCCCACAAACACATCTATGCCTGCAAATACACCAAAGCAAATATGTCAGCATATAGTACAGAAAAAGCTTTTTTTTTTTTTTTTTTTTAAATTGGTGGAAGGGCAGTTGCTGAGAATACAGATTATCTGAAAGTGCAATAAAGATGTTTTTCCAAGGCTAATCTAATCTTGCATTGACAGCCCTCTACAACTATACTGCATAACGGTAGCCACTGCAGAAATGCTGAAGCTGGCAACATCTCACACCGACTCTAGAATCATGGAATATAACTTCCAGTTAAGTAATCGATATGCAATGCAGCTGCATTTGTATGATGCCATATCCAAACTGTATTCCTGCTGAGAAATGTTCTGTCTTGGGTGTAATGTTGCGTTTTTGTTGGGACATGTGCATCATGCTGGGCTGCCTCATGCAGATACAGGAGCTTGGTCAGCATTAGCTTCAGACCTCGGTGGTCTGCAGCGTGGTGGAAGGATGCCCTGTGGAGTCCCTTGCTTACACATAAGAAGAGTGTTTTCTCTGACTCTTTAAAAAAAGATGTGTTTATTGAGTGTGCCACTGAGAAGTCTGTGTGATAATGACTTCCCTTTAGTTTCGTGTTTATGATGAATTATAAGTTATCAATATTCTCAACAGTTAATTGCTCTTAAAAATCTCTGAGTCATCTAAATCTGCAGATAAACTTATTTTCTGTGCTCCAGCAGAACATTCATCTTTGGTCAACTACATTTGGGCAAGACCTCTTGAAGCTGAAAACTGCAGTGTTTTTCACTTACAGGATAATGTCCCAGTGGAAGACATCAACAGCTTAAATACTGTACTGGGAAAAAATTTAAATGTAATTGTTGCTCCTCATGTTGATATTAAGCTTTGCACTTGTCTTCTCCCCTCTAATTGTCTAATTCAAAACTCTGTGCCTGTCATCAAGCGTGCAATGTACAGAATCTTGTAAACACAACAAACTGGTATGTGAATTGAGTTGTGCAGAGAGCCAGGCTGTTGTGCTGGGAGAGCTGTTCCTGAAGGACATACCAATTTGTACATTGTGCTTGTATGTAATTCTGCCGTGACTAGACAGATGGGTGGCTGTAAATGAAGTATCTTCCTATTCCCTCTGAGACGTATGCAGTAATGTCCTTCTTTAGATGTTCTGTCATGGCAATGCACACAATTAGCTACAGAATATTAGTTACTCTGCAGGATGCAAATCAACATCTTTCTGTAAGTGTAGTAAAGGCACAAACCTATCAAATGGTATCAAGATACCAGATTTTCACATATACCCAGCTTGTATTAGTGATTTGGTTGCTCACCAGCTGAGTCAGGGAGAGAGAGTATAATGAATGGACAGTCTTATGTTTATTTGTAATGAACCACAATTTAATGTTTTCATCTCCTTGCCCATTTAAATGCAAAAGAGCACATTTCACTTTGTAATGAACCACACACACTGATGTACAACTTCACTGAAATATCAATTCCTTCCAAAGCTTCTCATTGAGATGTAATAGCTTCACAGTGGAGACTGACATTGTGGTTAAACACCAGTAAGGATCTAAGTCAGAAGTAGACTCTTCTTTAATGTCCTTTACATAGGAAGGAGAAGCACATACTGCTGTTAAATTTAATACTTTTTCAACCTGGAGGATTTCCATGAAATTTTTTGTGACCTTACCTACACCACTAGTTATCTGGCTATCTGTTACATGCTTGCTGGGTAGATTGCTTTAATTGAACAATAGACAGGTTTGATTAAACACCTTAATCTGATATGTGCATATAAAGACAGACCTGATCTCTGCCCAGGATCATCAATAGACTGAGGATGTGTCATTTAGTTCTTAGACATGAAGTCTAACTCATTTCTCTTGCAAAATCCTTCTTTGAGTCCGAATGCCCAGTGGGTGCTGTACTGCCCTGAGAATCAGGCTCTAAACTGGGACCTGAAACCCCAGGACATGACATGATTTTGGAAGCATGGAAGGCCTTTGATAGCCTCGGTAAAATGCCTACCTTTCTCAGTCACTGTGCAAATGTAGCAATTCTGTTCATGCTTATTTTATTCTGAGCCATGTTGTGGAAAGATCTAGACTCTTCTTGCATCAGTTCTGTCTTCAGCAGTTAGTCATCTCACCTTTCTCAGACAATAAAATTAATAACCCTCTGGAGGAGCTAATGTCTCTCTATTGATTATAAGGTAGCAGAGGGATGACTGGCTAGACGAAGGTGTCTGAAAGCTTGTGTATATTAGCGTTTGATAACCTTACCCTTAAATACAGCAAAACCTTTTAATGATTGCAGTCTGTGTCTTCATAATCTACTCTCTGTTGGCATTTCACTCAACAGAAAAACACATTTATTCTAAAGCTCGCATATGGCTTTTGTAAGGTCTAAGTCTCCAGTAATTTTTAAATCATAATACAAGTTCATAACTTAACTTTGTTCACACGTGCTTTTTTCACTGCATTCAGACAGTACTCATAAACAGAGGTTCCTCTCGCCTACTCCTAGATAACAGTTCTGTATGTTCCGATCTGCTTTATTTTAAGCTTTTTCTTGATATGTGATGAAGCACCACAAATTTGCATCCAAATCTTACAATTTATCACGTGAAGCCCTTAGAGAAGACAAGACAGTATTATGTTGTTAACAATCTTCTTCTATCCTATTTCCACAAGAACTTGCTGATGAGCCTTGATGATACTGTAAAAGTAGGAGAGAGAAAATATTTCTATCACATTTAAAATGAAAAGGCCTTTGAGAAAATGAGTCTTCAGCATGACATGCCAGGAGTGATCTTGAGTGTTGGCTCAATATTTTTGGAAAGCCAGAAAACTGATCTCCATATCAAAGTAAGATAGAGATCTTTTACAGCAATGCAAGCCAAATTTTAAGACACTTCAGGGAGTCTGAATGGGAATTAAGCAGTTCATGTAGATACCCCTACTATACTCTCCTGTCACAGTTGGAAATATTTGGTTGTGTTACTTATGGCAGATTTCAGAGTGACCATGTTTTCCAAGCATTTTTTTTCAGTCATTTACTAACAAGTCTAACAGAGTTGTAGGGTTTTGGTTTTGTTTGTTTGTTTCATACCTACTTTGCAGGAGACTTGCATTTGTTGTGGAAGAATTTTCTGTTCTGTGATTGTTGAGACAAGTACCCATGTCTTCTGGAGCACAAGTGTTCCTTTCAATGATGAATTATTTGTCCTTCTACTTAGGGCAGTATTTATGGTTGTCCAGTGGGGGAACTATTGAAAGGTTAAGGCTTTAGCATTACCTCCCTTGAACTCAAGCCTGTTATGTTACTGCAACACTGCAAAATTTCAAACCATCTGTTAAGTTCCTTCTGAGATTCCTGACTCAAGAGAGTTCTTGAAAGGGAATAACGCTCACCCTCTCCCCAAGCTTCTTCCAATATAGATAACACTGAAAACAGTTTAATAACTTAAGCATTACCATCATTTTGTGTTGGATTTTGTTCTGTAAAAATGAAAAAAAAACCCCTCAAATCCAGATTTTTATTGTAAAGAACCATTGCCTTCTCATGTTCTTTTTCACTCTTGTGCTGTCTTCTCTAGTACATTTGTTCAGCTCTAGAAAGGTCTCAAAAGCAGGAATACTAAACCAGAAGCACCTGCAAGAGTTCTCTTCAGGAATGAATTTTCTCTCTTGATAACAGAAGTTGTTTCTCACTCAGTCTGTGCAGACATTGATGTAAGTAAGGCAAACCCAAATATGCGCTAAGATTAGTATCACATAAAGCTCTTCATATCTGCAAGGATCCGCTGGATCTAGTCATTTTCTACCACTTCAGTGGTCATTTTGTAAGCGTAAAGTCAATGTGAATTACTACTTTGAAACAAATTAGGATTATTGCCATTCAGTTTGAAGATGGGTATTTTTAAATACGTTACTTCTAGTATAGCTAGTGTACATTAGTTATATTTAGGTGTAATAACCAGGCTAAAAGTAGCAAGTCATCCAGTAATTCTTTGTTTAATTCTTGAAATGCACATAGGCTGGTAGTGGGTATACCACATTGAATTTGTCAGTACAGCCTTTGCATTCATTTCTCTTGCCTGACAGCAGCTTCATTCTCTTGCTTGGGCTTCAGCCAACTCAGATTAACTACTTACGCTGAAGCATGTATTTCAAGGATTGTGCCAGATCTGCATAGTATTGGCAAGTTTTTGGAGAAAGCCTTGTGCCCCAGAGGTCTAACACGTCTAGCCAATTTGGAGTGAGTGTTAGGAACCCCATTCCTGTTACCTACAACCATTCATTCTGGCTGTGATTCAAAGAAAGCTCTTCCTATGGCAAAAGAAAAAAAAAAAACAATTTTTGAGTTGGAACAGCCTCCTGTTTCTTCCTTTGAGTGTCAGTATATTATGAATAGATGTCTTATAAATATAAAATCTGTTGAAGTATTATGGCAAGCTCAATTTTGTATGTGGATGACTAACACTGTATTTGTGAAACGTGATTTCTGAGCTTTTAAGTTCAAGTTATAGGTCACTTCCATTAGCAAATTCAGAACAAAAGTTTGACTAGCATTGGTTATTTCACAGAAAACTTTTTAAATTATGACAGGCAGGTTGCTGGTCATTTAATCAGTTCTTCTGATGCTTTTCTACTGAAGCCTTTGATAACTGCTAATCCAACAAAGGTTTAACATTGTTTTTAAAGCCAGCTTCTCATTTTCTCAGAAACCACCAGATGCTTCTTTGATCCCCTTTTGCACCTCTTGTCTTTTCGTCTTATTTAAAATTACTGTGTCCATTTTGGAGTTTTTTAAACATGCTCGCATCTGCTCTTTCGTGGTTCATCAGAAAAACCTGCGCACAATTTTATCTTCTTAAAAATAAATTCCATGTCTCCTACTAGCATTTCCCTTTCTTGATGTGAGAAGTTAGCAAGTAATTAGAGTCCCAAGGATCCTTTGTGTTAGAGAAGAAAATGACAATGAGGTTGACTCCCTCTTTGTACTTCCTTTGTGAAATAAATAGGGTTATGTGGAAGTACAGTTCCTGAAGCACGTTATGATAAGGAGATGTTGCTTTTATTCACAGATTCAGCTCTTCCACCTGGCTGCTTTGTTGCCTGCTGGCTCTGCTTCCCTCCACATTTTTTTTTAATCACCCTGCCTCAGAGATAGGCAGGCCTTTGTACGGTCCAGCGGAGCTGTTGAAACACCGTGCCCATGTCTGCCTGGCACCTGCCTTTGAGCAGCGAAGTGCCCAGGGTTTGTTCTCTCCCGAAACTTCTGTTTCGGCAGTCTCCTTCCCTAGAGCTGCTCAGGGGCTGTCCCAGCCATCTGGGAAGTGGCGTTGGCAACAGCCCCCGTTTCCAAGTCATTTAACCAAAGCATAACCTATCTGAGAAGCTGTGCGTGAAACACAGTTGGGGTTGGGCAAGACGACCTGATGACCTGCAGAGGTCCCTTCCAACCTCAACCCATCTGTGGCTGATTCTGTGATCGTGAACAAACACTGTATGGAAATTCCGAGGTGGGAAACGTGGTGGCCCTCAGCTATCCACATGAAAAGTGGAACTAGATATACATCTGCAGACAATGACCCACTGAAGATCTCCTTGCCTCTGCAAAACACTGCCTTCCTCCTTGTTGACAATAGTGGAAATGTCCCACCTACCTCTCTGTTAACACTTCACTTAGGTTGTATGACTTTCCCTTGATCTCCAGGTATACATGTAGGTATTGGAGTAGAATGGTTTGCATGAATTTGAAGGGACATCTGGTTTTAAAAGGCATGTGTTTGAAGCATTCCAATTATGCTCTGGAATGAAGGACCTAGAAGCTGTCTGTATTAATTCATCTTCTTATTTGATCTGATGACTAAATAAACATGTCTCCATCTCCTCCATAACTGAACTTTTATCTTTTCTGCTAGAGCATTTGTTTTCTTTTTTGTGGTATTCTACACATCTTTTGGTATTAAATTGTCTTAATCAGTTTAAGTATGGGGAAAAAATAAAAAGAGAATTCCTAAAATATGAACTGTAGAATAAAGATATGTTCTATCTTTAATAGACAATTTACAGTATAAATTTATATAGAGTTAGGACAAAAATTCATTAGCATGAATTTCTTTTTCATAATACCCCTAGCTGCATAATTTGGGAATAGAAAGCAGGTTGTAAGTCATACCAATTTTCCTGTGCCTGTAGGCAATATTTAGGTCTTGAAAGCAAAGCAAGAAAGGAAACATTTTTTTCACTCTTAGGACACCTCCGGTATTACAAAGTTTTTCCCAGTACTGTACTGGAGTAAAACGAGTATCTTTTGGAGTTAAAACAGGAGTATAAAGATGAAGTTACATGTCTGAATCAGGGAGAACAGCAGTGTCAACCTGTCTGTCAAACATCATGTATGAGCTTGGTGATCGCCTGCCTATTGGATGTAGGTATATATGTGCTCCCTTTCACAGATGATGACCAGTAATTCCATCTTTGCTAAAAGCCAGACCATGTTTCTCTGGAGAGCTTCAGTTCTGCAAGCCAGTTGAGAAATTATTTTTGTCCAGAAGTTCCAACTGCCTTCATCTGCAATATTCTCTGTTGAAATACCAGCCTAATTTATCATAGGAAAATAGAGACCCATGCTTTTATCTTTTGCTGCTTTTAAATGCTTTTAAATACATTTTAAGTAACATTTCACATGTTACTACCTGAAAGAAACACAAACCCAAAAGCTTCTTCAAATTCCCTTTTGTAACTGCTCCTCAGTCTTTCCCTGTGTTTTTAGTCAGTTCTTCTGTTTCCATGGAGCTGTACGACTTAGTAGACATCTGGGTAGGGAAACAAGAAAAAAAGGCACAAAACTAGAGTGCGTATCTTATCTGACATTTTCAGAAGAAAACACTGTGTTTTCTTTCACTATCAGGAATGTAAAAATGGGCACATTTTGAGCATTTTGAAAGTCTCAGTTATTCTTCGGGCAGAAGTATCATTACTGGAGCACTTCAACAGAGCTCTTTTCTCCCCGTTGAATTGTAAGCGTTCAGCAGATTGTGGCAGCTGCAACAGGGTTTAGATTTCATCCCTTCTTTTGTTGAGAGCCAAATAATTCCCTTTCAGTGAAAATAGCATTAACAATACTTCTCTGTATTTGTGGGACTTCTATAAACTTTTTGTAGTTGAGGACACTATCTGTAACACAAGATTTTCCTTGTTTTTGAGGTACGCTGTGGCCTGATCACAGTGAAAAGATTAATCGATCAATCAATCAATCTCTGTATGCCTATACAATGACTCATCAGTAAATCAGTGTGCTAATTTAATTGCTACTTGCCCCTTGCCAGGTTGGTAAAGATGCCATTGTGGTCCCCATAAATTAAAAATAGTATTGTGCTAATGTAATAGCAATTGCGATTAATTATTCATAAATTCTTATTTATGTGATTATTCTTTTGACTGTGATGTAAATTATGTTTAAACCCTAGGCTCTATTTTTGGAAAACTTAATGGCAAAAAAAGAACTGCCATTTAATCTGAGGTGAATTGAATCTCTGAAGAATAAAGGGAGAAAATAAAAGGAACTGTGATCCACTTCCTATTCTTTTCTTCAGGTCCATGGACCATTACATAGTGAAAAGGTTAACAATTTGCTTCTAGAATAACAAGCTTCAGATTGTTCTGCTTTAAAAATGCATTTGTTATCTTCCTGAGTGCTGGAAGCTACCTAGACGACTTTATATCCTTATAGCCCTCAAATAATACTGAGACCTAGACAAAAAGCAAAAAGGTGGGAGTTATACCCATTAAAAATAATTCAGGACAGAAATAGCTAATTAGAGGTGACAAAGTAAGACTTTCTGTCTGTGGACTTTTGTACTTCGCAGCAATTTTGTGCTGATTCTAGTACCAGTATCTCTTGTAGCAAGGTAGGGCTCTCCCTGCTTCCCCTACACTTCCAGCCCCGGAGGATGCAAAGAGACTTGGAGGTATTTCCTCACGAACACAAGCATAAAGGAAGGACACATGATCTCTCTGTAATTCTGGGATTTGGGGTAATACCATCTGGCACGCCAGAACGTACCAGAGTTATTCAGAGTGAAAACTGATCAGGATCCTCCATTCGCGTGGACAGTGTGGATCATTTCTGGAGCAGCATTAAAGTCCCTTTCAGGCCAGGGCAGGTCCTTTGACCCTGAATCCCGAGCTGTAGCATAGCTCTGGCTTCCAATTCCCTTCTCCTTTTTCATTATATTCCTCAAGGAAAAAATGCCCAAATTTTTACCTAAAAATGCTGTGTCAGCTGCTTGAAGTGGTACGTTGCCATTGCACTCACTTCTTTGGTCTCTCTAATTTCTGGACAATTGTATCAGCAGTCCAGGTTGGTGGAAAGCACAAGGTGCTTCAGCAGAAGTGTTGACATGATACAAGTACTACAGAAAAATAGCCACTGGATATGGTAGCCCTGAAAGGACCTGAACAAAGGAGGATGGCAAAAGATTTCCGTCTGCTACGGAAATTTAGTTTTGCCAGCTCTCTTAAGGTGACTGTCCACAGCATCCTCACTGCATTAAGATCAGTGAAGACTGCATAGTCTGAACCCTAGGAATATACTTCTTCTGAGAGCTGGCAAATATTCTAACCAATATAATAAAATGCAGTCTCTTCTGGGGGAATCACCAGACCTAGAATGGGTAAATTATTTTTGTGAAGAATTGGCAAAATCCTATTTATTTCTGCTGCTTTGGGTTGCTATGATAAATACATGCTGGTTTTGAAAGAAAATGAATAATATAACTATGTTAGAGAACAAACAGGTTTTCACGTTTTGATTAAAACCCATACCTCACATTTGTCCTGCACTGCCCCGAAGTGCAACTGCAGGGCACTTCACATAGTCTTTTTTGGATTAGAAGCACTACATCCCTTCCTATCAGCAACATGAGAACAGTGGGTTTTGCGTTTTTCTCCTTATAACTGTTAAAAAGGAGATGAACTCTTTTCCCCAGCTGCAATTTAAGGGGGAAAAAGTGAGGGATGTAATGTAATTACCAGCACTGGAATCTCGCCAGGATGCTGGACCTTATTTCCCTGAATTGCTCAAAAAAAGTGTCATGGGACCCTCTAATTATAAGCAATCAGGACCACAGTTCCGTATCTGGCATGAAAGGCTCTGCCTCCAGCAACATAGAGCATCAGTCTGGGCATTTGCTCAGTACTGACTCAAAAATGCCATCTAATGACTCGTATTTTCTGTTGGTTTTTTTTTGGGGGGGGGTTGTTTGGTTTTAAATTTCGCTGTGTATCTAGAGGTTATCACAATATCTTAATAGCCAGCATATGTACATTTTACAACTCTGTTCTACTGTCAGTAAAACAAGATCAGCCAGTACATATAATCCAGTCTATACCCCTTAACACCATTTTCTAAGAGAAGTGTGTGGAAAATGTAGGGCAATATTTTTATCTTTGTTCATGTGATTTCATGTGATAGAAAGTAGGATGGAAATGGTATTTTAATTGCAAGGAGTTTTAAAAGCATTCATGTCTGATAAACAGTTACAAATTCAGCAGAAAAGAACTGTAAATTAGAAAGGAATGTCCCATCATACTATTCTGGCTGTAAAATGTGTCAGAGTCTCTGTTTTACAACTCACTGACAAAAGTTATATCCACACTCCAGTGATCAACCTGATCAACATATACCAATGAAAAAATTATTTCATGTGAAATTTGAATTTCTTCAGAATGTTGATAAAACAAGCCTGTTACTCTTGTATGAGAAGGAGCCACCGGTATTTTCAAAGAGGAGGATGATAAATAAAAACAGTGGAAGTGAAAAAGGAAATTGAATGGGCTTGCTTTTACAGAATTATTTTCCCAACATACATCAAACAGTTGATGAAGATAGAAAAAATGGATCATGGTTCATGTGCCAGTTTAATGAAATAACTTTGTAAATTCCTTGAGTTGAGGTGTCTAGGTGGAAGGAAGCAGGTATGTGTGAAAATCTTCCCATTGCAAACTATGAACAGCTCTAGTTTTTACTTTCAGAAGGGAGAGGTGGTAGTAGAGTATCAATTGTACAAAGCATAGAAAATATCTTTATTCACATATTAGCTCATTAGAAAAAAACACAAAAGTTATTAGATAGCACATATATTTACTTTTTAATTTATCTCATTCCCATTTATATGCAGAGCAAGTGTTAAAATCAATGATCTGCATGGGTAAATGAAATCAACATCAACATGTTGACTTCATCAACATGAAAACAAAATCAACATCAGTGCTGCTTAGTGAAGTAGTTTTGGAAATTACCTTGATTTCTCAGGTTGTTTTCCATTTTAGCAATCATACTACTTAGTCTTTCCTTTCTAAAATTCCTGTCAAGCTGTTAACTGTATAAAATAGAAAAATCCCAGCTAGTGCGGATGCCTGGAGAGGGAGAGGTGGGCATCTCCATTACTTTCCTGTGTCGAGGAGTGTGCATAAGGGGGTTCCTTTCTTCATATGAGGAATGTGTAATGATTTTAAGCCTCTATTTATTCTACCTCACTTACTACTTTAGTAAGCTTTAGCCTAAGCCTGGCTTGTCTTGGTTTACAGTAAGTCAACTCCTATGCACTGTAAGGCCATAACAACATAAGGTTATATAATAACCATTTTAAACAAGAGTTGCATCACTTTTGGAAAACTGGTTTAAGACACCTGAGGTAAGAATATTGTTGTGTCCAGTGAGATTAGAGATTGTGTGGTTGCCTTGAATAACTCTTGGGTTTTTGTCTAGTGCTCAGTGCAGTGAGAGCCTTTTCGAAGTGAAGTTGATGTGCAGTGGGCATCGGTACCCTTGAAAAGTGTCTTTGACCTCAGAGTTTATGAGGATCAGTCCCCTAGCTTCGTTGCTCACAAAGTCCTTTAAAGAAGCTTGCATTTGTGAAAATAGGACAGAATAAGATAGGCTTTCATCTGAATTTTATAGTTATTTTTGGCAAAAATTCACCTGTAGCAATGTGGTTATTCAGGCAAATTCTTGACTGTTTGTATCAACTAAATTTAGATTATATTCCTCTTTGTGGGGATGTCAAGCTAAAAGCAGGTCAGGACAGACGTATTCACCGATGTAATTCTCAAATTTTCAGGATATATGTAGGTGGCCTCCTATGAGGGAGATCAAAATCTAACGAGCTAATAGCAGATGAATAGGAAAAGTGGCATTTGACAGAAATGCAATTATGTCTTGTGCAAAAATTTTAATAATCTGGAAAAAGAAACCTGGCAGCATGGTGTTACAGAGATAGTAATACCAAGTGCCTTGGTACGCCTACTTGAAGTGAGGGTTGTTGTTATTACTACATTGCTAACTTTTGAACAAACAAACTATAATCCATCTCTGGAGCATTACCACAGTGATGCTCCAGGGAATGATTTAAGTAGAATAAAGATATATTAGTCTGTTAATTGTTAGTGATTTAGTTGTAGTTGTGAGATATTACTTCACTGGACAAGCAGAAGAAAAGGGCAAGTAATGAAAGACATACTTCTACTGGGAGGACCCCCCTCCTCATTTAGTCAGTCAAGGGTTGTTATCCCTTTATTACCCTGTAATTTGAGGGCAAGTTCAATGAACAACAGTGGAGGCCATTAGGAGCTGTCATGGAGAATTTATTTGCCTTTGAATGGAAGGTGGAAGCAGCACGGCAGAGGCTGTGCTGCTTCAAAGTGGATAATTCTCCTTTTGCAAGCTCTTTAATACTATGTTTATTGTTTTCTAGTATGTCTCCCTAGACTGTTTTTTGTTGCCTTTGCTGCTCTTGTCAGGAATAAAATTTATAGAAGTGTGGCCCAGGAGAACAAATCTTATTTTGTGTAGTGACTATGCTGGCAGCCCACAGTGTGTCTTACTGGAAACTTGCAGAAAGCAGTAAAATCCACACCTCTTCAGAAACTAAAGGTCTGGTGACATTTTTTTTTTCTTCGCTGCTGTAAAATACAGGTAGTTGTGGTAAAATCTTTCTTACAGTGTTTTAACTCCAGAGCAAATCTCATCAAAGTTTGTAGAAGTAAATTAAGTCAGTTAAGTTGTTACATCCTAGTTCAGCAGCGTGAGCATCTGACTTGGTATGAAAGCAATTGTTACTCTTGCGTTTCCTGAAGTTTAATAGACACCTTGAACTGAAGAGAAAAATCCGGTTGTTGCTTTAAGTAATGCATTATATGAACTTAAAAACTATAAGAAGATATGTTAATTTAGAGAAGAGACTGACAGAAGTAAGTTCATCCAGCTGCAAACATACGGGATATTTATCCTGGAAGAACTGGTGCTACTCAAGAAGTGGAACCAACAGTTTTGCTTCGACTGTGTTTTAAGGGTAAGGATGGGAGAGAGGGAGATCCTTTCCTAACAGACACCGTATATTAGGTGTGAAAGATATCTGTAAGTAAAGATACAATTTCCAAAGGTCATGTCACCAGTACTTTATGTAATTCACATATTCTGTGGAAGTGCTGTGTTACAGGAGTGTTTGAGGAATGTATTTTATTTATTCTAAACGCAATCAATCCTTGGGTTTTGAGCCACTTTATAGGTATGCAGTTTCTTTACCAGGGTTCCTCTTGCAAATGTCTCTGAGAAAGAAAATTAAAAACCATAAATGAGTATGAAAGTATCTGAAAAAACCTTTTTTAGCTGCAAAGTCAGCCAGTGGGTTCAAAGGCCTTAAGTTCATGGTCACCTAGGGCTAAGTCTGAGTCCTGTGTATTTCTATTCCCCAGTTAGTGTTGCTTTGGTTACCACTCTGTATTCAAAATTTATGGGATCTTGCTGTGGCACTGATACCATTTATTCAAGTAAATATAAATTGACAGTTGCAGTGCATCTGTGCGGATTTATACCTACTAATTTACCCTTCTTCTTAATACTTTATCAAAATGGGGTTTTTTTAAATGAATGTCTGTGTATTCACTCTCAAGCTTACTCCCTGAATTTAAACACTTTTGTTTCCTGAAAAGTGTAGTGTTGTTGCAATACTGCTGAATGAATCTAAATTCTCTAAAAACTGTAGCTAAAGTGAGCCTTTGCCGTCATTCATGTGAAAAAAAATTTTTGCAGATACACAAAATAATCCTGTTCATAGATATATTTCCTGCCCAGTAATGCTCCATAATTATAGCATGACCTCTTAATAATGTTGATATACCAAATCTTCTAGTCCAGACAGAAGAACACAGTCCCAAGTACTTTATTAACTGATCAGCTGCATCCAATCGATTACAAAGATTCTGGCACTAATTATTTTTTCCTCTTAGTTGCTTTATTAAGAAAAAGTAATGAACTTTTCAATTGGATATTTCCACAAGGCATGGACTGATTCTTTTTATAAATACCTATACATTATTTAAAGCATTTCTTTCAACCATTGGCTTTTAAGGCATACATTTCTATTCCGCTTTTCTTCTGCTTTTCCTTCCTTCTTTCATCTGCAGGGTTTTAAACAATTTCTAGAGACACTAGCAGAGGTTTCTTGTGATGTTACTGATAGCCTAAAGGGCAGTTTAGGGAATAGCAGTGGTACTTACAGCCTAAGGAAGAAAAAAGGTTGGAACGAAGTTAATGATGATACATATTTTAAAATCGAAATTACATGATCTTCCGAAGGACAAGCAACAGTCATTTGCTAACCATCAGTTATTGGTGGAAAGGTGGTGGTTGGTTTTTGGGTTTTTTTTAATTCTACCCCAAAATCTCTGTAGCAAACAGCTGCTAAAATGTAGCTATGTAGCTGTTATCCTCTGTGTTTAGTTCTGGTGAACAGCAATTCCTCAGTGAGCAATGCACTTGCCTAGTAGTAAACGATTAAATCAGTAATGGAAGAAGAAAAGAGAACCCTCTAAACATATGAACAAGCATTATCTGACACTCCCAAGTCATCATGAGCCTGGGCTTAGCTTTCGCATACTCATTTATTCAGCTCTTGTCGTTTGTGGGCTACATCTACAAGGCTAAATGCACGGGTTCCCGAAGCGTTCCCTGACTCCGGAGCGGAGTGATGGAGGGAGGCCTGGCCCGCGCTGCCCACGGCTGGCTCCACTGCAGGGGAGCGGTCGTGTCGCGTGGCTCAGCGCTTGGCTCTGGGGGGTCCTCGGACCCCCACGTACTGCTCGTGCGCTCCTGGTACGTTACTCTTACTCGTGTGTGCACGAGCATGTGTGCACGTAGGGGTGGAGGAACACAAAAGCGCTTCTCAGTTCAAAGTACCGTTTTGCATTCCGGTATTTTTACAACATGAGATGGAAGGTACGCCGTGCTCAGAGCCTGGCAACCCTCTCGTTCACCATGTTGAAAGTAGAATCCAGTTGCTCAGGTGTTATTGGCCATTGTGCAAGAGCTGGGAGTATGCTATATCCCTGTTAGAGGCACGGAGTTGCCTTCGTGGTCTTTATGTCTTTAAATAAACAGTACTGGATCTTCACTACTGGTATTCGTGCTCATGCTTTCCAGTTAGGCCGCTACCCTGAGGGCAGAAGTACTTTACATCCTCTCATTCCCGCCTGGCGTGGTTAAGATGGCACTGCCTCAGTAACAGTGTGAGCAGTGTTAGAGCTCCCGGTGAAGCTCACTGCCATCATTACCAACGACCGCCATCTTACCTGCCATGGCACCATGCCCCTGCCGCTGGCCCCATCTTAGCTGTGCAGCCTTCTACTCTTACCTTCACGTTTTACAGAACTGCTGGCACACCAGATGTGTACTTACACACTTGGTTCCTCCAGCTTTAGTGGAAAAGGATGCTTTGGATACGTCGGCAACGTCAAATAAATCAGACGCTGCTTTGTGAAGTGGTAGATCTGTTTCTTAATTCCCAGGCTCTCAGGTGAAGCAAACCGAAGTGTTTCCTCCCTCCAAGCTGAACCCAGCTGCAGTTCAGGAGATGCTTCGTTCTGAGGCCAAATAGTTCCTCAGCCAGGACCATGCCAGGTTTGGTTTCTTCTGCCCTACACAGTCCTCTACGCTATCCTGATGGGCCGTGTACTTTCAAACACACCATATGTTCTGATGCTATATCCTTTGTTCCCTTAACGCCACGCTGTGTACACACCGCTCTGCACTGACAGATTGCATGACAGCCTTCTTGTTATTTCAGGTATTCGAACTGAAACAACTTAAAAAAAAAATCGAACCATTATGTCTAAGGGCCACAAAGACACTGCATGAGGGAGTGGGACTGGACTGCAGGCCACTATGCTGCCAGTCCAACCAAGAAGGAGGTTATTCACTGCATGGCCTGGGGCCCAGGGATGATAAGCAGGATAGACATAGTTTTGTCCTTAACTGGCAGATGCAATTAATCGTATCTGCTGCAGGATATTTACTTGCACCTTGTAGCTATGTTAGCAGAATGATGTGAGAAAGTGTATGAGAGCTGGAATAATAACCTTGCAGTGGCTCCTTTTTTTCAGCTGTCCACATACCAGCGTAGGTGGCCAGTATCAGAAAGGTCTTCTTAGACCTCCTCACCTCCCTTATATCGGTGTGAAGAAGTAGGACTTGCATTCAAGACCTGAAAGAATAGGTACTTTGAAGTCATGCTCACACATTATGCCTTTTAATTGCCTGATTTTCACAGAATGGGTTGCTTTTGCATGTCCACAGGGCATACCAGTGTCACTTTATGGTGCATCATAGTTTCATAGTGCACTCAGAGGGAAAACCACTCATTAAAAAGATGAACAGTCCCTGCTTTTCAGCGCCTATTACTATCAAGACATGTCTGAAATATGCAATGCACATTCTTAATGGGTACTGACAAAGTACTTTTAAGCACATTGATGTTTTAAATGTATATTTAAACTAATGAACAAGATGTAGCTGAAGATTAACCTTTTGAGTCTATCAAATGAGTGGGATAGCCTCCCCTGCTCCTGAATCCCACTGTTTTCTTTCTTAATGTTTTATACATACAGTGATACATTAGGGAGATAGTGAGGTTCCAGCTCTCCTTGAAGCATCCCAGATCATTGAGAGAAAGAATGGTAATTCACCAGGGTAGAAAAGTACCTGCATAGTAATGACATAAAGGACAGAGCACAGTCAAGATTACTGAAAGTATGATTTTGACCTCGGCAGTGTCTTTGCAGAAATGGCACTGTAGACCTCCATATTTAATGTGTCTCTCAGATTTTTCAGCAAGACGTGCTTAGCTGGAGCGTGAGGCAATGTTGTTCTTCCAGACCTGCCATCCCTACCGACCCTGCCTCAGCCCTGGTGTCCCAGCCGAGCTCTCTCTGGTGTAAGCCCCTTTAGCAGTAAGGGTGCTTCTACTAATCACCACCCACCCATGTGTAACCTTCACCTAAGGGATTATTTTCTGCAATTCCTGTGAAAGCCCACTGGATGGCTGTGACCATGCTCTCACTGCATTTGATGGATGGGCATGAGGACAGCAGGTTTCAGTTATGCCATGAGTAGCACTAGCAGGTTCCCGGAATGTATAGATGGAATAGCAGGTGATACCGATGGCAACACATGACGTGAGCCGTCTGTCTGGGATTGTTTCCTTCTCTCCAGGCTGGACTGAGGGCACAATTTGGTCTGTCCTGGCATGCAACCCATATGTACCCATTTATTTAGGAACGCAAACAGAACTTTGATTACTCGACAGTAAAAATAGGAAGAGATGGATTGAGCTGAAGTACTGGTTGCTGTAGCAGTCATCAGTGTAAATGTTGTCTAAACACTGCTTTGGGGGAAGAATATTCTAGCTCCCTAATTTCTTTCTCCTGTTGCTGAATGCTCAATTGTTTCTGCTAGTTTCTAGATCCCGCTTTATGATACGGTTTACACTTTTCTGTACTGCTCTGTGTTTGTAAAACATGTCGTGATGGGACTTCTAGACAACAGGTTCTAAGTCCTCGGATCACTTATCATAAATGCAGGATCACCCACCAAGCTAAAATGATGTGGGAGACTCCCTAGGTCATAAGTGGTACTGGAGTTCAGAATACCTAGAGATAAGCCTTGAAAATATGTGACTTGGTTTACTTACCTTTCTCCTCTCTTTATTGTCTTAGTAGCAATTTTCATCACACCTAGCTTTAATAATATTCTTGATGTTCCTAAACTAGCAGGTTATTTGCCCTAGGCTTCCTTAATGATAGCTGAGGGAGATGGGCATTTCTAACAGACAGATCTTCATACTTAAATGTAAACATTCAATTGTATATTTATCACTGCAGAGAAAGAATAAAAATGGTTTTAGAATAGGAATCTATTAAAACATGTGCCCCAGAGACACTAATGCTAAGACTCGCTGTGCTGCATCATCTTTGTGTTTGAATTCTTAAAGATACAGAAATGTGAGTCATCTGACTTAGCTAGATCCCTCTGAGTATTAGTAAAATAACTCATAATATACGAATAGCTGCTTTAACAGTGTGGGTTTTTTATATTTGCTGAGATAATAAAACATAATCATTGTAATTAAATACTTAAAATCACATATACCTATATATGTCATGTTCTTATCTATTCTTTTTTTAGAAGTATGGGAACAGTAGGGGCTTCAGTAGCATTGCATACACTGGATGTTTGGAACTTACATTTGCAATACTGGTGTTTATTTCCAAAACAAGCCTCCCACATCTTTAATGAACAGTCTTCCTTTATGTAAATTTAGTAAGAAGAAAATGTTTATGCCTGCTGGTAATCTCTGTGTTTGTAAGCTTTCCGGATTTTAGCTGAATGGTTTGCGTCTGACAGCTTGATCTCCTAATAAGTGGGCCATTCAGCCCAGATTATTCCTTTCCACCTGAAACTATCTTTCTTTCCTTGTACTGACTTTCACTTAGTTACCTGTTGCTTTTCCACATACATGTAGTTCCTCGAAAGTACGGGATACAGAAGACTAGAAGTAGTGGCAAAGATCTGCTTTTTGGTTGATGCAGAGTTTATAACTTCGATATGACTGGTGTGTGTCCTTCTGGGACATTCAATGCTTCAAGTTAACCCAGTATGAATGTTTGATAAAACCTTCTTAAAAGGACTTCAGAAAAAATGTGATTTACCTAATAAAGTGCAGAAGAGATAAGGGTTTGATTCCAACCCCGTTTACTTTATCTTCCACTGTTCAGATAAATAACCAAAACGAGTTACAGAGAGAAGGGCCCCAGTGAGCATGCAAAACTTCATTGCAATAAAATCCTATTGCAAACAATGGCAGTAAAAAGCTTTTTAATTAGTTAAAAATTGGAAGAAAAATTAATATGAAATTTAGATCTTTCAGATTCTTCTCTATTGCATTTTTGAAAAATTTTTGAAATCTGAAGTTCCACTGAAGAGTTTTGTATAACAATCATATTATATACCACTACTTCTTAATTCCACAAAATACCATGTTCTTTTAAAGTTACACATATTCTTTACTGATAAACTTAATGTAAAGTCTAGCCAAATGTCCTATTTCAAACTAGAAGTCTTAGGCATTTTGTTCCTGATACAAATGATCATTTACTTTACCAGAAATTGGTGTTTCTCATTCAATCTCCTAACATGTGCAAATCTATGTGAAGTTATTTACAGTCTTCCATACTTCATTAACTGAAATGATCACCTGCAGGCTTCAACTATTTAGTCAACTTTCTCTTCCAGTACACTAATGAACAGATCTACTTAGCATATTGGCATTAACTGTCTCTCTTTCAGAAGAGCAGTATTTATAGAGTCTCTTGAGGTAACATACCACAGGATTTTCATTTATTTATTTATTTAATTATTTGATAAGTGACCCTGTCACAAGATTGTGCTTTTTAATATTCTTTTGCATGCTAGGCCATATTTTGTTTGCATCCTTTTCTAAAAAGAAGCAGACACTCTACTATTGACTGTGTAGTCTACAGTACTCTATATACTAACTGCTATGGAAAAAGGATTTTCTCCTGGTGCTGAATATAAAGGCAAAAAAGATTTTCAATTAAATGGGGCCATTAATGCATGATATTTACACAAGTCAAGAAATATGGTTTTGGTTTGGGTTGGGTTAGGGTTTTGCAACTGTAAGTGCAAGGACTGCTCTAATTTGGCCCAATGCGCTGTCTTGGGAACTATGGGCAATCGTCCCTTATAGTGATGTTGCTGTTATATTCCTTCCATGATTTGTGACTTCATGGCATAACTGAATCTATAGTGAATAACCTTTTTACAGAGCTATCCATGTATCTGATTTGCACTCAGTGGTTTGCTGCATTTGGGATTCTCCCTAGAGGTTTCAATTTCTAAGGATCAGTTCCAGAAAAATGTCTTTAGGAGAGCACGGCAACTCTTCTCTCCCTGTGTAAGACTGACAGGAAGAAAGAAAATTAGCCCCTGTGCTTGTTAACCGTCTTTTTTTAGTTAGTATTTCTCCCTTGGAATTGCATTTAGTGTATTTTTCCTAGGTATATTTAGAGTAAGTAATACTTATTTTGCCATTAGTTTCCTTTTATTGTTTGCCTTATTAAATACAGTAATGTAGGGTGTCCATTTCCTATTATCTCCGTTGCTCTTGATGAAGCTTTATGTCTGTACACTTTTACTTTCTCCTTTCCACTCCAGGGCTCATTAAGAATTTCAGTCTGTGCAGTAATTTTAAGGCGAAGGAGATAGGAAGAGGGGCCAGTTGTGTCAGTGCTCAGCAGCCATCTTCTTACTAAGGCAAGAGCCGAGTAAGGCAAAAGCGAGTGTAATAGTTGCCGTTATCATGCTTCCATCTGTTTTTTAAGGTATAAGTTCATTTAGGAAATAATTTCCTCTCATTGGAACAGTACCTTCTCTTACAATGGAAGAAACAATGTGTACACATTTTGTTATTATTAACTTCCTAATTATCACTTGAAACCAGGCATCATCAGAAATCTTTAGATGGAAATTACAAGTCCATTGCACATATGTTATGAAAAAAATTCATGTGTGCTTTATTTTACTCACCCCTCCATTTTTTAGTTTGCATTTTCTATTGAATGTGTCCTTGCTGGGATGCATGAAGTAGGGGAACTGTATGAAAAATATTGGACAGTTTAATGCCTTGAGCAGTTATTTCTTTCTCCGCCTCACCCCAGCACGATGCTGATCTGATCTGGGACGTGGTATTTGCATTTATCAAGTTGATGGAAATATTGTAGGTTGCACTAATGGTTCTAAGGGCCATTGGGAGAACAGCCTTAAAACTCACCTGGGATGACACAGGGATCTCACTTAGGCATGTAGGGAAGAGGCAGTAGGTTGAACCTTTTCCACCAGCTCTGGTTCAGTCTCTTTTGGGGCTTGAACCAGTCAGTAATGGGGCCCATGTGCCTACGCCCTGCGCGTTCCCACTAAGAGAACTTTTGGCCGAGTTCCTGCTGCCAGGGGCCTTAGTTCTGCTGTCACAGAGATTGAAATCTGCCTATAAATGTGACAAATGTCTCCCAGGCGTAATTCCCCTGGTTTCAATAGAGTTACACAAGGGATGATTTTGGACATTTTCAGCAGTACTTTGTGATTTTAGTACCTGTATGCATACAGTTTGGAGCACGTATTTAATCTGCACAAGCAATTTGATAGCTGTCCCAGAAAGGTAAGTCACCTTCTGTCAGAATTATTGCTCTGTATATTCCACAGTTAAGAGACTATTAAATCATTTACTCAAAAGCTTAACATTCTCTAACTTCGAGACTTCGCTTTCTTCAAGGAAATATAGTGTCTAGTCCAGCATAATGTAAATTTTTTCCTGTTGTTTTTTAATAAATCCTTGAAGAACTAAATAATTAATAGTGCTGCGGTTGGTTTAGGACCTAAGGCAAATACAGTTTATTAGGCCGAAGACCAGAAATGTGAAAGCTCTTCTTTTTCTCTTAGAGTGCTGCATTTCAGGGGTCTTTGCTAGACTGTGGCCTGAAAGCCAGCAGCAGTCTTGTGACTAAAACCAATTGCTGTATCAAGTCCCCTGTATGTGACCAGAGCCAGGAGTGAACTAACAATTAAGCAATTAAATGGGTGATGAGAGATCCCATGCCTGAGCTTTTTCCTTGCCCTCTTTTAGTTTGCAGTATGGATATACTCAATTATTCAATCACAGAAGCTTTTAAGCTAATTGTATCTGGATACGGTCTGCATTTTTTTTGGTCCATGAGGCCAAATCTCAGGTTCAGAAATCCTTTCAGAGGCTCTTTCTGACTGTCGTCGAATAGCACTGCCTCAGCTCTGAAAAATAATGTCTGATGTTTCTTGGTATGCCTAGGGGTTGCAGCCAGGCTTTTGGCACTCTGGAAATCCAGTCTGATTTATGCATTTAAAGATTGTAGGCAGTAAAACAAGGCTCGGCAAGGGCCTACTCACCAGGACATTGTTCGTAAAACGTTAGACGTTTCAAAATATCCCATAACCTTCTGTTGCTGGGCCTTCAGTGAGTGTGGTGGCTGGAGTTTGGGCAGAGGTGACTCCTGCCAGCCCTTGCTTTTATAGAAGCCTCTTGGGCAGCCACCAGTTTGGCTGCCTTAGAGCAGAGGACTTGCCTTTACAGAAGATATCCCTCTTTATGACCAGCAGCTTTAAATTTGGGAATGCTCCGAGCAGTCCTGTTCATAATCTTCTTATTCCCCTATGCAGCCATCTATATAGCAGGTGCTTTTTTGTTGTTCTTTTTCCCAGAAAAGTTTTAGTAGGGGAAGAACAGTAGTAGCTTTTAAGCTATCCCATAGCCTTTCCATAAGTGACCAATATGATTTTCAGGGTAGAGAAGGCACGTCAGTTGTTTTCTAGGTTGTGCAGGCCTGTAGAGTCACAGTGTCCCAACACTTCTAAACTCAGACCCGAAAGATATTATAGTGCATTTGAGAGGATCTGTTCTGTAGCAGCTGTTTCTCTCCGTATCTGTGCTACAGCCTCTAAAGCACTGTGAGCTGGTTGAAAAGTGAATGTGCTTCATGCCGATACGGGTTGTGACAAGTGCTAAAAAAATATTTTTTATTTTTGCTCTTAGTGATTTTTTCTTTGAAAACGGCAAAGGAATGGTCCTAGAAACATGAGAAAGCACTTAATGCAGATGCTTACGAGAAGGCGAAGCTGCCTGAGCAGAAGTAAAGCTTTCGTTACCATTAGGAGCAGCAATGCTAACTATTCATTAGGATTCTCCAGCACACTGGTCCACTGCATGAGAACAGTTTATTTTGAATTCTGGGTTTAATTACCGCATTAGACCTTAGACCTCTCCGTGAAAAAAAGCTTCCTGCCATTCTGACAGCTTATTTGATAGCAACTATTGTTAACCTTGAAGGCACCCCAAATGACATTTGAATAGTGTTATGGATTTATACCGCACATCGTGCTGTTTTGCTCACTCTCCATTAAACCAAACAAGACACCTCCAGAAGGCTGTATTGATTTTTGACCACAGATCCTGGCTCTGCAGGATACCAGTCTATTCTTCAGAAAGGTCATGCTCTCTCAGAAATCTTTTTTTGCAGAAAATACACATTGCATTGCAGCCAAGAGCTGTGCAGATGACCACATAACCTGGTTTTAATGAAGGTTACTGTCCTTTTGCTCCTACTACATCAGTAGTGCAATACCTTTTGCAAAATATATGCATAAACGATTTTTCAAATTCAGCTTTATTAGTCTTAACAAGTAGCAGACATCTTAAACTTGTTGTTTTGTGTATGCTTCAATGACTTCTACCTGAATTTTAGAAATAGAAATGTCTTATTTGCTTTTAATGTTTTTCTTCTGTTGCCCTTTACCTCTTCCAGGTAACATCTCCTCCTATGTCTGTAATCTTTTCCTGTTTATGTTCTATTTCTTTGCTCTTGAGAAAACACCAGCGGGAGAAGCCACTAATCTGTTCACTTTTGAGTCACCTTACAATGCAGATGAGCCCTAGGTATACCTTTATATCTTCTTTTGTACTCTGGAGAGTTTTGAAGACTTTTCTGCTTTAGATGTGCCCTATAGACATTTGCATCTAGCTTCCTTTAGACTTTCTTTACAATTAGAGGGAAGTCCATGTTCAAGTAAGTGGTTTGTGGAACGTGTTTTACCATACACCAACCTGTAAAAGCAGACAAGGCAAAAGAAAACAGACAATCATATTAATGATAAATATCTTTCTGGGTTTTTTTGTTTCTCAACATTCAAACTACATGCATTTCAGCCTTGTAGCCTCAGCTTTTGTTTCCTGTATGAGGTACCACATCACCCTCTCAGCTCCTAATGTAACATATTGAGTATAAAGCTAACCCCTCATTTCCACAAAAAAAATGTGACTTTGAATTCCACTGTAAACTGTCCAGTCACTTCTGATGGATATTTCGAAAGGCAGGTTCATTTTTGGCTTTCTAGGCTATACTTACCAGTCAAGAAAATGATCTCTTGACTTGCACAGTATAGATTTTGCTACAGGTATCTAGATAATATGATTTGCTAAATGACTTTATAATCCCATTGCAGTAAACCAACATAGCCTTTCAACCTTCTGTGGAAACCAAATTAATATAATTTTCAAAACAACATACTAGTCCTTGAATGATTTATCCCAATGGACTATTCAAGTTGGTGGTGCCAGTTCATTTCTATATACACTCCTGAATCTGATTTGCAGTTTCTTGAATATTACCTAGAGGACTGGAATTGTGGAACATGGTAGTGTGGTAAGCTCCAAAAACCGGTGAGAAATGGACTGACTTTTGGTTACAACTCCAGAGAAAGAAGCCACTGACTCTGCGCTGCTGCTTAAAATGAGATCAGAGAATTAGTAGCAGTACCCAGGGCATTAAACATTGACCTTCAGAATGACTGCTAGTTCTTGACTTCTGTCAGGGCTTTTCACCAGGCTTTATCAGTATTTTTAATTATGATGTTAATTACAATACTAAGCTAAAGATTTGTGAAACACTTTATTTTCTTTAGTGATGTACCAGCAATTTTTCAATTGCTAGGCCTACAAGCTGGTCTGCTAGTTTTTCTGAAAGTTGTGGGTGGTCCTTTGCTAAATCAGTTATCTTGAAAAAGCTCTTCCATGGATGGTGAGGCTTGTTTACTGTGGCATTTTAGAGCCACCCAGGGCATATGCATTTGCAGTTCTCTTCTAGTAATCAGTAAGGACCTCTGGGACTTTTTAATTGTGTTTATCAAGCTAAGTCTTGAAGTTTTGGTGGGAAGCAGCTATTTAAGAATGAAGCCAATGAACAGGAGTGTGTGGGTGTTGATGCATAGAAAAAAAATGTTGTCTACTAAGCAAAGAAGAAACAGAAAAGCATTTTCTAGAACATGTTCAGGTTAGTTTTCTTATTTTGATGTTATAGTCAACAGAAGAACTTAAAAGAAAAAGATGCTTCAACTCTAAATACACAAGTTCATGAAGCTTGATGGAACACAAAGCAAGAAACTAGAAACCTTCTAAGGTTATTTCTTCTTTAAAAAGGTATTCCAAAGCAAATTATTTTTGGACTGCAGTCTTTATCTTTTGCATCTGCTATCTATTTAAATATGTGTTCATTTGCTTTGATGCTAATGACATCATTTCCCTATTTATAACAATCTAACATGATAAGTCTAAGGAATCGTGGACTTTATTTCCCCAAGCTCTGGAGTCCTTTGTATGTAAACTGAAGCAGTTGCTGATATAAACAGAATAATCAAAGCTAGTAATCTGAACATCAGGCCTGAATTAAGGCCATTAAGTAAAACAATGACATTAGAGAGTTGAACTATAATTTACTTTAAATTAAATTGAAAATGTTAGCATTATTATTCTGTGAGAAATTAAATACTTCTACCTTCTAGACAGGCACAAATACTGGTGAATTTTCCTAATTGTTTTTTATTGTTATCATTTTCAGAAAAACGCAGTGCAACATGCATTATTTTTTGGGTCCTGAGTGTAAAGGTTTCAAAAAACACACATTAGAAATTACTTTCTACCTATTGAATAATGATATTATAAAAAGATGTAAAAAATGGGGAACAGTAATAGATTACAGATTTTTTAAATAGAATATTCTTAGAGGAATATATAATTGTCTGTGTTCCTTTTCTACATAGAGCTACTAATTACTGCCTGAAGTTAACCAGAGATCATTAGAAAATCCACTTTTTTTTAAAATTGAGATTATTGGTAAATATCGGAATTACCTATGGAAGAAAATTGGGAGGTATGAAAAGTAAACTGGTCATTCCATTGTGTTTGTGTTTGAAATCTTGTCTTCCACTTTTAAAACATTTCCACTTTAAAATCTAAAAGTATGAAATTAAGTTATTAATTAATTATGAAATATAGGAACATGTTCCCGTTTCCTCTAGCAGTTATTTTTCTAACAAAGAATCACAAACATTCTGCAAACACATTTTTCAGACATTTTAAGAAAATTTTTGAAATTTTTCAAATTTCTCAGATATTTGTCTGGGTGTTTTTATACTTTGGGGTACCATCTAATTTTCATTTAATTATCTGACTGTTTGGAAAAGAAGTCTTATTTCCACGCAGAATTCAGAACCAGCTATTTTACTACGAGTCCTTCCCAGGTTCTCCCTAGTGATAGTGCCAGGGTAGGCAGCCTTTTCGCCCATCACTTCTGTGCTAAGAAAAACCAGTGTAACCTCTGCGTCCAGAGGATTGATCCTTCTGCCTCAGAATTTGGCCATGCTGCAGACAAACCGTTTATGTGAGTTGGGGACAAAAATCTGTGGAGATTGTGTTGCGACAAAGGGCCTATTCAGGTGCTGTCACAGCCCGCTTCTGCCCTCCCACTGCTTCTCCTGCTGACATATTTACGTGTTTGAGGCATCCAGTGGTTTATGAAATTCCTCCGGTCTCTCCTCGACTCTTCACAGCTCTTTCCAAACAGGCACGCAGACTCATTTATACACCGAAGAGATGTCTGAGACTTACAAAATGATATTCACCCCTAAGTATCCATATTCAGAAAAAAACCCCACCTCTGTTCGTGGAGTCTGTAGTAGCGTATAGAGAGGGCTTGCACATTGCTTGGTTGAATGGCAAGTTAGATTGAAGACAGATGTACTGGTTTTTCTGCTGTTGCTATCTCTACTGCAGTTTACATCGCGAGTCTACCTCCAATGGTGCAGGTACTGCTAACATCACCGTATTAAAAGGTACAGGTAGTACTTAACTGGGAACATAAATGTGGTGATTAGATCCTGAAAGTGGATAAAGGCATATTTGCTGAGCTGAGACAGTAGTTCACTGTTAACAAATGCTTTATTGAGTTGGATCTAAGTAAGCATATTTGCTCATTTGTGTGAGGGAGGTGATTATAATCAGTGAAGGAAGTATCGACTTGTGATATTGAAGCTACCGTGCATTGGATGTAATAAGTAATAGACCTAATAGTTAAAATGGTATACATAAGGAATAAGGAACAGAATAAGTGATGACTATATTTAATAGAAGTATCCTCCTCTAATATTTAGGCATCCAGGTATTGATTAGCATAGCATATTATGTGTTTCTCAGAAGAAACTGAATTGTTCTGGCCAATTAGAAATCAGTCTTCTGCTGGCAAAAAAAAAAAAAAAAATCCACCTTGACTCAAAGAATATTTCACTTATTTATTTATTCATTGGGCTGCTTATTACTCTTTCAAAGAAGGGAGGCAGGTGTCACTTGCCATGCCGGGTCATGGTGCTCCATGCACGCCCTTCCTGCACACACCTCGCACACCGAGCGGTCCCAGCTCATCCACCCAGAGGTTGGGCTCCATGTGCAACACTCTGTAGTCCTGCAGATACGACTTGGGCATTTAGGAAAGGCACTGGTGACATTTAGGAGATCCAGTTCTTCTGGGATTAGCAGCTGGAGGCCACGAGGTGTTGGTTCTCTGGGGCGTGTTGGGCAGCACCAGACACATACATGCAAGTAGATTGGACACCTGGTGAATCTTGAGGAAAAAGAAAGACCCTTGAGACCTGGGAGCACTCACCTGGTGGCTGACACGGCTTTGGCCAGGAGGTTGGACTGGAGACATCTGATGTCCCTTCCAAACTCAATTATTGTGGGAACCTATGAAAAGAAGTTATATTTTGCTTTTGCACAGGTTTCTGATTACAAAATATCTGTAAGGTGCTTCTGAGATGTTGGTATTAGTGTTGAGTTCAGATTCCTGGAGGAGACTGTCCTTCAGCCCGATGGTCTTATTTTAGTACTCGTGTTTATGCATAAGTGAAATCAGTAACTCTGAGACTATGCATGGATTCTACATCACTCGTATCCCCTCTGCTGGGAAGCCTGAACGAAGGGTTTGTGCCTTTCTGCTGAGATCAGAATTACATGTTACAGTACTTGTCACTGTTGGAAAGTCCACCCAGGCACCACAGAAAATGCGGGCAAGACCTGCTGGTCAGCCATTATGGTTTCCTCCCACGGCTACAGAAAGTTATCTCATATAAGCAGCTTGCTAACTCAATTTCTTTTAAGTGTCTAGAGGATGATTGTAGTCATACAGCTGTAAAACTACTTAGATTGAAACCACAATAAACTGAATTGAACTGTGTTCCTATCGTGAAAAAACAGCCAATATGAGCAGTCAAATATACCTGGATAATTAATCATCACTTGACGAATGGCATCCTTCTATTTATTTATTTTTAGCTGAGCAATAACTTGGTCAATAGAAGATTGATATTTTCAAAAACACGCACCTGAATTTTATAATGCCCGTAATTGACTTGTGGCTAAAGTGTAAACTTATTTCTGTAAAAAAAAATTACCTCATATCACCACAAATAATTGACCCAATAAAAGCAGCAAGAATGCTGCAACTGTAAAAATCGTTACACAAAGTAGTACGTTGGGCAAGAAGGCAGTAAAAGGTCATCAGAAACAAAGAGTACATATGTAAGTATTTACAGAGTAGAGATATGTCACATTCCTGGTCATTTCTGGTGTCAGGGATTCAGCCAAGACGTGCAGGTCATTTCATTGCCATGGCTGCTGTCTTCAGAGATTCTTTCTGATCTCTAGGGAATGGTGGTTTATGAAATAAATAATTGCCATCACCATTAAAAACAAATTTTCACAGTGTTATGGAAATCTGTGATTAGATGTTGATTATTTGTAAAGGGCAATGTCAAGAAAAAAATCAGCTCTAAACAACTGGTTGTTATATTTGAGATTATATTATTTGATGAAAACATCCTTGTAACTCGAAAGAAAAATTTAAAATAGGTATTTCATTAAATAGACTATTTACATTCTCAGATTTCAAAATAATTTAGAGCTGAATATTCCTTTTTATTGACAATTTATAGAGGAAATTTTTTAAGAATTTGTATTTTCATAGTGGTGCCAGAACTGCCTGTTCAGAATCATACAGCTTTACTACTGTGTGGTAAAATTTCAAGATAAGAGTGCAATATGACCCTTGTATAATTCTGTTTTAATTACTACTCTAGGAAAATTCATGTAAGGGTGTAAGACAGATACTTTTACAGAAGCCATTCCTGTTTGTTCACTCTTAAAAAACTACAGAAAGTAACATACCCATTCTAGCAAATGTTGACAGGCCTTATTCATACCTCATTATTTATCAGACACTTATTTTGAGCTTATTTTTTGTTTTATTCTAGCAAGTAAGCTTTCTCATTAGTGATAAGGATATGTCTTTTTTTAATTTGAAATAATTATTTGTTAATATAAACCTGTTCTAGTGTGCTTCTACGTTTTGTTATACCATAAAAATATATTGAAAAATATAAAAAACTATTTTAGTAAAGGTAAATAGTTATAATATCTGTAGTTAAGCCAAACTTTTTGGGACAGTTAAATAATTTTTTTGCAATATGCAGTTTTGAGCTCAGTGAAAGAATTCATGAATTTGGGCCAAAACCTGGTGAACAGTTTTCCCCAAGACCTAAATAAAATCATAAAATAAAATTTTTAAAAAATCTCATTTTCTAGACACCTTGAATTTCCATACCTAAATATATCGAGCTGCTAACTAGCTAGTTTATTTCATTAAAAAATCTTTACACAAAAGCTTTTTAGGGAAATCAATTACAGCAGATGTTGATTGGAAATAAAATATGCGGGAAAGAATTTTAGCTGTGGAACTGAAGAAAAAGCTATCCCCATGCTGCAATGAAAATTAAACAATGCTTGTTTATTTTTTCCTACTTTTAGAATCATAATACTTAATAACATTGAGCTCTTACCCAGAATGTTCAATTAGCAGATCTCAGAGCATCTAGAGAGGATTTAATTGCAATTATATTCATTCCACCCAAGACCTTTGAAAATAATCAAATACTAAAAATCTGAAAACAGAGAAGAAATCAAGGAAATATCTAATGAGATATTAGGTCTACCTCCTAAGGGAAATTTCTGCCTGTGACAAGTTTTGTGCAGAGTTTTCTTCAGAACTCCGAGAAGCAAAAAAAAAAAGTATTTTTAAAACCTATTTTATCAGTGTCTTCAGGCAAAGGCATGCACATCAGAGGATCCGTGACCAGACATTTAGTCTTTCAGGCATTGATCGTAAGTTCCATATGTAAAGGTAACTGACTGCCCACGTCGTACTGCTGAACGTTCTCCGTTCTTCTCTGCTGGAGATCCTGCACTGTTTATTTTCCATACTTATTATTCATCCTATTGTCCAATTACACTTGATGCTTGTAAATAAAAACTATCATTCCTCTTATCTCTAATGTAGGCACTCTGCCTGACTGTCTGGGCTGTCGGCACACCATGTTGGCAAAGGCAAGAGAGCAAATTGCCTCCAAGAGTGTAACACACACAAAATATTGCTGCAGGGTTAAAGAAACTTGTAAATTGTGTTCTACTGCAAGAAGGGTTTGGTTAAGCAAACCGTATTTCTGCTTGTAAGTGTTGTTTCTAGAGATCTTTCATCCAACTGTCGTGTAAGGGACAAAACAATTAAATCATCTCCTCTGCTGGCATATTCTGGACTTCGGTAGTTTGTGAAGACTAAGGCAAATAAACATAATGGGAAACATTCAGTTTATGGTTAATATTTCTTTCTCCTTCAGGCCACTCAAAGGCTAACTTAGATTTATTCGTAAAATTTTTTCCTCACCCCCATCTTTGAGTAATAGCCACAGTGCACTATTTAGCTATTCAGGATAACTGTCTAATGTAATCACACCCCAGTTAGCTAATTAGTTCCTTTGTTTCACTACAGATAACAAAAAAAATGCAAATCAGTAGCTAGGCAGAGAATCTTTCACAATATTCTTAGGATGTCAGTATCAACAGTATTTTTTGTGCATGTTAGAAGCCTCAGATAACCACCTTCAAAGAACCTAACCTGGCGATGCATTTGTTGCTTCTTTGCAGTAAAATCAAGGTGGTTTTGTTTTAAGATATCCTGATTTTAGAGAACGCTGAAGGGAGGTTTATGCCATCACAGTCTTCCCACTTCTGTCTGTTTGCAGCCCACTGGCTAATTTCCACCTGAGCTTAAAGGACAGTAGAAATCTCACAGACAAATTCACAAACTTGGGGGGAAATCGGTGGTAGAGAATAGGAGAGAAACCAACATTTATTTTCTTGATGCAATATTCAAGAGGATTCATCTTGGCAGTGGCTGGCTGTGTAATTTTGTGATCAGCGCAGCACTGGTCTGTTGGCCAGTGGAGGTAGAGCAGGAGGTAAATCTTACTGTGGTGAGGGAGAAAAGAAAAGGACAAATATTCTTCAGCTCCTAGTGCTTGCAAACTGCATGTTCCTCTTCTGCTGCTCTTTTTCAGATGTATCACAGAGGTGCAGCTGGCACCTGGCATTAATATTTATATGGAGTATATGCATTGGAGCATTAACTATATGATAGGCCTAGAGTGGTCCCATTGAAAAATGCAGTTGGCAGAAGTTTATTAATTCAGGAGTGGGCAATTCAGGAAGATCAATAGGTTCCTGACCACGTCATTGATTGTGGGAGCATCGGAACGCTATGCTCAACTACTATTTTTGTTATCGTCTGCCAATTTAAACAGCTTCTCTGGGCAGTTGACTGAAAGCCTCTTTAAAAATAATGTGTAGGTTACATTCTGCAGGTCTTCCACAGGTAAGCACCGTCTGAAATCAATAGTAAGTACAGAAATACATATTCACCAAGGAAAAAAGGCTAATGAAGAAGTGAGCAAGAAACTAAATGTCTTTGTTGCACAATGAAATTTTATATGCAATAAAAACTGTGGCGTGGTTGGGGATAAAACAGCCTTCATATACAAATATATCCGCAATTGTTCTGATAGCTAGTTCACGTTATTTAATGTGCTGGAGAGGTAAGAAGACAATGAAAAAGTGCCTGTGCTTCTGTAGATTAGGGGAGATATACCTATTGTGCTATTCATAAAGCAAGCATTATTGGTGAAAGAGGTACTTATATATTAGGGAGCTCATAGCCTGAAGACGTGGTGTAGAACTGTCATTAAAATGAATACTAAATGAAGTTCATTCAGCTGAGTTCGTACATGATGCCGATGATTGATTTTCAGAGTCAGGCTAATAGAACAGTTTTCGTCAGTCCTGCAATTACATTACTGTTAGAGCATTCTTAGATTTTTTTTTCCCCCGGTATTATGGTTTTAATAGAATTTCTGAGCCTCTTTTGTTGCTCATAAACTTAGATTTAATTGGATCTTGAAATCCAAATATTGAAAATTTCACCTTTTTTTCTTTGGAAAAAGAACTGCTTTTTTGTATTCCCACCCCCTCAACTGACTGACCTCAAAAGGATAATCAATGCTTTCATGGTGGCAGATATTTCAAAAAAATAAAATGCCTATGTGGCTTAAACTCAGTCATACAATTTATCAATGGAATGCTTTATAAAGAGAAAAATAGGATAATGTCTCCTTGTCATTTTAAGAGAGGTTAGAAGTCTTCACATTTATATCACAATTTATAATGAGAACATACTTTGTCGTGTTTTAAGTGAACCACAGCCATTGAACAAATAGTGTTTGTTTTTAACAGTTTTCCTGAAAAAGCTTTTCTTTTGAATAGCACAGGTGAGACTGGTCCCTAACAGAAAGATACAAGAGTCCAAACCAAAAGAAATAATTTCAGACTGATTAAAAAATTAACAATGGTGCATGTGACATTATTAGCTCTGAAAAATCAGACATATATGAATGGGAAGAGAAGAGCGCAAGGCTGCCCAGTCAGTCATGTTGTATCATTCAGGTATATACAGTTGAAGAAGTATTTGCAGATTTGTATACTGAAAAAGTGGCAGAAAAAATTCTGTTATTACATTGCTATTTCATATATTGTATTCTTATTAAGAGTCAGCCAGCGTTGACATCTTTTAATACAAAGTGTTAAAAGCAAGTGTTCTCAAAGTGATGCACAGTAATTAATTCACTGAAATAATATTGAAATAGTATTTTTATTATTTTTTTTTTTTTACTTCTACTTGAAGAATACTTCTAAAAGAAGTTGGAAGCGTGTGGGTCAGTGCATAGGCATCATGAAGCAAAGCCAGATCTAAAGATCTGTAATGTTCCAAAGCACAATTGGTACACGCTGCATGGTGAAAGAACAGAGTGTCTTCTTTGGAATCACTTGATCTCTGTGGTTTATAATCCATGAAAGCCAAGAAAATGCTGAATGAGAGGGAAATGTGAGTATGCATTGAAGTTAAAGTCTTCAAAGTGAATACAGATTATGGACTCGTTTGTGCAAGAAGTACAAATGATCACCGAAGAAAAGATTTTCATATACTAAAGCAAATGTCTTTTGTGCTTCACACTATTGACCCAGACACAAATAAGAAGGTAACAAACAAAAAAAGAACAAGCTTTACATGGTAATTTTTGCAGTAGCTGGAAGTAGCTCCTATTTTCTTTTCAAGTGGTTGGACAGAAATGGATCCTAGGATGACTGTAAGAAGAAGCCATGTAAATACACTGGGGGATAGTTTGTAGCATGTAAGTTATGTGCCTGGTGCAGAAGACTAATGATCAGCTGTACATTTGCCAGAAGAAGCAGCATGACCTTTTCAAGAAGTATTTGGATCTGGTACCCAGCTGCTAAATCTCACAAGACGGTCTTCATGTGTATTTACACATTGTATTTGACGGTGTTTAAAATTACAAGTCATTGGTTTGGAAAATAATTAAGGCAAAGGAATTTAATCTTTTAATGCAAAAAAGTTGCAGCTGCATGATGAAATTTCAGAAGGCTTGATGTGAATAAAAACATCAAAAGCAAAAAAGCTAGTGCATTTTTTTAGTGATTGCGCATCAATCAAACCTAGAAATTCTTGGGGTTCCTTGTCCAAAAATATCTGCAAGATGATGAGAGAGGGCACAGGAGTTCAACACGAGAGGTAAAAGGGAAGGCCCTTATTAGCCTGTTTGTATTTTCTGTGAGTTCCCCTATAGCCATCTCTCCCTTTCTGTAGGTGTCTGCCCCAGGAAGAGGTGGTGGTTCTCTAGCCAAGGGACGCGGAGTGTGACACACACCGAGTGTGACCAGGAGGGTTGCGTTCCTGCTGCCCAAGGAGGAGCGGTGCACTGGGACCTGTGTCCGTAGGCGCGACGACTGTCGTATGGGTGTTTCTCAAGAGTCCCCGAAATAAAGCGAGGGCCGAGTTGCAGCCCAGCAAAGCGATGTTTTCTTAGCAGGTTGCCTTGCCCGTCTTGGGATGCGACCTCAGAAGGGCCGTGGTTCAAGGTCTGATGACACAATGTGAAAGTGCGGTGTGTAGAGCAAGGGAGCTGCATCTGTACTTCCAGTCGGAAGCTCTCCGTCTACGTGAAGTATACCAGGGATGGTGTCTGGGTTTCGGTCTTGGAGGAAATGAGTTGGTTCACTATAAAGGCAGATCATACATTTAGACTGCTAATTTCCGCGTGACAGGAATCCAGAAGTGAATTGAGGAGTGACGTTATTTGACCCAGTGGATCCTTACAGTGTTTATGAGAGTGAGGTCACCATTAATACTAAGTCCTAGTTTCACAGATGATGTGTTGTGAAGGGCTCTAATATCTGAATCTCTGTCTCCTTCTCTCTCTTTCTGTCTCTCTTATCTGATCTGGAAAATTTCCCTGTACCACAGAAGAGGTGAATCTAAGATTTTTCTTTATGAGGGCTTGTTTTTGCAAACTGATAAGTACTTTGGGGGATCCAGCAAAAGTTCCAAGAATCTTTTTAACATGAAATGCATGACATGTCATTACGGATTATGCTAATCCCTAAAATAGATTCAGAATCAACTATAGACCATTAGTACATGATGTTATTGTCAGACTCAGGCTAGTGCTTTATTATAAACCAATTATATAAAGATAATTTAGGGGAGGTCTGATTAAGATGGAGTGTGTATATCTGGCATTTATGACCAATAAACTTGAAACAACAAAATGGAAATGTGTTTTGTAGTGCAAACTCAGGTTTTTATATTCCAGTACCGAGCAAAATCAGAAGCTAGTCTGAATTGTTTTTAAGGGCTTTGATAAATTTATAGTCAGCAATGACATCTGGAATTATTCCAGTTCCTTAAAGATTAATAAAAGTTTAATTTGATTCATAGGAGGGAAGCTCCACATAAGACTATTTTAGAACATTGCCAATATGCATCCCTGGTTTTGTCATTATATTGAATTGTTAGACGCAGTGATGCTAGGACGCTGTCACTTGACAATGTACAGGTCAGATTCACTTGAGCGAAATACTGTTATCGTGAATGTCTGCTGGTTTGCAGCAGGAGCAGGAGACATGAGCTTGACACACTGATCTCGGTCAATAGCCGGTGGAATAAAGAGGAGCTGCCTGCTGCCCTCTCTTCCCAGGTGTATGTCTCTTCAGGCGCGATGCCTGTTTAGATATTTTTTATGAGGCTCAATGTCAGTGTTACTTCCGAGAATGGCTGATGGGTGATGGGTGATGAGCTGCTTTGCTCTGATGAGAAACGCTGCTGTGCTGTGGCACTGCTGGTATTTCTGAGCACACAGCACCAGTCGTGGGGTCCAGTCCTGCTCTGATGCTTATGAAAGGCAAGAATAACTTCACCAGTTTGCACAATTGCATTAATTTTGAATTCAGGCAAGTACATCATGGGCAGACTTCTGAGTTTTTCTTACCAGTCTTCTTGATGTGCCGGATATGGACATTTGTCGTTGTAACATCTGAATATTCTAAAATGAGACAGTATTTTTGTATGCAAGGAAAAAATAGCACTGCAAGAGCTGTAAGAGTTTTCAAGCAATCAGAGACTGTTTTTTGTAGTGTGAGACAGAGCACCCATTGATTTGTTGTCAGATACTTTACTATTCTTATGTCTACGCAACACTATAATATCATTCTCTCCTTTTTAGGGTAAATACTCCATACAACAGTAAGCCAACATTTGAACAACTGAGTGAATTTTTGAAAATTCAGTTAGAAAAACCATCAGACATTGTGTGTAGACAGTCTTTCAACTACATGAAGTAACATCCTCCTGACTTCACTAAGAATGGACATCATAAACAACTCAGTGTGAGATTCTAGTCTATTCTTTAAGAAGCCTTTTTAAAATAAATGGGCATGCATCACGTTTTGTAGAAGAACCTTGCCTGTGTGTTAAATGTAAGTGATTGTAAGAAGCAAAACCAATCATGAAGTCAGACCAGAGCTAGAAAGAAAATTCAGATTTTAATTAAAAATGATCCAAACACCCACTGTTAAGAGCTTTTCTCAAAGGGAGCTCAGTGGGAGTTAAAGTCCTTGACATACGAGTTATCTCTCCTTAACTAGAATGAAGAACTATTTGTCATTTTTCACTTGTCAGTACTTTTTCTGAGTTTTCAGCAGTCTGATAACTATGAAAATTAACATAAGAACTTTTGGCATCAAATATTTTTTCCATTACTGAATTTTTTCATGACCCAGTCTGTTTGTCTGTAAAATAGAATTGGGATTTACCAAACAAGGATAATAGAAATAAATTTACTTTTTTTAAGCCCAGTAAAAATAAAATGCATTAGAATATGTAGTTGGTGTTTTGAACGTTTTCTTACATTGCAGTAATATGCTTGGTTTCCTCTGAAAAACTTCTTCAATATGATTTGAGTGTCCTCTGGGTAATTTTGGCTAATCTGGGACCTTTAAACACTGATTACACCTAAACTGTTTTGCATAAATGATTTTGCATCGGTAAATGCGTCTAAATTGGATACCACAGGGTATATGGTCTTCAGTGGGTTCATCTTCAAAAAATAACAAGGAAGGAAGGAAAAAAAAAAGACAATGATGTGCTTCATCAGTTAGCCCAAAGTCTCGGTTCCTTGATACGCGACGTCCTTGTACCCCAGCTGTGCGAGAGCTAAGTATTGACTGTCTCCGAATGTACCCTGATTTTCTTCAGAGGTTTGTGCTGCGTGGGCAGCGGGGGAGCCAGGATGTGACCCAGTAAATGGGGGGGTCGGTGTCTCGCGGATTGCCTGTGCCCCCCCCAGGACACGGCGAGCCGGTGAGCGGTGAGAGGCGAGGGCGCGCCCGCCAGCCTGTCCAGCTGCAGACGGGGTACTCGCCCGTGTTAATCTGATGCAAATTCTTCGTGAAGACGAAACAGGCCTGTAATTTTAGTGTCAGCTGGCTAATGAGGTTAAGCCCTTGGCTTGTGTTGCTCCTTTCCCATATCAGAAGTTTCTGGCGGAGCTGAACACTCTTCCTGAAACGCTGCCATCCCTTGGCTGCTGTGGAGCTTATGTCCAGTTCTTGGGAGGATCCCGATCATCCGTCCTCCTGGACTAGGGGAAGGGAGATCCCATTGACTTCACTGGCAATAGGGACCTCAGTGGAACTTACAAGACTTAACCCCACCCCCAAAAAAAACCCCCAAACAAACAAAAAAAAGCAAATAAAAGGTCAATATAAAAAATTTAAAGTAAAAACATCAGTGTAAAAAAAGAAAGAGGTTGGTCATTGTGGAATACTTTGTAACCAGTCAATCTGTTTGCCATGGGATATTGTGGATACCCAACTGTACAGGGGTGCAAGGGGCAATCCCAAAAGTTAATGAAATAAATGCCATCAAGAGTTCCTAAATGCAGAGGTGTCATCCCTGAATCAGGAAATCTGTATGCTGCAGAAATGCAAGGATCGACTGAGTGTTACAGGTGTCTCCCTATACGCTTACCTAATTCATAGTTTGATTTTAGCCATTACTGGAAATGGGTTATAGGGCTAAATAGAGTGGTTTATGTTGTTGTGCTCAACAGAGCCAAGGTTTCCTCCGGTGTTCCGCCCTGTGTTACCTGTGTTCGTTTTTTGCTGGCTTTAAGAGGAAATTACTTATCTCCATCATCAAGAGGAGGATACCACAATTATTGTTTAGGAATAAAGGCAAGCCTGATGGCTGTACTAAAAAGGCTACAGAATCCTGAAAATGTATTTCTCAATTGTTGCTGGGAACCAAGGGGTGTTTGAATTAGTCAAAACTGGTCTCTGGGGGGACTTAAGGGAGGAGCAGAAGCTGTGAAAGCAACAGTTGGTCAGGACCAACTCTCATCAGCCTTTGGGGCAACATTAGTGAAAATCTGCTTTCTCGTGAGATAGAAAACAAGGGTTAAGGAGAAGAGAGTTAAAGGGACAGGAATTTTACAGAACATGGAACAAGTAGCAATCTTATTCTTGCTATTGAATTTCAAGAAGAGATGTCTGTATGTCTTTTGTTTTAAAGTTTCAATTACAGTGTGAGAAGTACAGCTCATCCTTTAACTCAAAATATTTGCTAACAAGCTCATATTTTATATACATTATAAAATATTTGCTAACACGCTTATATTTTATATACATTAGTTGTGGTAGTAGTTGTAGATCTAAATAGTACTTGTAGTTCTACATAATGATCAATATTAATTAAAATGTGAAAATGAAATAAGTTTACAGCAAAGGCAAGTTTGCAACAATAGACCTTTGGAAGGGTTTTTTGGGAAGGTATTTCTGCAGCCATCCAAAAAGAAAGTTAAGATTAAAAAAAAATAGGCAAAGTACCTTACATTGATGAATTCTCAAATATCCTGAGTAATTATTATTTTCCATAACACTTTCTGTACTAGTTAGGCATATAGACACGGGTTTATAGCTGCAATTGGCCACTACAGCACCAATAAAATAATCATAACAGTCTTCCTACATAAAGTACTATGAAGTACTCTTGAGATTTAAAGAAATCACAGTGTAAGTGTAAAGTAATCCATATGGTCATGGTACAAACATTTTCAACAAATTGTGATAACAATTGACGTTTTATGTGTCCAAAATGAAAATATATGGTCTTGCTTTTATAAGGCCTTTTCAAATATGGTAGTCATGGGAGCTGTGAAAAGAATGGAAGAAAAAGAGAAAAAAAAAACCTTTCGGCTTATAATTCTGAGACCATGTTTTGTGCAATGAAGATTTCTGAGAAAGATGCTTCACTAGAAACCAGAAGGTAGAAGATGATGGCAACAGACAACACAATGAATAAATACAATTAGCCACGGATCTGGGCGACTGTAAAGCGACGGTGTATGTGCAGTTCCTGGAGCATAACAGTAAACATCGAGTAGACTGTCGGGGGGAGTACATGCTCTGAAAAACGTGAACTGAGAAGGACTGGAACTAACGTTAATCTGCTGCCTCACAAAATGAGCTGCTGCTTTGCTTTTAATATTAAGAGGTTGTAGTTATAACTCACTTTAGGTAATGTAGATGTTCAAATAAGTTAATATAATTATATTGAAGCCTTACCAAAATGGTAAATTATCATGCTTTTAAAGTAGCCATTCATTTATGTATTTAAAAGGAAAACATAGATGTATAAAAGGCAAGATATTATTGTGTAATTTAAATATAATAGCACATATTTATTTATGGGAAACATTAAAAAAACCCAAAACTGGCTTCTAAGAATACAGTTGTAAGTATAGGTCAGGAAGGCTCTTTGCAAGCAACTCTGCTAGTCCTTTTAATCCAGTTCCAGTCCTCACCTGTTTTCTAGGAGATGCTGTATTTTTTTTATTTTTAATATTGTTCTTCTGTAAATGTGAAAAATGTACATTCGAAAATTAGAAGATAGAGTGTGCAAGAAAGGTGCTCTGAGGCAGTGGGAGAGGGAACCAAAACTGGCTGCACACTATTTCCTACGCTGTCAAGTTTAGCTGGCCGTTGAAGCAATTTATCTAAGGTTGTTTTCATGTTTCCATTTTACTTTATTTTGAGTAATACAATTTTAAATCCATGCCAATAGTTTTTCTCTGACATCAGAGGAGGAAAGGCTAGGTAATCATTCCATATACCAGAGGCTGATATCATAAATATCTAGCTTTAGTAAGGTCCAATAAAACCCCTCATATTCAGACTCTAGTTCTGCATCTTTCTTCCAGCACTGCAATGCAGACGAGTTTCGAAAGTGCCTGCCTGAAAAATACATAAAAGTTAGTGCCTATGAAATGTCCACTTCTTCTCAAATTAGGTTAAACCCTCTGTAGGTGTCTCCCCAAACCAGGTTGTTCAAACTCTGTGTTATGAAGGCTGAGAAGGAGGAAGGTCTCTGTTGGGATGCAAAAGATCTCACGGTGCCAAAATATTAAAGTGTAAGCTTCACCTTTTCCCTTCCACCTTTGCTTTGGAGCAGTCATCGCTGTTCTTAAATCCTGGCAGGTTGGATATTTTAGGTGAAATTGCTACTCATTTAGTGTTTTAAGGCGGTTAGTGAGGTTCCTTTGCTCATTCAGCGAGTGTTTTTTCAAATGTTTGTTCAAAATTGTTGTTTTTTGGAAATTGTTATTCACAGAAGTCCAAGAAACCTTTTTTCCTTTCTGAAAACCTGTTTGGAAACTTGACCTTGTTCTCTAAGACTGTTTAATATAGTAAATTGTTATCTGTATTTTCATAGTGTTTAATAGCACAAACTGAGCATCATGATCCAATTTCAATTGGTGCTGTAAAAACACAGATGGAAAAAGAAGGTCCCCAAAATATGCAGAAGATAAGAACTACCAGATGGACAAATTTCAGTTGCAGAATACAAGGAATAAATTAGCCAATGCAAGCACATATTGCTGGCAGTGGTTTCAGTGCACTCTTGGATTAGACAGTGATTTCAGATGAAAGTTTGCTTCTAATCTGGAAGTGCAGTTGATTGGGTTTTGGTGAGTCTGAGGGTTAGGCCAGTGAATCTGGATGCAGTTTTACTGTTCAAAAATTGTGTGAATGTGCTGTTTTAAAATTTGTGCTTTCTAAGTTCTTGTGGTCTTTCTAATTGTTGAAATGGTTCCTTTGCTCAAGTTCTGTATCCAATTTACCATGTGGCAGGAATTAGTAGTAAAAAGAAGAAAGGTGCAGGTTGCCCGAGTATTCTGAAGGCAAAATGAAGTAGAAAATTAAAGATATTTATCTCCATTATTCTCTTTTAACCTCGTTATTAACAAATCCAAAATACAAAGAAAATGATAAATTATTATTCAGACTCTGAGAGCAATGTATATTTTAATGGGAGGAAAAATAACCTGCTGCTTGCATATTGTGCTCTTTCCTTTCTTTTCTGGAATAAATGAGGTTGCAGCTGTTCTGTGGACATCCCTGCCTATTCCAAGCAGTTGTTAGGTTATGTGATGTGCTTTCGTGGCAGACTGTACCAGTTGGTCCCAGTAGAGAGGTCAGTAATAACCAAAACAGATTACCAGTGACAAGAGAGTATGAATTGCCTCTCAAGCTCAAACTATTAATGGCATTAAATTAACCCATGAATTTTTAAATATCGATAAATGTTAGATAAATTTGAAAGGAAAAAGTCGGAGAAAGGTTAAAAATTACATTCCTGAATATGTGATGTGTTGGATGACGTGCTTTTAGCTTTCATGCGGTGCCGCTTGCCTCATAAGCTTTGCTCAGTGGAGAGCCTGTTATCGTTTGGTTGCCAGTTTTTTTCTCTGCCTCTGAAAAAAAATTACGGCCTGCTTCTCTGATATTGGTGTCTGGAAGTCATGTTTGCTGGCTGAGTTTCCAAACCCACGCAGCAGCAGCCAGCATAGCAGCCTGTCTCCATAGGCTGATCCCTGTGCCAGAGCCCTGGCGATGCCGCCGGTCCCACAGGGATGTCAGAGGGAACTGGGCATTATGGAGGAGTTTCCAGGAGATGAAACCAGGCCTCAAATTGCCTTTCTTTCACTTGCCGGTTCCTGTTACTGCTGCAGCAGGGTGCAATATATGCGGGCGAGTATTTGGTTCTCCAGTAATCCCCAGAAAAACCCGTTTTCCCTGAGGGATGCTAGTCAGGCGGATTAGAAACACTTTGAGCTCCCTGGGGCCAGGTAGCTGCCCGACTCTTCTCTGTCTCCCTAGGCTGCACACTACTCAGAGAGAGAAACTTGGACCGCTATCATAAATAACTGGAAAGTGGTGCCATGTTTTACCAGCAGCAATAGTACTCCTTTCTCTGAAAAAGAGAATTAGTAGTAGCCGTTCTTAAAATAAACCTGTTTGTGGTCAGGTCAGCCAGCTCAGCTGATGTACTTTTATCAGTGATTAGTGTGTACATCAACTGCCCAGCTGCAAACAGCCTTTTTTTTGGTCAAAACAGCTATAGGAGTACCACCTAAAAATTGTTTCAGCTCACATTGTACCGATTAGATTACTGCATATTGTGTTTTTAAACATTCTTTGTTAACCTCAGTTGTAATGCTCCGTATTAATACTTTAAAATTACTCTAAACAAATTGTCGGTCGTCCAGAAACATTGGACTATCAGGTAATCCTGATGGATTAACATGTTTGCTATAAGTGTAATGAAGTGTATTTTACCTGAAAAGGTTTTAATTAGGAAAGCATCAGAGGTTTGTATAACACCAAACCATTAATCTGAAAATGGAATTACAGCAAAACCAGATGAACACACCTCATCAACTAAAAACAAATTTGCTATAATTATAGAAAATGACATAGTCTGTCTAATATATAAATTGCAAGATAATGGAATTAGAGGTCATCTACTTGAATAATAGTGACTGTTTTTCAAAAAAAGCACACTACTGCACATAATAGAGTGGAAAAGGGGTTATGATAAAAGCTTTTCAAACAGTCTCTGCTGATGCTTGTAAGCTGAAAAAGACAAACATGATCATGAAGAATATTTCTAGAAAGATGGACATTAAATCAGAATAATTGTGTAATATACTGTTGTGTTCACAATATGTTATATTTAAGGAGTTTTGGTAATTCTAAGACAAAGAGGTATTGAAAAAAGTCTCAGAGTTCATCTTCTGCAAATTGTTTTGCGTTCTTTTCTAACTTCTTCCAGTCATAAAATATACAGTAGGAGGGCAAAAATATGCCTAATGTAGGGAGTGACTTGGTGACAAAAGTAGCTCTGTAAGTAACTGAATTTAAAATGAGAAAGGCTAACTGTGTTAATGATAACAGTTAGAAGTCTTTCTGTTCTATAACCTCAGTATTGTTTCCATGTCTGTGAATATTCAAGTAGATCACAAAATAGTCGCTTTTTTGTATAACAGAGAGAGTTCAAAAGACCTGGGAGGATTTGTAACTTCATATTATCAGGGCCTATCTGTTCATTAACTTTGTTTTGTAGTTCCCATGCATCTTGTAGTGGTTTCGGAAAAGTTGGGGTATTCTTCTCTCTAGCATAGATCTTTAAGAAGTAGTAACATGTTTTATCACTTTTGCGTAGGTACAGTGACCTAGGTAGGATACATGATTCGGCTGATGACCTCACACAAGGGTTTGGGACTTACAGGAATTCTGATGCAGACCCAGATTCTGAGCCAGTGCTTCCTTTTTGCACTAGCCTAATGGTCAGTGCCCAAATCCAGATGTTCAACACCTTTATATCTGTACTGCTAACATAAGCAGGCTTGTATTTTATTTTGGAGGATAAAAGTAAAATATAGTGTCTGTCCCTGTGGACTATTACCTGCATTGCCTAAATGGGGCAGTTCAGCAAAAAACTTGGCAAAAAGCAAAGACCTTTGATAGGTTTTGACCAGGTTCATGACAAGTTCTGACTGCAGCTGTATGAGCAGCTGGAATCCAGCTACATGATAAAGACGTGCTACACATTTGAGATCACTAAATATGTAATACTGATTATCAGATTCCTTTTCTAAGTCATAAAGATATACAGCAAAGCAAATCCTTGAAAAGAGTGAAAATGCCTTGAAAGGCCTAGGTTTCCTTTCATGTTACGGTAGATTGGCGGATCACCTTCTGAAAGTACACGTTGTTCGTCAGAAAGAAGAAAGCAATATGATATCAGAATTCAATCTTTATACATAATTTTTCCCACTTTTAAAATGTGTGTATATATATTTCTTACACATTATTTATATACACATACATACAATATATATATTACTTACACATTTCTTACACACTACAGATATACATAGGCACACCCATGCTTACCTAAATTAAAAAGTAAGACTCATTGAATGGAGGGTGACATGTTTTGTGATCACAGTTGACCAATCAGGTGAAACATAAGCATGAAACCAAGAGACATTAGGAAGTGTTCTAACCTATACAGTCTGGCTTGACAGATGTGGTGGATTGACCTTGGCTGGGCGCCAGGTGCTCACCAAAGCCGCTCTATCACTCCCCCTCCTCAGCTGGATGGGGGGAGAAAATATAACAAAAGGCTCG
>JAVJGG010000008.1:7276900-7299715 GCA_035590195.1 Aviceda cuculoides | reverse complement strand
ACTCCTTGTGCCCCCCCAGCCTGCTCACTGGTGGGGTGGGGGGAGAAGCAGAACAGCCCTTGGCTCTGGGTAAGCCCCGCTCAGCAGTAACTAAAACATCCCTGAGTTATCAACACTGTTTTCAGCACAAATCCAAAACATAGCTCCATACCAGCTACTCTGAAGAAAATTAACTCTATCCCAGCCAAAGCCCGATACAGTTATATAACTTAAATAGTGACATAAATGCTATGAAAGTAAGTATGTATCATTAAGGTCTCATTGCCCTCGGTTTGATGATGACCCAAGGTCGTTTAGGTAACATCAGAAAATTGTGTGTCTTAGTCTTTCTTTTTCAGGGTTAATGTCTTGGAAGTGTTCATCACATGGTTAAAAAGCTTAAGTTGCTTTTTAATTTCCAAATACTTTAATAGTTATAGATATCAGCAATAGAGATCAGTATGAAAAAATAGGTTTTCCAGGTACATAACTGGTGACATGGGTCTCAGGTATAAGAATATTAATTCACAGGCCTGTATCAGTCTTAACAAAGTTATCTTTCCAAGTCACACTAATATTGTTAGTTGAAACCAATATCCAGGTTAAACTACCATCATAGATCTACTATTGTTATAATTGGCCTTGGTCTCGATATATCCATGGTGTATGTTGTGTATATCTAAACTTTAGCAGATATATAGGATTACCTACATAAGCTGTACCAAAATATTATTTCTGCATGCTGTATTGATAAAATATGTACCACTGAGTAGCGTTGTGTGTTCATCTCAAAGCAGAAAAAATATAACGCCTACAAAGAATTCTAGTTTTCTCTTCAAGCATGTTATTTTCCTGTATTAGAAATAGGATTCAGCTACCTGTGTAGTTACCCGCTTTGGGGTAAGCCGAATAGGTCTCCAGTCTCCTCTGAGTATGTCGATCGGTCACTCAACTAAGCAGACAATAATTTAATGCCATTTTGATTTCCTGGGGCATCCCCGCTGGCCTCCAGCTGCCAGTCCAGAAAGTCGCGTTGCTCCCGTTGCACCTCTGCCGTACCCGTGGCTAGCTCGGGTGCTCCGGGGTCCCTCAGGTGGCACTACCCACCTGTATTTAGGTAGGCGAGTCAAGCACCCGCGTTTGTAAGCTGGAGCTGGATTGCACCCGAGCTGGCATTAATTTGACACACGCTGCATTAGTCTTTACCAGGAGCAGATTTGTGGTCAGGCTTTCTGCCTCAGTCAGAGACACAGTTTTATAGTGGGGTTTTTTTTAATTGTTTGCATCGTTTTATATATAACACGACTTTTCCCACAGTGATATGCATGGTGTAAGAACTTAAGCAGATAAGGAAAGGGAATACAGTTACATCATGCTTGGGAAAACTAATAAGAAAATTGTAAAGCAGCTAAGCTACAGAAACATTGAATGGATAGAACTGCTTTGAAAAGGACTGGGGTTTCTTGTTACTGGACACCGTTGGGTTCATTCAGGTTGCCTACATTAGGCCTATAGTAATTCTAACTGGTTTAGATTATTTCATCCCAATGACATTCAGTTTTAAACTTGAACTGTAATACTGTTTCTATTTTTCTACCAACCGCAGCATCTGAGAGACAGAGATATTTAGCCTCAGCATCATGATTTTGGAGGAATTTTGATTCCTCCAGTCATTAATGAAATATCAAGGAACCCCAAAGGGCGCTGAAAACTGATCCAGAATATCCAGTTGCTGTCTCTTTTTTTGCCTATTCAGGAAAATCAGGCACCTTTACATAGTGATTAATTTCTCCTGAGTACCAAAAAACGGGTCAGCTAAGGTCACAGAGAAAAAAGTTCAAACATATATTGGTAAGGAAAAGAGACAGAAGTAATATTTAAATTATGTGAATTATTATGTGAATGTAAATTATTAAATTTTCTAAGAATATTTTTTCTTCCTTATAATAAATGTCATAAATATTATAAGGACTCTAAAATGCAGAGAGCTGCTTCAGAACTTCATTGTGTGCTTGTTTGTCCCTAATGCCTTCTGGCCACAGTGTTAATCAGATGAACTAATGTTTATTGCTGTTTTAGTTTTTTCTCATCTCATTTATGTAAGGTTATGTCTACTGCTCACTTATGCAGCCTAGCACCTCTAGGCTAGTGACACGTTAAAGTCACTACAGAAGTGTAATAAAACATATGGGTCCACAGCAGCTGTGTACTCTGCACAGTATTACACAAATTGATTTTATACCCCCTTTTTTTTTTCTTTTTTCCCCAAATCAGCCAGAGGATATTTATTTCATTATCTTTCCTTGAAAGTTATATAAACAGAGAGTTTCTCAGTCTCATCTCCCCCAAATGGTCTGCCCTTTTATTTTTCATTATTTTGTGTTATTCTAGACTGTAATAAAAAAAGCTTATTTTAAAAAAAACTGTCTTGCTAGATGGTAATTCTATGCCTCTCATCTTGGATAAAAAAATATTTTTTATTCCTGTGTATTTCCAATTTTCTTATTGTTATCAGAAGCATGATTTTAGGTTAACATTGAAGAAGACTATGCATCATGAAGTATTCTAAAACTGTTGGGTCATCTTAATCTTGTCCTCTGGCAATGAAGAGCTTAGCACAGGTTGCAAAACTTGACTGAGAAGGAGGTAGACTCTTCATAATGCACTGCGCATCATCTTGTGCCATCATGGCTAGATTTGAATACAAATGCGAGCTACATCTTGGACTGCAGACTGTACTGTTCTGTTTCTTTACTGCTCCATTCAATTCCATTTTCAACCATCTGGAACTGTGTGCACATTCATATCCATTATGAGTTAAAACTTGACAGAAAACATTATGAGAAAAGTTTCATGTACTATGAGCTGTTCTCCAATTAGCCTTCTGTACATGAGTTTCCTCCACTAATTTGTTAGGGGTTTGCATATGTAAATGCCAGCCTCCAGTAAGGTCTACAAAAACACTCTGCATGGGTCAGCCAGATACGTGTGCTCAGCCTTTCCTATCAATCAAATCTGGGATAACTGAGCCCTCCAAATTCATGACTGAGTGCTTCATGGACACCAATATTTGTTCATAGCCTTTCTACCATGAAGTTAATTTTTCTTCACAACAGTAATTGAAAACATGTCCCAGGAACAGCAGCTGAAAAGAGCAAATAGCAACATTTTAGAGTTTTCTCTCAAACCAAAATATTCTCATGTATTTAATCTTCTCCAAATGTCCTCCCCACTTTTTCCCTTCACGACTGTTTATGAAAGAGAATCAAATAAGAACAGAGAAGGGAATCATACAAAGCCTACATTGAAGGTCTTCAAATTTAAACCATTTGTGAATCTACATGCAAAAACTTCATAGCAAATGCAAAGAGTATAAAATACAGAACTGGATAATAATTAATACAATTGTTTACAGATAATACAGAAAGTCAGGAAATTGTGGTCCATCTGAGGTCATTTGAGAACACACCCTAATTACAGAGTAGCTGTCAATCAAAAAAAACAGATGAAACAGCACGATTCTTTAAGCAGTCTAAAAATGCACAGTATACATCTGACTGGGATACACATCATCATTCAAATTGTTGAATGCATGGACATGGTTAAAGAAATATATGTCATGACAATAAAGATTTTATTTCTTATTTCAGTGAGTGAAATATAAATAACAGCTCCAGCAATCCTTCTAACCTCAGTCTCTTTATATATATGAAGTCTTTACATAATGACGAAGTCTCAGAACTTTCGTTTAAACATAATGTAGACTGATTTTATACTAAATAAACTAACACTAAGCTATCACTATTAGAGGAATGTAATGTGAGGAAAAAATTCATAGAATGGTTCTGTATAATATTCATAGTGAAATAAAATTATTCAGAATGACAGGATGAGGGCGCAAGGCGTGAAAATCACATGCAGAGTCATACACAAAAATGTGTGTCCATAAATTTGTTTTTGGTTTTTCGCCCTGATGTTTTTCTTTGAAGAACAGTTCTCAGATGCCTGAAGTGTTGTCAAATGTAACTCACAAGATTTGAAAGAATTACCACGTGCAATTTTTTTGCACTTTTACTTCAGAAAATGCTTCGGATGCCTGTAGACAACCATTATTTAACCATCCTAGAAGAGTATTATAAGCATAGTTACTAACAAGGGTAGACCACATGCAGTCGTAACGATGCTTTGCTGTGAAAGGAAAGCGTAAGGGCAAAGGGAGCTGTTGGCTACACAGACTTGGCAGTCTCTTGGATGTCAGCAGCAGAAATATCATTCGTGATATACATCAGGCCTTTCAGACTGTCCTGAATATTCCAGATAAACTGAGAAGACATTTGGATTTCACACTTTCACCGGGAGAGGTATTTTTAATGTCTTTTGCTAGCATCTTGTTGAGGCTATTTGTCTACTGACCTGAGCCTGGAGAAGTTCTCAAACCTGTCACTCATGAGACTCTACTCTGAAGGCATGATTAGATAGCTCCTAGAAATGAAGGATGTAAGTAGTCTCATAAATGACTACTGTCTCTCAAGACATCCTCATTTTGCCAGAGGAGTAGAATATTGCAGCCGGACAAATGCAGCTTCATTCTTGATTTCAATTGGGGTGACTTACTTACAAATGTAGGGAGTAGGTAAACATGCTGTGTCTGGAGGGCACATAAATATGACCTAGTAATAATAAGCAGCAAAATTCATTCACTATACCTCAGAAATACAGTTTTTCTTTATAAAAATTCATGATGAGATAACAAGTGGTAAAATGCCTGTAGCATGCTTAAGGATGGTACAGTATTTTCTGTTTTTCCATTTGCTGGCTGTGCTAACAGAGACTTCTAAATTTGCAGTTTTGCTGTGTCCTCAGTCAAAATTAGAGATTATATGGCCTGTAAACTCTGATAACTATTAATTCATTAAATATTTTTCTTTCTTTCTTCGTTTCTCAAAATTGTTACTTAACTGACATTGTACCTTTTCTTTTCCAAAATAAATGTAATGGCTAGAGATTAAGGATAAAATCTTGGCCTATACAAAATTGTCAGTGACTTAAGTGTACCTAGGATTTACATCAGGTCACTGAGTCTTCCTTTCTGTTGGGGCATAAGGGCAGATTCTGAAGCAATTCATAGAGCACTACTAGAAATTATGAAATGTTACTTATTTTTGGTAGCAAAACTTGAACCCTGATGAATGCACCAGAGAGAAAAAACAGCCAAACATTAGATTTTCTTGGCTTTATCACCCTGGGTAACATGAAGTATGGAGTTCTTTTTATCTTAGAGGAGGGTTTTTTTGTTTACTTTTCAGTATTTTATCTGAATAGATAAAACATAGATAAATAGACCTGTGACCTATCAGAAATACTGACACTGGACTCGGTATAGCAGACAGATTCTGAAAAACAGCAGGAAGGATTGTTTAACAGATATTTTTAAGAAATATGAGTAAGAACCAACTCTGCCTTAAACAAAACTAATTTAATTCTCTAAAAAAGTTATTTTTACAGGTGATATCATACTTTAACGGTTCATTTAAACATCTCAATTTGGTTTCCTGTAGAAATATACGTGAAAACATGAACAACAAAATTGCAGCTTTGTTAAGATTTTTATAGTCTTGGCTTCATACGTGAGGGAAGTGGACGAAGTTGAACACTGTGTTATCAGGAAACATTGCGTTTTCTAGTTTTATTTTTAAATTTGTAGTTGAATTTAACACTTACGAATTCGAGTGATTAATAAATAGCATAGCCTTGTAATGGTCCTTACAGATGTCCCATCTGCTTTAGCAGTGTTCCCATTACTATTATTCTGAGCTGCTTTGGGGCAAAGATTGGTTCTGGGAGCGGTAGTTTGTGCTGTGTGAAACTTGAAGCAAGCATCAGAGCACCATCAAATGCATTTTTCCCGTTTTCCTCAAGGCTTAAACTTGTCATCCAGAAGCACGAATCTACTATTCTCACTCTGCAGGTCTCAGTTATAATGTCAGGAGACTGTTTAGTGGCAGAGTCTTCGATTCCTAATGTCTGGGTCCTCCTATGGAAGTTAAGGCTTTAGACTGGTTTTTACTCAGAGAAGTAGATGACCAAACTGGTTTCCTGTGCTGAAGGATGGGTAGAAAGAGATCTAAGAAGAACTACGTGCACATACTGTGCATGCAAGTGTCCTCACATGACAGTTACAGATGTCAAAATGTTCTTAGAGTTACAATTTTAGCTGGAAAAAAAAAATAAATCACTGTAAATCCCATACAACTGCATACAGATTAAGAGATGCCAAATGAGAGAAGCTGGTCATTATATACAAGAGGAAAATTATTCAGGACACTATCAGCTCACAAAAATGAGCTAGCCTTGGCAATTTACCCTTTTAAGTCAAGTATAAGTTTTTTAGCCAGTAGCCTCCAACCCGTCTCTTGAACCAAATCAGTCAGTAGTATTTTCAATTGGCATTTTTTCTATCATCTTCCCTGCTTTTCTTATATTATTCTGTACTGAGAATGGAAAAGAACTATGGAACAGTTACTTTCCATGACAATGAACAGTTGATTTTTGCTCCATTTTCTACTATATTCTCCTTTTTCTACTATATTGACCACTATAGTGATATATAAATAAAAATACTCTCCTCTAGCAAGGCCAGAATTTAAGAAAACAGTAAAGGAACTTTGCTCAAATGAATGATGAAAATGTCCTTTTTGTCTGTAGATTTTAATGCTAAATCTTCTTTCTCTTTTTCTTTCTCTGTTCTTTGACATTTAGCTGTTAGATTCAATAGCTATCATTAGGACAAAGGTACTATTTCCAAAGAAGAATGTGACTCTTACTTTCCTTTTGCCTTAAGATTTGGCACTGGCATTATTTCTACTTTTATCCAATAAAGAGAAGCTTTCTAGAAAGTGATTCATGTTCTGTCTGTTTAAAGAATGCAGAGGCATATACTCCATTCAAAGGAAAAAAAAAAGGTTTTTAGGCCTTTTTTTATGTCATGTCTATCCTTTTTATATCATTTTAATGTTTCCTTCAGTTTTTATGGAATGGAGGCTTTATTGACTAGTCAGCCTAAAATACAGTGGTAAATATTATATATGAGCTAAATAAGTTGATTGTTATTTTGCCAAGTAGATGTCTGAAAAATATGAAACTTCCCAATGTGATCATCTAAAAAGAAAGCCTATTTAGTCTCTGAAGAAACTATAGCGGTGTTACTTCTCGGTTTTGTTTGCATTTATTGCCAGAAGCCAGCTGAAGAAGTATAAAAAATACACCTCTATGAAGAAAAAGCAGTATTTCAGGAAAAATATTTGGTTTTGACTGAAATAATAGTTCATTCCTTCCATTTTGTAAGGAGCTTTTTAGATGACCCTTCTCCAGTAATCTGAAATAAACGTTGGGTTGCAGAAGGGAAATCCATTCTTCCTTAGTATATATCCTCCTGGTATAGCAAGAATTAATATTGACTGTTTACATGTTGTTTTCCTTCTCCAAAACCAGCCTTAAACAGGCTAGTACTTGCAAATGCTAGGGAAATAAAAGCAGCCTCCAGATGCCCAACATGCTAAGCTTGTTCTGACCCTTGAACTACCATATTTCTAGAGTTGCAACTCTAGAAGGCAACTGTAGTTGGCCTTAGGACAGTAAAGTGAGGAAAAGATTTTCCAACTAAGGAGAGGGAACTCATGCTAAAAGGCTAAAAGCTACTGTAAATAAGTTTGTTTGCAGATGGAAGTTAGATGCTCCTTATGTGCAGGAGAATATATTTTGAAGTCTTTGAAGGGCTCACTAGAAGAGCTAACAGCTGTGGTGTTCCAGTGTTGGTGAAGCTGGACACTTGGCTTCTGTCTCCAAAATCAGAATACCAGGCAAGTAGTAAGTAAGAGTTTTTAAAAGTTGGACCATAAGAGAAATTTTTCCTTTTTAGGCATTTAAAATGCACATTATCAAGTTTTGTATACAGTTGAGTTGATTGATCTTTTTTTCAAAGAAAGCTGCAGTGATTATGTCAGTGAGTCTAAGAAAAACATTAAATACTATAAAACTCTTGATAAACCCACAGCAGTGGCCGCCCTACAGCTGAGACTGTGAGGCCTGAGTTACATTGCTGCAAAAAAGGATTATCAATCAAAATCATTTTCTGAGCCAAAATATGTCTTATTCTGCTGAAGAAGGAAAATTCACACCCCTTTGCATGAGAACAGGAATGGAGGAAAAGAGAAATGGGCAAAGTTTACATGAACCACAGAAGGTTCTTTAGGAAATCACAGGATATTTGAGGTTGGAAGGTGTCTCTGGAGATCGTCTAGTCCAACCCCACTTCTTAAACCAGGGTCAGCTACAGCAGGTTGCTCACATCCATGTCTAGTTGGATTTTCAATATCTCCGAGCATGAAAACTCCACAACAGTCTCTGGGCAGCCTGTGCTGGTGCTGGGTCACCCTCACAGTCACAAAGTGTTTCCTGATGTCCAGAGGGAACCTCCCGTGTTTCAGTTTGTGCCCATCACCTCTGGTCCTGTCACTGGGCACCACTGGGCAGAGCCTGGCTCCCTCCTCTTTTACACCCTCCCTTCAAAGATTTGTGCACGTTGAGGAGATCCCTCTTGGACCTTTTCTTCTCCAGGCTCAACAGTCCCAGGTGTTTCAGCCTTCCCTTACATGAGAGATGCTTCAGTCCCTTCATTGTTTTTGTAGCCCTTTTCTGGCTTCGCAGCTTTCAAACTGCTGGTTTTTTCAAGGTTGTATGTACAAAGAATAGTCAAAGCCACTCTATAAAGCTTACTATAAGAGGAATAAGGCAAATTACAGACACTTGCTTCTTCAGGAATCAAGTGAGATCTTCTTTAAGTTTTAATGTATAGATAGACTTCAGGGGCTGTTAGCCAGTCTCTTGTCACTTGGAAGGCCAAAAGAGTGACGGGGTGGAAATAGGTCTGAGAAGCTTTTGTGGCTGGGATGAGGCAAAGCAAAAATTATTAACTCATCTGTTAGCTACAAAAGATGGTGGGGCCAAGACTCAGTGCTTTTGAAGCTATTTCAAACTATTTCTTCCTTCCTTTTTGAGTGGTAGTGAGTTCTGGAATGAGTTGTGAAGGGTGCATGGATGGAGGCGTGTAAGACTCATATTAACAGAAAAGTTCATAGCTTCTTGCATCTTTTAAGGGCCTTGAGACAGGTCAAGTTGAAGAACGACTGCATGTAATATCTTCACAACAGGCACATCTATATTAGCATTATATTTAGGATGAAAAGCATTATTTTGAAGGAGATGTTCTGACCATCCCACCTTTCAATGTTTTCATTACTGTCATGGAAACAGTGCTGAAGTGTAGGAAGTGAAGGCTGAAAATTAACCAGATGTTGTTCTGCAAATCTCACATGCACCACAAGGTTCTGTAGGACAAACTCCCCAAAACTCAGCAGAAAGTGCTTCGTTCTACAGAACCACGTGTTGCGGTGCACTGCTTGCTGAAGATAACCCACAGTGCAAGCACAGGAACTGGTTTTCTTTGTCGTTCACAGACCGCTAGACCATTTTGGGGTGGAAAGCCCCCTCTTTTTGAGAGGGAAGTTGACAACATGATGGGTCATTTGTAGTAACAGCTTCTTTGTAGCCGAACCCATACAAAGTGTTTAGATGAAGTTTGCACGTGGGAGTTCAGCCAGCACAGGAGCCAACTTCACAGCATCTGGGCAGATGTTTGATTTCCTTCAGTGCTGGTGGTATATGTATGGGGATGTGAGTTGTTTTCTTTGAAAATGTTGACACTGTTAAACTAATGATCTGAGCAAACTTACTGTAACATCTATAATATATATATGTATACACACACACACAAACATACACACACGCACACGAAATGTACTATAGTGTTCATCAAGCTCTGTACTCTAACTGCCTTCATTCAGGTTGCTTCTCACAGGAATCCTCCTGAAGGAACTTCTGCTGGTACACATGTGAAAAAAATCGATGTGTCCTCAAACAGCCGTTTCTGTGTAAAATACATTAATGCAGTTAATTAGTATTGACCTTTTAGAATATTCATCATGCCATTGCTTTATTATCCTGAAAGTTCACTTTAAAGGAGGTATAGCTGGTCCTGCAGGGAAAGGCTGAAAGAAATCTCAGTTGGGTTTTATTTTTATGCTAATGTCAGGAAAAAAAAAATGGTTTCTGCTGGGTAGCCTTAATTTGCAACATCATTACACATACCATGTCTAAGATTATGTTATGCATCAGATGATTACTTGGGTAGAACATGAAAGTTACTTGTACTGAAATTGCTTAATAGTCATGCTTTAGGATATTTTCTTGCAGAAAAAAAAAGTGTCTTTATCCAAATAAGCAAAGTAATAATGATCCCTCAAATACCACTGCAAGTCCATTGAAGATTAATAATTATGAGTAGTATTAAGGATCTTTTAATACAGTATATGAATGATTTCTTGTAAGTCTTCAGTCAGTTTGTGTAAAGATACATAAGATTATTGTTGTTGTTTGCTTGAGTTTCCATGTTTTCTGATGATATTTTTCTAGAGCTCTACTGTGCAGACTTCATCTGCTTTTTTGTAAAGAAACTCAAATGTGATGAACTAATAGTAAGCCTATCAAAAAAACAGTTAATGCAGGTCATAGCCATGGCTGGTCATTTTTGTAGTCCCCCGATTAGACTTCCCACGTTAAAAAGAAACATCTCTTGAGATGTAGTTTTTGTATCTGCAGTACCCAGATTACAAACACAGGTGCAAAGAAACAGACTTAAAATCTACATGGCTTTTTATACACACATTCTTTTTTTTCAGAGTTTTCAGAGTGCTAAAATATGCTTCCCACTGCATTTGAGGCTTCTCCTTGCAAAATCCTAGTCTGTATTTCTACAGCTCATAATTTCTTTCAAATTCCTGCTGCTATATTGGGGTTATTCCAGTGCTTCTTAACTAGATGGTGGCACTACTAGATTTTCCAGTTTACAAGTTACTATGGTACCTACTAAACCTAGGTTTAGGGGACAGTCACTCCAAAACAGCTGCCATCTCAGCAGGGTTAATGCAAGTGTTTGATATTTGTCTGTGAGGTCATGTAATGAGCTAAATACATTTATTTCGTTTTCATATTAATATCACGTATATTTGATAATCTCCAGGTTACCATAAAAAATGCACCTGTTTTTATAAATGTAAACGGAGTCACTGAAATTTCTGCTCTAACGTTTTTACACAGACTTGAAAAGGAATTATTCATAAATCAAAGAAATTGCAGTTGGTCAGTGAAGTGCAGGAAGCAACACGGTTCTGCCGCATCAGTGCTTGCATCTCTACAGCGGCAGCAGAACAACCTTCCTTTGGATGGGGGGGCTGTCTAAATCATCTCCCCAGTAAGTCAAAGAGGTAAATAAATTCGGGAATTGAGAAGAACTGAATGTGTGTAACACTCCCAAAGAGCACCCAGAGAAATAATCTATAAACCCCAGTATGTTTCAGTAGGAGCAGATGCTTATTAAGGGCATGGAGCAGGAATGCAGGACCGCAGAATTCCTGAGGGTGTCTCCGGGAGCTGGATATGTAGAGAAATCTTCTAGATTTGACGTTCGCACATCTAGTTTAAGTGTAGATTACTATAAACATTTGCAAATGTTTTCTATTTTACATTTTCTTTAAAGGGCTTTTTATTCTACCCTGAGTTAAAGGAAATGTTGAGGTGCATCGAAACACTTCTTACAAATTCAGGGGAGAAAGCAGGCTTGAATAGAAAACCTGGACTGCTGGAGACGCTTTTGCAATCGCCTAGCTTTACAAGTTATTTTTCAGGCTTGACGCATAGACATGACTTGGCACAGTCTGAAAGTTAGTGTACAGAAGCCAGGAAAGGAACTTTCCCACTCAGGGATGGGTGACATTTAGGAAGGCTTTAGTGAGAAAGTAGTAGCAAGTTCACATGAACATCCCGAGTCCCAAAGGTGCTTACGGTTGTACATACTTGAAAATAGAAAGACAGCCTTTTACTATGTGTATTTTCAAAACTTACCACAGAGGGGCCACACTTTGTCCGGAGCCTGTGTGTGCTGCTGTTCTGCTGTATAAAACCATTTCTGCTGATCACGCAAGAGTGAAAGTGGGCGATTTGGGCAGAGCTAGGCTGGTAAATACACGGATGTGTTGAGATATCTGTGTTCCCCTGAACTCGTTTGTTCTTCCGTGTCTGGTTTAGGTTCCAGGAGCAGGCATCCAATAAAGCATAATTAAAACACCTAATCTGATTTTGCCAGCGCTGTTGTTCCTGCTGCTGCCATTCATACTGTCAAAGGACAATTACTCTCATTAACCAAAAGAAAGTACTGTTTAGGGGAATGCAAATTCAAGGAATCTTACTCAGCGCTTGGCCTGTCATAAAGGTAAGCAATCTCTGACTGTCTGCTAAAACTTTACACTTCCCAGGGGCAGTGAAGCGGTGAATTTTTAACCAATGTCATGCTTCTTTCTATACCCGATGATTAATGTGCTGGTAAAAACTTTATGCACACTTAATCATTCATAACCAAACATATCTGATTCTGTGCTGCTAAAAGCTTCAGCATTTATAATTAAATGACATCAGCAGAAAGAAACCAGCTAAATCTGGAATGAGACAGTTTGAAAGCTTAATGATAATGTTTAAATCTTCCTCCATATTGCACTTGTGGCATTTAAGGGGGTTTCTTGGTGTTTTTCATCATGAGGGAGGGAAGAGGTACTAGCAGCTTCTTCACAGGGTTTTCTTGGGTACGCTGCGTTTTCTTGGCTAGGGAGAAAAAAATGGGGCAGTGCAAGAGCAGCCTAGACATTTTGACAGGAATATATATTACAAAGTGTGTTTGAAGCCATAGGCATGAATTTTCAGTCTGTAAGTTTGAAGAAAATACTCAGGAAGACAACTGTTGGCTGTGAAGATTGTGAAGAGGAGGGGAGGGACAGTCTTGGGATACTGCTTGCTCATCTAGGGAATCTTACTAAATTAGGGTGTTTGTCAGAAATAAATTAATGCCAAAATTACAAGACGGTCCCATCTGCTGTTCCTTAACCTGCCTCCCCTGAGAAGAGAAGGAAATTTCACTTTTATCTCCTAGCCTGTGAGAGGGGGGTAGAACCTCTGAAGGACCGGATAAAAATTGAGGCATTAGTGCCTCTTCGTCAGGCTCTGGTTTTGGTGGCAAACAGGGAGTGCAGAGCCAGGGGGTACGCTGGTCACACCCCGAGCGCGAGCTCAGTTTAGAAATAACACCGTTCACGAGTTTTGACTAGGTTTAGATGGAACTGTCGTTTCTCATAGAGTAAATTCAAGAATATAGCCTCATAATTTTTCATATTGTTTCTTCTTGTAACTTTTACGATTTATCATAACGCAACAAATGTAGCATATCTTAGATCAAAAACGAGTATTATCTAAAACTCATACGTGTGTTTAAGGAAAATTACCTATGGATATAAAATGTTTCTGTGAGTGTTTGGAAACTTTTTGTATTTTCATGTAATCCACTACATAAATAAATAAATACACTTTAAAATACAGGTTTTTAAACAGATTTTTCACTGGTTTTTTCTGTTGGGAAGATGTTAAGCAATATTAAAGGGGAATAAATTACAAGATGAAATGTTTCCACTCTGATTCTTTTTTTTTTTTTCCTTTTTTTGTGGTCGGGTCCCCCAAAGCAGATGTAGTAGATGGATCAGTGGTCTAATTTATTAATTCCCTGAAGTTTGAAAGAGATATCTTAGGGCAAAAGAATGTGGAAGCTGTCTGCAGTATTCAATTATTTATTTGCCTCTCTCCTTAAAGACTGCTTCAGTTCCCGATCTTCCCATTTCTCCTATATAATTAATGGGAAGTATAAACTACAGCTCAGAGAAACTTGGCTGGATTTGAAAGCATGTATGTATGTCATTTCTTTCATTCATCATAGAAAGTACATGGTCATATGCATGCCAGTTTCTGCTTATTTGTTCAGCAAATACTTGCTATGTCATGTGTTTCGCTATGTCCTGAAACTGAAGACACCTGTTTTGCCAGACAGGTTAGTTGTAAGTATAATATGCAGGAAGATATCTGCATAGATGTATAAAAAAGGTTTGTAAATTTATAAGTGGATATATTAATAATATTTTTTAGGCCTAAACCATTATTGTAACTTAGTAGTAGCGAGATATACATCCGAAAGTTACATATTCCTATTTGTTTACTCACCAGAGACAATGTTTTACAACAGAAACCTTCACTCTGAAATATAGAAGGGATGAGGGCATGTTCTTGGAAGGTGAAAGGTTTAGGCATATTCTTCTGGCTGAGGAGAATGTTGGACCCAGGTGTTCCATTTAAGGGGTAGATTCTAAGGTGAGAACCACCACTGTGTTCTTCAGCTGCTTCTTTGCTTCTGTTTCTTGAAAAAAAAAAAAGAAACCCACTGATTGCCTCAAATGTGATGTGTAAAATCAAAATCGTTGAGGAGATTCCAAGTTGTTCATCCCAGTGCTTCATAAATCCCCAAATAGGTTCCAGATCCCATCCCTCTTCTGCTTTTGGTTTTTTGTTAGCTTGGCATAACCAACCAGTCAACAGATGCCTTACTCCTAGACACTCTCTTTTCCCCACCAAGGGAAATGCCCAGATGGGAATCGGTAGCTACAAGCTCCCACTGCCCATGCTCTGAACCAACTTGGCATCAAACTTGTGAAAGTAAAACTTTCAAAAATCAGGGGCTAGACTTTTTAAAGTATTTATGTGCCAAAGAGTATTTTAAATATCAGGCTTTGCACAGCTGAGGATCTGAAACTCCACCATTTCATGCCTGTGGCACTTTGGCTCCTAAATACATGGGACATTGAAACACGTTGACTTGTGCATCCATTCATTGCAGTAAATTGTAGATAGTTGTTAGATTTCGATAACAATAAGCCTGGGTGTCAAACAAGGTTTTCAAAATATAGCAAATGCTGGTTTGCTTTTTTTAAAACCGACTTTTGAGACAGATAAATGTGATAAAGACTATTTAGAACATTATAATTAGATTCCTTACTCCTGGCTGTCACATATATTATTACCTATATTGAGGGAAAGTGTGTGTGTGTCAAATTTATGAGCTGGTTTGTATACTAAGAATTCTGCAAGAAATATAAAAACCAAGTGATATGGCCAAACACAGGATATGCTTTGTGTTTGGATTCCTTATGTAGTTTCTAGATAAGTAAAATCCAGTAAACATAACATTTCACTACTGCATTCCAGACTTATTTCCAATAATACTTATTTCCAATAAGTGAAGACTGGGCAGTCTTGTCAGGGAGACTTGTATATGTTGTTTTCCACAGCAGATATTTTAAAGTGTAGTGCATATGTTTTGCTTCTATCTCAAAACCTATGATATAAAAAAATGTGCCTATGGATAAATGCATTCTCTTTCAGTGCAGCTCTCTCCCAGGTTTGCTAGACTGATCTGCATAACTCACAAGATTCTCTGTAAGGAGGCAAATGCTCTATTGAAGTTGCAAGCACTACTGTTTTCTTAAAATTCGGATCCCGTTTTACACTCTGATATCCTAATCTGAGCCTTTCAGCTGGAGAAAACAGATGCAAAAATCATACTATTAAGTGTGGTAAATATAGTGATTTATAGAATTCAGCCCTTGCAAGCTTTCTATGCAGAGGTTAACAGAATTATTTATTTCTCTTTGTCTGGAGCCAACTTAGCGCTAGAAACCCCAAAGTAAATACAATTTGCCCTCGAACAGTAGTATAGTTTAGGAATGTAAGGCAGTTCCTTTGTTTTGAAAGTTGTGTGAGCTGTGTGGATAACAGATTTCTTAATTTGCACACCCTATGTAGATGCCTAGTATTGTTTTTAATGTTTAGTTTACGGTAACCCAGGTCATGATGTGTGACACTGGAAGCAGGGTGAATGCAAGCAGAACCTTTCCCTCCCGTTTGTGAAAGGAGAGTGGGGAGAAGGAGAAGTGTCTTAACAGCTGTCATTGACAAAGATTATTTAAAAGCTGTAAAAGCCTTCATTTGCCTTCAGGAGTTGTGACATATGGTCAGAAATGGTTTGAAGATTTATTGTCATCTTTGTTGGATGAGATTCAAAGTGTTCTTTAACAAGGATCTTGTCCCTCATCATCCTTGGAAAAATCCTACAGAAATTGTAAAGCATACAGAAAGCAGACAGAGCCTCAGATTTTTTTCTTGGGTGTTTTTTTTGTTTTGGTTTGGTTTTTGTTTTTTTTTTTTTTCCTTAAGAAAGGCAGCAAGCAGGGTTTCCAGTGAAATAAAAGAAATATTCATGGTAAAAGTGAACCTTATTTTTTACTGCAGTCCAGTTTTTTACATGACACCATTTCATCATATGCATCAATGACAGATTGTTCCTCACCCAGTTAATTCAAATTTCAGGTGCAAACTGTGCACACATCACAGGGCCATTGAGTCATGATTTGGAGGCATAAAGCTTCTCCATGCAATTACAGCTATCCATTTTGTCTGGACTTCCCTCCCCCCCATAGTTAGAAGATGTGGATTTCACATTTTGAAGGCATGGTGAGACCTTTCCACCCATAAAAGCTCATCAAAACTTGTGAGGCCAAGAAAACGACAGGAAGGTACCAAATGACAGGCTGGCTGATCAACCAAAGTAAAGGCTAATGGCGAAGGGAAGACAATTGCCTGAGCATAGAAATGCTTAGAACCAAAAATAGCCCCAGCTGCACCTCTTAAAATGGTAATGGACAAATCTTTTCTAACTTCATTTTCCAAGCTGAAGGTGCGTGGAACAATATTGTGCCTGCTCTGGCTCCCACTGACGGCTGCTCCTGTGGGAATTCGGAATAAAGCCCGTCACGATGAATATTGAAAGGCACATTGATCTTAAGGTATATGAGGTACCAGTGAGATATGGCAAAGGGCACCTTTCTTATCCCTCTTAAATTTTGCATGTCAGACTGATTTAAGCTTTCGCTGAATAAAATCCTCCAATTTTAGCAGGCTTGACAAGAATTTATTGTGTTCCAGTAAGAAAATAACACAGAAACATAATACTCCAATCATATTTTTAAAGGTAGCTTCACAGTATAAAGTTATAGCGCTTGCACGGTAGAATTATAGTTACTTTCAGATTCAGTGTCCTTGGTTGTTTCCTGAATAACAATAATATATCACATAAGCGAGAAATGAATCATCTACATATGTAAAACTTCTCGTTGTCTCCTAGTGGGGGTTTGAGCAAAGCCATTGCAAGCAGGATGGGGACAGGACTTGGCCGCCCCCTTAGTGCTCCACTGGCTCATGGTGGGAGGGGGCGAAAGGCACCGTGCAAGCCTTGCACGCTTTCATGACGACCTCATGAAGACCACAAGGGAGGTGGCACACTAGTAGGGACAAGCAGAGAAGCCACGTAAATGCATTTTCACCAGGGCTGCTTGGAGCACAAGGAACCTGAAGAGCAATAAGGGGAAGACAGACTTGGAGTGACACTTGGCCAGGGGGTTTTATCGCTCCCTTGATTTTGTTGCTGCTGTCACTGAAGTTTTCTGCTTCTTTTGGGAGGAGGGAGAGTCTCTAAATAACTCCATGGCGTGCTCTTTGCCGCGTTTCCAGGTTGGATGATATCTCAGCCAGGATTACATAAAAGTAAACCCGCCCATTCCAGCGGACTTCATCAAATCTTCTGGAAGGTTCTGGCTACACAAGAGGCAAATTGGACCTCTCCAGAGCTGTCCTCCGGCCGTGGGGCCAGCAGACCTGTCTATTCAGCGCCCTTTACCTCCAGGTGTTGCTGCATGCAACAAGCCCGTGGGCACGGTGGCAGCCACGTGCCACTCCTAACTCCATTTTTTCCATACCTGCCACTGCAGGAAGGAAAATGGTCCATAACTGCCCTACTTCAGGGTTCTTTTTCTGATATTGTTTTTACCTGTTTTATTCTTTCTTCAAATGCCCCAAACTTTCTACGGAGCTTCATTCTTCCTGGCAGATGCTTTGTTTTCCTGGCAGGAAGACCTTCCTAACGCTCAGGCTGTCTTTTTAAGTCTTGATTTGCATAAATTTGCATAAAGCCACCAATATAGGGCCACCCGTCTGCTTGCACTATTACTGCTGAGCGGTAGGAACAACACGAATGTTTGAAACGGAGCTGCCAAACCTGCCTGAGATGCTCTCCTCTCTCACGCAGGGGCTGCTGGGGTGCAGCAACTTGAAACCAAACTTCCAGGTGTCAACACCACCCACCGCAGTGAAAAACTCCCCCTTCCAGTCTATCCAAGGGTTCGGACTGGCAAATACCGTTCCTAGAGGAGCACAGAGGCGGTGGGAATGTCACCGGCAAGGAGAAGCAAGCAGTATAGGTCCTCGTGGACTGCCCTGGTACTCCTGGTTGTGCCGGCAGGGAATTCCATGCTGTTGGAGAGGCACAGCTGTACCAAATACCTGATTGGCAAAGCAGCCACCACTTCTGCGCCCCTGGAAAGGGCTGTCTTTCCGTGTCAGGACTATGGGATGGAAATAAAGAAGGAGCACATAAAAACAGAGATGTCTGCTGCAGAGTGGAAGGGGAACCAGCCTTGATAAGGAGGAAGAAAAAAACCCAAACTTTTCTCTCCACACCTACATCTTGAATAAGCAAGATGAGCTATCCAAGATGATAGCAAAGCAGTCGTGGCCTTTTATGAGCGATGAATCAACACAGGCCCATGTATGGTGCCTCAGAAATTGCTCCAACAGGATATGCTTCAGAGTATTATTCAGTTTCTGAGATGCAGAACTAAGCCCTAACAGTTTTCTGAATCACTTGAGATTTGCTCCTTATTAATGCTAATTTAAATCTTCTCGAGGGAGTTGGTAGCACATCTGTCACAAGCAGAAAGTCTCCCTTTTTATTTTTATTTTTATTTTTATTTTTTTAAGGAAGGAAAGATTATACTTGGAAGCAAATCTTAGTCATTCTCATTTGATTTTTTCACGAATCACTGAGGTACCACTTCATGACTTAAATTAACCTTGTTGATACAGTTAGATAGAAACTCACACTCTCCAGTGGCCTTTAATTCCTAGTCTTCCTTCAAACACCCATTTTTGAACACAGAGCCAAGGCATATATGACATATAACGGCGGAAATATATTACTAGGAACTTCAAATACCCTGTCACATGGATACTTATTGTCTCATTAAATAACTCATGAAAAGGAATTTGAATTATCCACATTACATGATAGGTAGGAGACCTGCGTAATGAATTTATAAGTTTATCCTAATCAAATGCTGTTTTCGAGATATAATTTCTTGACTAAGCCCTGGGCTAAGGACAGCTCGGTAGGGGGCTAATTATAGTGGTGCTACTAGTATGAAAAATAGTTGCTTTCCTTTATGGGAAAGTTTCTGTAGACTACTAGGTCAAGATAATGAAGCACTGTTTGGCAGTCTGGGAAACTGCGAATAACAGTTGCTTTTTTTAGAAGTGATGTAGGTGATTTTGATGAAATCTGTGAAATTCTGTGAAAGACTCGCCATTGCTTCCAGAGGGTAATTCCAGTGAGTAGGACAAATAGGCTACTGTACTTTAAGATACTACATTAGAAATGTCAGCATGCATGAGAATAACGTATCATGCGGGTGAAGGAACCATTGCTTCTAAGAGGAAATCAATATATAATAACCGCTAATATCAAGCCTTTATTCAGCATAATGGGGGACAGCATTTTCAAAGAGCCTGCAGTATGCCTGCCATATGCCTGCAAGGATCATTCACGTAGCACTCCAAGAACAGGTGCTATAGCTGATCTTGCCGTTCATGCTTCGTAATACCCATTTGTCCCTTACATTTTGGGCTTACACAGTGAGCTGTAACTCTGTAGATACAGGGGAAAGTTGAACTTTTTTTTGTACTGTACAAAAATAGACATTAATTTTACTGTTGTGCACACATTGTAAAAAGGGAGCAGAATCACAGAATCTCTGGATGTACGGTAATAAGCATGTTGGAGAAAGCTGAATTATATGGATTACAGAATGTTAGGACAGTCAGGCTTTTGGCTTATGCCTTAACTGCTATGCAGCTATTAGCATGTTGCATACCAAGGTCAGGGAAGATTTGCTTTTTTTTTCTGGAGTGAAGATACATATTTATGTGGTCTCAGAGGAGGAAGAGGCAAGCAGATCTGTGTTTGAATTCTTAGGTATTGATTAAAGACTCTGAGATTGGATTCTGGAATTATCTTGCATTGTTTTTTGTTGCCACTGCATCTAGTCTGTTTTAGTTTTAGTTTAGGGAATAGCTTAATATAGTGCTCTCAGTGAAGCATTTGTTTCCCATTTAAACACTGCCAAAATTTGCAGTACAGAGTGTAAAATTAATGAAAAAAATACTGGTGTATGGTTTTCTAACATCAGCTGCAGTTCACTGTAGTTCTATAGCTATGGTGCCTACATGGTGGATGAACGAATGTGCATGGTTTATAAGGGGATTAGGTCATATGGATCTTTCTAACATCCTTTATGTCAAAGCTCCACCCTTATCTTTAAGAAATTTAGGAAGTCACCCAAAACCAGTGGGAAAACAGTATGCTCTTCCCTATATGCCAAAAGTGTCAGGGAATTTCTTTCTTACTATTGGTTTGGTTCTGATAGGATCATCCGTATTTTTGTCTCTTCTTTTTTTATTACATCTTTTGTCATTAAGAACTATTACTTAGACCAAGTTCTCTGTCTTAACTTTCTAATGGTCATAAACGGTTGGAGAAGTTTTGACTTTCTTTTGTCTAATGAACTGTTGCAAAATTGGGCCTTTGAGATGTCTGTGCTTCTGTCTCTTTTACTTCTTACTGGAGGGTGTAAAGAAAAAAAGGCTGATAAAGTACAAGGCCATTCACAGGTTGGAATGAAGGGCTGCTTTTCAGAATGCAATAAATAACCAGAAGTGAATATGAGAAGAAAAAAATGCACCAAAAATGGGAAACCACAGAAATACAGTACATAATATCTGATTATAATCCCAGGATTCCTGGTTTGCCTTGGGAATGCTATGAATGGTCATTTTTGCTTCTGTTTTCTAATCAATAAAACATTTGCAGTCCTTACTAGGGACAGACAAAAACCTCAGAAACTAATAACTTGTCTAAGTATACATACATAAGTACATATTTTCTATTATGATGGAAACATGGACAAGTGAAGTAACTTAACTTAGAGATGAGGATGAAAAAAAGAAAGGGTTGGTCTTCGTTTTAGTGTTGTTGGAAGTCTTGCTAAGACTTCAGCACACAGCTCTGAGGGTTTCTTTTCTGCAAATTTTAGACCATACACAATTTTGAAGAATTGGTATGTCTCTCTCATAGTGGATTGAAATGCCAGTAAGAGCAGTGGTGACGGCATTTGACAGTTTAGTTCAAAGAAATTTTAAGGTAACAAGTGTATGTTTTTCTCCTCGGTGCCCAGGCATAACTGCGATGAGCTTTGGAGATACTGAGTTTTGAAGCAAACCCATTTCCTTTCAAAAGTATGAAAAACAAACTGATGTGTAGGTCTCTACAGTATATGCAAGGTATGAGTAACCCTGTCAGATTTACTCTTTCAGCATTCAGCAGACTACTTAAGGAAAGATATTAATTCATTTTTAATGTTAGGAAAATATAGTCATTAAAAAGCAGATAACATAAAATGCCAGAAATGCTTTTAACATTACACGAAGTGCACTACTTGCCTAAATAGCTTGCTACTTTTGGAGGTCTAGATATGCTGAGGTATTAAATATTAAAATAGAGGTTGCTTTTTAAAATGCAGTGTTTCTTATCAGAAAAACAGTTTGAACAAGCAGTGCTGTTGTATAATGCATGATGTTGCTAATAAGAGAGTCTTGGAAAATAATTTTTCACGCTGTAAGACTGACTGGTGTTTTGAATAAGAAAGATTCTTTCTGTGTTCATGTTCTCTTAACACATATGTAACACTGCTGTCAAGCTGCATGCGACTATGAATTTGCAATACATTTTGAGTCACATGAGGTCCATTCTGGTCTTTTATCCTATTTTGTATATTTACTGGTTATTAACTCTGTTAGCAGGCTGTACGTAACCTTGATTGAAAAGTCATTCTCAAAGAGTAGTTATCAGTGCTTCAGTGTTGGTTTAGGTGAATGTGTTGGAAGGGTTCTGCAGGGTGTGTTCTATGTCTGGTGTTATTTAATATTCACAGTATTGATTTGGATGAGACAATAGGAACAATGCTTATTCAATTTTCCAATGACACCAACCTGTTCATGGTTGAACCTGCAGCATTAAAGGAAAAGATTCTGATATGTTGGAGAAACTATTGGGAGGAAAATAGGGTGAACTTAAATGAAAAAAAAAATAATCTGGGAGAAGTAACAGTTTAAGTACGGGCTAAGGAATGGTCGATTATGTAACACTTTAAAGAAAAAAGTTTCTGCAGTCACATGGCATTACAAACTGAGCAGAAGTCAAAGCTGGCATGATATTGCCAAAAACCCCCAAAGTATATACTGGGAAGGATGGGCAAGAGCATTTTCAGAAAGATATATAAATATACTCTGTGCTGTGATGCAGGGGCATTTTGTCCAGGTTTGGACACAACTGAGAAAGAGCAATTGCAGATAGTCCAGCCAGAGTAATAACAATTATGAGACAATATAACCTCTGAGAAAAGGTGGATGAAACTGAAGTTTTTCAGTTAAGAAAAAGACTTGAAATGTGAAAAAAGTAACTATTAAAAAACCTAAAATTATATGGTAAGTTCTCCAGATTTGGGGGGGGGGGGGGGACGGGAAATAGGCATTTAACATCGTAAACTTTGTAACACTAAGGCCAGTGAA
>JAVJGG010000008.1:7227428-7276800 GCA_035590195.1 Aviceda cuculoides | reverse complement strand
CCCCCCAGGCAAATAGGCATTGAACATCGTAAACTTTCTAACACTAAGGCCAGTGAAGCACTGGAATGAGAACTTGAGAGAAGATTTGCCAAAAATCTTCCTATGATGGCAGAGACATTGAGAAGTGAGAGATGGACAAGTGCTGTGTGTTTGGTTCTGAGAGAGATTTCCTCGGCACAAAGAGCAACTTTTGTCCAGCCCAGACACCATTCTTCATCCTGCAGAAAAGAAACCATGGTCTCACTTCAGGATTGACTTGAGATTGATTAGAGTGCCCAAACCTTTGACCTTATGAATTAGTGATATTTAAGCTTTGCTATGATTTTTTTCACGGTAGAAGTTATGTGTTAGTAAGAACTAAGTAGTGGAGCTGTGGGGGCTTTTGGGGTGTGACTTTGAATTCATATTCAAATGGACAGACTAACACACTTTGTATCTATGCAAGTATTCCTTTTAAGCAAGTTCCAAAGGCACTGGAAATTTTTCAGGCCAAATAATTAGGAATGTGAGGCAGATGGGCACTGTTGTTACTGTGTGCTTAAGACTATATGTGAAAGTCTATTTTTTATTTGTTTGGTTTGGTTTGTCTTGGTGATAGCATGCAACGGTATGGCTTAAAAGCAAGTACAATAACATTTTCACTCAACATAATAATAAATGATCACTATTATGGGAAAATGAGAGGCTTCAAATAGGCCATATGATAACACGGAGCTAAATGACTTGAGAGGAAAGGACATCAGACTGGAAGGATCTGGATTGAGATTTTGCCCTTCACGTGCCACTGACTGAGCAAATCACTTTGTCTTTTCCTTCCCCCCTGGCCCCACTTGCTTTATGTAAGTTAATTCTTTGGAAAAGAGTACAGTGCGTGCCTCTCTGCGTGTTTAACAACGTGGCCACCCTTGTTCCACTGGGTACTTCAGGGAACTATTATTATTTATTAACAACAACAATGTAAGACAGAAAAGGAAAGGTTGTAAGTAAAGTTCATATGCACAGCACACATCTAGTCTGTTTAGGCACACGAGGCCTTGCAGTGAGAGATTAGTACTATTCAGCCAGAATTTGCTTTGCTGCTTATTCCCTTTAAAATATTAATATTCTTCACTTACTGTGCTATTCACGGCAACAACAATAAAAGGAACTGAGTAAAAAATTTTCATAATAGTCAGTCTAGTAGTCTGCATATATTCCTTGTGTAATCCCAATCCTGTTGTCTTTCATCTCTTCTAGTATTATAAAACCCGTTTTCAATAACTACTTTAATTAAGAGGTATACTTAATGCTATAAATATTAACGTTGGACATTGTGTGATAGCTCAAAGAAGGTAGACATATTATCCCCAGACCATATTATGCATACAGGTTTCTATTTACGTCTTGCATGCGTTTTTGTTCTGAGTCAGAAGTGTTGATGTGATAATTTTATAACCCATTGATTTTAAAGTCTACAATTCATAATAAATGTAAACTTTCCAGTAATCCCTTATTTGCAAGCACTGTAAGTGAAATATTTGGCTGCCTGTGGAAAGGATTAGGTCCCTTGAGGCAATTTTTGGGTAACAGCGTTCCCTTAGTGTCAGGTAGAATAGATTTTCTGAATTATTTCAGTAGACTAATGCCTCCAACCTAATCAGTTTTGCTGATTTAAGTGGTCCACTTTGGAGCCTATTGTGAGTCACAGCCGGGATTTTCAGATTTGACAACACTTATGACTTTACGGGAATCAAAAATATTCTGGATTCTGATGTATTCTTGACCAGTAGCTTAACTAGAAAACATTAAAATGAACTATTCAAGAATAAAATTAAAGCTTCTAAGACTGCTAGCATTAGAAACTAGCATTTGGGGCAGGGAGAACTCCAGAAGAATAAATTGTAACTTTCAGTACTTGCTTGTAAATTATTCAGTCTGTTTTCATTTGTTTTGCTCCAAAAATTAGCAATATTGATACATGAGATGATGATGAATGGAAAGCCTGAGATCTTTACTAACACTTGATTGAATTTTTACTACTGCTAATACATCAGCATCTGGAGATCTAAAATCCTATCTAGGCCTAGTTTCTGTTGCAGCCTTCAGTCTGCTCATGATTTCTCTTGAAGAAGGTAGGGACTCACTTGCAAGTTTAATTTCAGCCTTAGACTAACTTTTTTGAATTCAGTGAAAAAAGCAATGACTGAGGAAAGCTAGATTTGGCCACACTGAGATACTGAGGTGTAGTGTGTTCTCTAAATATGCCCATTGACATTGCATTCAATAAGATTATATCAACGCGGCAGTGAAGCAATGTGGCTTACAGATCGCACTCAGACTAAAGCCTTCAAAAATTGCCAGATTTCTTAGGGGGAAATATATTTTTCTTACATTTTGATACTGCTTTTAAGATTTGGATGCTACTGATATGAAGTTTTTGTAGAACAGGCTCACAAAATGTTTTAGCCATTTATAATTTAAATTATTCTCAAACATTTTAATACATTTTTGTTTTTCAGAAGGATTTCTCAGCTACATTTCTCAAGATTAATGTTTACTTTCTGTAATAACCATGCACTATAGACTGTTTCAACTTAGTGCTTTTACGTTCACATCAAGTGTCAGTTGTTTGAACAGTCTTTTGTATCTTGCAGTCACCATGGGTAGCTTTGCACCATAATTTAAGTAACTGTAACTTCAGTGTCCAAGCTTGAACTCCCAGCTTCCCTTTACAGTCAAGGAAGAGGTATTTCTAGAAAGCAATTCATCTCATGCTGAAATAGGTATCTACGTGGGTCAAACAAGTTTCCTTCTAGTGAAGTCTATTTTTCTTCATCATTGGACATATTCTAACACTCAAATTTAGACATTTAATTTTTAGATGTCTGAAATTAGAGATGATAAATCTTATCCCATTAGACTATCAGTGCTGCACATAGCAAAATATTTATTTAACAGAACAATATTACCTGGAATTTCAAATGTTGTTCTTGATAAATTTTATAAATCACTGGTTGAATTTCCGATGAGATCTGTTTATATTTGTCACATACCTTCCACTGAGAGCAGCCTGCAGTATTCAACAGCTGAGAAACATTTTGATTTCCTGCTCTGAAGTATCTGAAGTTACTTTCTCCCAAGGTGACATTGTATGCCTGTGTTGGTGAAAGTTATACAGACATTTTTCATGGCCAATATCCGAAAGTGAGAAAAATCATACTTTTGTTTCACATCAAGAAAGGAAGCAGGATTTGATTTTGTGCTGTCTTTCAACTGGTAATCATTCACATGTGTGCCAAGAACAACACTTTAGCAAGTCAAAATAGTCGGCATTATGTAATTCAGATCTGTCAAATCTCACACGCCGAACATGAGATTCCTGCCCTTCTCCTGTTTTCATTCCTGTCTCGTGTTTCTTTACCACTACACCTGTATATTTGCCTTACAGTGCCAAGGTCTCTCTCCTATTCCATGAATCCCACACAAGAAGTGTGGTCTGGGACCTGCTGACCAGCTGCGTATACAATATGAAGTCAAGAAATAAATAAAATACAAACAGTGCCCTACTGCTGCTAGTGCATTTCTTGTAGCCTGGTCTTGCTTCAAAGAAGTCATTTTCCCTTTTTGCAGCCCTATGTGCAGTTATATAGCTGTCGTGATAAAATATAGAACATGTGATCATGTATAGTATAGGAGAAAGCTAAGAAACATATACATTTGTCTTCACTGTAGAGGTGAAAATGGCAACTAAAGGTGTAAGACTCAGGTCCAGCCAGTTTTCTGAGGTTTTATGGCAATACAGATATAAAGCAAATCTAAAACAAAATGCTTTGATTCTCTAGGAAATAGCATATTCAATGCATTTTGTCATATGTAAGTAGCAGTATGTGGGTAAAAGAGGCAATGTGGTGTGTGACAACATAAGAAAAAGAATTTGGTAAAGAGAAACTATTACCCCTTAATCCAAAGTGAAACTACTGCGTAATCACCCAAGACCCAAAAGCAAAGCTGTAAGAAAGACAAATCAGTGAAGCCACTGCCTCTCCTTTTCAGGGAGTGAAATCTACCCACAAGAAGCATTTCTTTTCCTGTATGAAGAAAAAAAAACGAAAAAGAAAAAAAAAAACACATTCAAATAATGGAAGAATCTGCATATTCATCACTTGTACGGAAATGAAATTTGCTATGGGGACATGATAAGAGTTGCATTTCAGTGGCATTGATAAGTGAATGTCAAAGCATACATTTTTAGGAGACAATCTGGTTACTTTGGCAACTCAAGCATTATTAGTCACTTCTGATAAGGCATCCTTCCTTCATTACCACCTGTGGCCTTTGTCGCTCTGTTTCCTAGTAACATCAAATTGTTTTGATAAAAAGTAATTAACATATTCAGTTGCAACAAGACTATACATAAATTTGATCGGTCTTTATTGTTTCTTCTGGAGGCAGCATAACAAAATTTAAAAGTAAGCTTTGTTTCCTTTCCTTTTCTTTATTCCTAACCAAGCCTGAGAGAATTACACTAAATTACTGAAGCATCTATATATCCAAGCCCATTAAAATAATACAATTAGGCTTAAAAATGCCAGTATAGGATTGCTCCTTTAGACCAGGGGATATTTGATTAACAAGGGGAAGAAATAGCCTTGAGTTATAATAAAATAGAAAATTATTATTGTGAGAGCATTGAGAAAATTGCAACAATTCAGAGATACAGAAAATAGTTCAACCCCCTTTCAAAATATCATTGTGAATGACTTCTGTTGGGAATGACCTTGATTTATTTAACGACGTCTAAAATTCCTGATAGTCCTAAGTCAGGAAAAACACTGACTTTTAAAAAGTTTTGTACAGATTGCTAGGTTTTATTCAGATGTTTGCTCATGTTAACACACAGAAAAAAATACGCGTTCATATGTATGTATGTATGCATGTGCTAGGGACTCTATTTTTCAGGATGTAATATTCTTTTCTTGCTGATGCACTTACTGTGGCAAAGAAGTCAAGGCAGGGAAACTATACCACTGATGGCAGCAGCAATTCCCTGAATTAAATTACTGATTACTTCAATACATTACAGAATTGCAGAATGGTTGGAGTCAGAAGGAGTCTTTGAAAACCATCTAGTCCAATCCCTCTGCTCAAAGCAGGGTCAGCAAGAGCAAGTTGCCAAGGTTGTAGTCCAGCTGGGTTTTGAAAAACTCCAAGGTTGGAGTCTCCACAACCTCTCTGGGCAACCTCTACCAGTGTCCAATCACCCTTAGAGTAAAAAAGTTTTTTCTTGTGTTTTAATAGAATTTCCTGTGTATCAGTTCGTGCCCATTGCCATTTGTCCTGCCACTGGACACCACTGAAACGTGTCCGGCGTGGTCTTCTTTACTCCCACCAAGTACACACTGAGAAGATCACCCTGAGCCTTCTCTTCTCCCATTGAACAGTCCTGGCTCTCTCAGCCTCTCCTCCTATGAGAGATGCTCCAGTCCCTTAATCATCTTTGTGGCCATTTGCTGGACTCTCTCTGGTATTTCCATGTGTCTCTCGTACTGGGTAGCCCAAAGCTGGACACAACTCTGAGCAGAGGGGAAGGATGACCTCCCTCAACCTGCTGGCAACGCTCCTCCCAGTGCAGCCTGGGAAGCTGTTCAGGTTTTTTGCTGCAGTGGCACATTGCTGGTTCATATTCAACTTCTTGTCCACCAGATCCTTGCCTGCAAAGCTGCTTTCTGGCCAGTCAGCCCCCAGTCTGTACTGGTGCATGGGGTTATTCCTCCCCAGATGCAGGACTTCCCACTTTCCTTTGCTGAACTTCATGAGGTTCTTGTTAGTTCACTTCTCCATTCTGTTGAGGTCCCTCTGAATGGCAGGACAACCCTCTGGTGTATCAGCCACTCCTCTCTGCTTTCTGAAATCTGCAAATTTGCTGAGGGTGCCCTCTGTCCCATCTTCCAGGTTATGTACTTACTGAAGTCAAGATAAAATACATCCACTGTTCTTCTCTCATCCACCAAGCTAGTCATTTCACTGTAGAAAGCTATTGGTATGGCCAAGCATGCTCTCCCCTCCATAAATCCATGCTGACTATACCCAATCACCTTCTTGTCCTTCATATGTTCAGAAATGGCTTTCAAGATATGTTCAGAGATGGCTTTCAAGATTATTTGCTTTATCACCTTCCCAGGGACTGAGGTGAGGCTGACAGGCCTGTAGTTCCCTGGGTCCTCCTTCTTGCACTTCTTGAAGATAGAAGTGACATTTGCTTTCCTCCAGGCCTCGGAAACCTCCCTGGCTTGCCATGACCTTTCAAAGATATTTGAGAGTGGGGTTGCAGTGATGGCAGCCAGCTCCCTCAGCACCCGTGGGTGCATCCCATCCAGATCCAGATTGCATATGTCCGTTTAGTTTAAAGGTTCCCTCACCTGCTCCTCCTCCACCGAGGTTAAGTCTTCCGTGTCCTAGGCTGTCTCACAGGTCTCAGGGCAGGGATTGCTGAAGGCTGCTGGTCTTGCCAGTAAAGATCAAGGTGAGGAAGGTGTTAAGCACCTCAGCCTTTTCCATGTCCTGCGTCACCAGGTGCCCATTCCCATTCAGCAGTGGGCCCACGCTTTCCCTTGGTTTCCATTTGTTGTCAATATACCTGTAGAAATCCTTCTTGTTGCCTTTCCTGCTCATTGCCAGATTCACCTTCAGGTGGGCTTTGGCTTTCCCAGCCAAACATGCCTTAATTTTCGACCAGCTAAAATTTTTAGGGGAAAAAAATTTATGTAAAATATGTTAGTGTACACGTGGGGGGGTGTTTATTTATATCTGTTAGTGTGTATATACATATGTGCCTGTATATATTTATGTCAGTAAATTCTATTGACCATTCAAACAGACTGAAAAGAAATGTGATCGTATTCCATATATGTCATAGATTTCAGGGGCCTGAAAGAAAAGAAACCCTAAAAATTAGTGCAGAGAGCAGAACTGAGCATTTGACTACCTGCCAGATTGCTGGTATAGCCAGAAATAACCACTCCATGTCCTTGAAATGTGACCTCCCTGCTCTTGAAAAATAGGTGTCATGGAGGGAGTTACTCATGGAACTAATTTTAAATTTAAATAGGTGTAATTCAATTCATAATGTGGAAACAGCAGCTCAACAACTGGTAAGTCAACACCTTGTACAACATCACATACTATACTCATGAAACACACGAAGCAGAAAATTTGTGTCTGCATATGAATGTGAGTTTGCACTCTGGAGTGATGTGTATTACGAGTGTTGATGGTATCAATCCCATTGATTACAATCTAATAGCAGCAGTGAATAGCAATTTACAGAGAGACAAGAGGAATACTTCTTGAATTGCTATATTCGAAGGCAGAGAAATTAGAGAATATTTTTTTCTGTTGCAGTTCAGACAGATATATTAAATATTTTCAGTTTGTGGGGATTTCTTTCTTTTGAAAAGTGAGAAATTCTGAATATGTTCATTCACAAAATAAAGCACTCTATTAAAATATTGTCAAAATATTTACCATTTTATGATGTCGCATAAATCTTTTTGTTAGCCATCTTTTGCATTTATTTTTCCTTTTTTTTTTTCTGTAGAACTATATAGTTGCTAGAAACTCCTGCACATTGTGATCATGGCATTTTCTGATTGACCCTCCTTTTTTTATTAACACTCTGTGATTTTATTTAAGTGTCCAGAAATGTGTCAGTAAGTTCCTACTGAGGATCAGCACTTGCTGAATGTTGATACTGATTGCCTAGGCATTTTTTGGTATGCAATCTAGTTTTCAAAGATTGCAAAAGATTAGAAAACAACTTGGGGCACTCTGTGAATATTCTCTATGAACTTCAGTCCTCTGTGCAGTTCTCTGTAAGACGACAGCATAGGGTACAATAAGAGTCGTTAACAAAAATTACCATTGAGTAGTATTCATGGTTAAGTTATTGTTTCACTTCCACGATGAAATAATTTTCAGAATCCTGATTATGAATTTCTGTGACTTTGTACTATCTTTTCTGATTAGCTTTGCAAACAAATCTCTCCATATTCTTTGGAAAGAATGGAAGGAAACCACTCATTTTATAACGTAGGAATGAGATGATTGCTTGCCATTATCAGCTTTATTTCATATTGTTAATAAATGGGAATATATTATAATTGTATTTATAATATTTATTCAGGTTTTTTATAACAGAACCAAAAACATTTTCTCTAACTAAATATTTCTCATATTGGACTATTGCTGCAACTGAACTGGAAAGAAGCTTAATGTAAATTGTGAATTGTGTACAAATGTTACATAGTATTTGCAGAAAATGAAACACTGCAATTTTAATTTTTTAACAAACTATTCCCTTCGCTCGTAAAATATAATGTAAAATTCTAGTCAAAATTTGTTCAGACCAGAAATACTAAAATATCCAGTAAGTCACCATTTTTTCAGAGTGCAAAGAAAAATGTATTATGAATTTTCTGTTGCTCAGTCTTGACTGTTACCTTTGAGAAGAGTATGAAGTCTTCATGATCAGAGAAAAGGACAAAATTCAGGAAATAAATTATTTACTAAAAATGATTGCCCATCTATAGTGACATCATGGAGAGTAATGGTCTCTTTTTACATTATACTGTTCAGGCCAAACTTAATCCACAAGCACATTAATATTTGAATTTGATATTCTGAACTAATTGAGTCAGCATTAGGAAGTTTAATGAAAACAACAATTTAAGACCTTGATCCTGCTATCTTGTTCTTAGAAATAGGCTCTTGCACTCCTCATGCTAGATTCTTCACAGTCTAAGTCACTACAGGAAGGAATGGTGGAAATTCAAAGTAATGTTGACGCTGCAACAAACACAGGAATGACTTCCACACAGCAATTGAATCCAAAATTATTATGTCATTTTACACAGTAAAAACCCTTGATTCAAACGTCAATGAGATCAGCAGTGGTCCTTACTGTTTGTCGCAGTATTGAATTTGTGCCTGGAGCTCTTGGGAATGATTCAAACACACACACCAGCATATATTCAAAAAGTCATTTTTTTTCTCAGCTTAGCTAGAAGCGAGTGCTACGATTCATCTCATCTAATTTCTAAGCCATTTAAATCAGTCATTTTGTCTAAGTTGTCAGCTAGGTTGTATTTGCAGGTAGGAGAGACAGTCAAGAATTTCTAGAAGGCAGCTAAATTGTCTCCATTAACTACAGAGAAACGACAGTGGTGAGTGTGCATACATGTACATCTGGTAGAAGAGAAACAAGAGACGCAATCGCATGTGACTTGGAAGGCTGGCAACAATTCCTTCAGTAATGTCAGGATCATACTCATTTTACCCGGTGGAGACTTCCCTACGTCAGATGAATCCCCCTGCCCGATGTCACTTCTTAGCTCCTCTGACTCTGAAAGTGCCATAGCTTAGGTGTGAATGTGGCTAGCCCGACTGTAGACACCCACGATGTAGGGAGATATACACTTGGAGTAAATAAATCTGACCTTCTTTGTCTCTGAAGTTAAATTATATTTACAAGAAGGGCCATTGGTTGATTATGTTATGGTAGAGCGAGTCAGAAGTTTGGTACCAAGTTCTTTGACTGCCCGGTAGAAGGCACATGGTGCGAAACCTCTGGGACTGTCAGCAGCTGGTTTTTCAGTCTCTGTAAATGGCAAGGCACATTTTAGTGTGAATTTGACTTTAAAAAGATATCTGTGATTATATTCTAGGGAAGTACTTGTTACTTTGGGGACAAAAAAAGCCAAAAACTGAATAAATTTTAGCTTAATTCCTGATCCTTTTGCAGGTCTTCCAGTTTTGAATAGTGCAGGAAATGAATTTACTCACTATCTGCTAAAACACTGCAGCTATGTGGAATGAAAAAAGAACTATAAACTTATACATGAATTTGCATATATATTCCTGTCAGAACCTTGATCTGAAAATCACATATCCAGAGCCAAATCCTAAATACAAATTATATATATTATAACTGTAGTCCCATACAAGATGTGCTGAAATTAAAGGGCTGTAGGCATAGCGCAATTTTAGGGATATAATTATGAATCAGGATTTATAAATGGAAGCAAAAATAAAACGAACGTGTCGAGCTTAAGCCAACCAATCTCAGTATTCAAAAGATGCTTCACAAGGAATTCCATCCCTTTAGACTGAGAGCTGTTTGAAAAATCTTTCTCCAACAAATACAGTTTTGTGGCAATAAATTCAGAATTTAATCCAGAAAATAAGTTACTTGGATAAAGTAGTAACTGGAATGTATTCCTTTCCAAAGTGTAAAGGGATGGGAAAAGAAATGAATACGTACGCATGTGAGGGGGTGGGGGTGTTATTAATATTCTATAAGTTAATTTTGTTATCTGTAACCTGAAATGTGATTTTGGAGTTATGCCAATGTTAATAATTCCTATGTTTATCCATTTGAAAATGATAATTTCTGCACGTTTCTCTAGAGAGCTGATTAACTTACCTTGTACGTCTGTAAGTCTTTTTTCTTTAAAGGGAGTCCATTCAAATGGCACTGTGTGTTGAAGTGGAGATTTGGTTTAAGTGCTACATCTACTAACAGTATTTGGGTTTTCAGCACTAAAAATGTGTTATCAGGAAGAATATTTGTGCTTTGAAATTATTTTTTTCTCTGTAACTAGAGTATTTTTCATTTTTGTTTGAAGCTTGTTTAAATAAGTGAAAGTATTTCAGAGACAGTATTTCCACAAAAAGAGCTGAAGACAGTGATGATATCAACATCACGAGAAAACAGTTGCAGCAATATCACCTTGAGATTGGGAAGCTGCATTCAGGGGACAGCAGGATATTAGGAAACCTGAGCTATGGCTATAAGCAGTTGTTTATAAGGAATGAGGACTATGGTAGGAAAACAGATATTCAGCTTTATCCTCCTGTGTCCCTGGGAGTTGATGTAGTGGAACAGAGTACTCTGCTGGGATCAAGGAGAGATGGCATGGCCATCATCAGTAAGATGAGATGCAGCTGACTCAAGAAATTCCCTTTGCAAATAAATCAGCCTTCCAGGCTAAGAATAGGAAAATAATTTTGCTAATAGTAAGCACTACAAGAACACAACGCTCCTGTCTCATCCGGGGGTATGGCCAAACTCTTTGATGGGCAGTAAGTTCTTTTCGCTCTATTGACTGATAAGCAGGTGGTAGCAGCTTCAGATAGAGGCCCGATAGATGAAAAAGAGCAAGGAAACAAGAAGTAAAAGATGAATAAGCTTTATGTTTAGAATTGGATAAGTTATGGTTTTACTACTTCTGTTTAGGTTCTGCTTTGGAGTATTCCCCTCAGAGTTTTGAAAAACACTCCAGGGGGAAATACAACCAAAAGTGCGAGAACTTGAATTGCAATTGAGTGGTGACTTATTAAAAAAAAAAAAGAGAGAGAGAGAGAAACAGTATGTAGGTAAAATAGAGCATGGACAGGAGACCAGCGCAGGGGTAAATGACTATTTTTTTTAATTCTACTGCTCACTTTCTGGGGATGGAGTTGGAAGGAACTGCCTCAAATTTACATGCTGGCAAAAAGTACTGTTGGAAAGTAGTAGTAATTGTATACCCTGTTGCTTAGATTTCCTCACTTTCAGAGTAATGGGAGATGACAACAGCAAAATGACTGTTTAAAGGCGACCTTAAAAGATTGAGGGGAATAAAGATGTGTTAGTGTGACTTCTCTACTGGAAAAGAAGTTGTAAGCATCTGTACAATTATGACAGAGAAGAGAATTATTCATGTTTTGTTTACAGAAGATCACAGAAAAGGGATTTATAAAGGTGTTAAATATACTTGATTTTCAAAAATAAACTTTACTCTGTCCTCCTTGGGTTTTCTAGGGGAGTAATAAATGTTTAAAGGATAGGAAACTAAAGTTAGGAATAAATGGTCGGTTTCTCCAAACGAGAAAGGTTCTGCTCAAGCGTGAGATGAAACTTGTGCTCTTTGACCTCTTTATGAATGAACTAAAGAAAAAAAAAAAAAAGGTAGCAGAGGGGAGATAAAACTGAAGTGATTAAGTTGTTGATCCTATCAAATTATTAAGGGTGATGAAATTAAAATAAACCTAACTAATCTGTATTATAGATATAGCTGTATGTAATAATATGTGGGTGCACAATGATGATCTATAGGTTAGATGTTACTTTTCAGGAAAGAGTTCTTAGAGGACAGTTGTTAAATCTCACTTTTCAACAACTGTAAAAAAGGCAAATAAAACTTCAGGCATTTTTAAGAATGGCCAGTGAAAAAGAAGCAACATTATACTAATGTCCAAATAAATGTTTTGCCCTTGTCTTGAACATTGCATTCAATTCTGCTCACCTCTAATAAAAAAGACGAGGAGAGCTTGAAAATGTGCAAAGGCAATCAGGAAAAGATCATCAGAAATACAGACTTCCCTACAACTGCAGGAAGGTTTATTAAAGAGACTGAGTCTTCAAGATTGAAAGGAGATGATTGACTGAGGTCAAAGGAGATGCCGGAGATCTACGTAACATACTTAGAAAATGGCCAGGTCATGGTGGGTCACCGTGTTTTATTGTACAAAGAAAACTTATTGGCATTCAATTAAATTGTCAGGCAGTAAATTTAAGAGAAATGTAAGTAAGCACTTTTCTCACACGACCCACAATTGTGGAGCAAGTGTGGAACTCACAGGGTGTTGCTGTGGCCAGATGTATAAAAGCATTCCAAGAGCAATTGCGTAAGTTACCAGCACAAAGTCTGTTAAAGCTGAAGCAGAGCTGTTAAATGCAGTTATGTACTGGGGACCAGGTTATCCTTATACCACAGTCTGCTGGCGGCTGGAAACATGTCGAAGGAAAGCATGACTGTACTATTGCCCTGTTCTTATACTTCTTCTCTAGGTATCTGCTGTTTACTCTAACCATTATATCTGCAATGCTGAATGAAAGAGGTCGGGGGCCCTTAGGGTCTGGAGGTTGAGTAGCTCACGGACTGGCTCCTGTCCGTTTCTGCATTGGTCCTGCCCGAGCAGATTGGCTAAATCTGGCTACGTAACACTGAGCCTCCTCTCAGCCCTGCGTGGTGCTCCTGCGGCGCTAGCACACAATTCTGATTTTGCGTGTGTGCGTGCGTGTGCGCACCGGTGTGGTTTTTTACTAAGTGTGCCCGGAATAACGGGAAGCCTGTTGCAGCTTGCCAGAACAGGCTCTTCTGGTACGCCGTGGAGGGGACGGGTTGCATGGCAGCAGGTACGGGGAAGCGATTGTTCCCTCTGCTCAGCAACCATGAGGCCACATCTGGAATATTGCATCCGTGTTTAGGATACCCAGTATAGAACAGACATGGTCGTAAGTTGACATGTTGTCTGCCAGGACCCTGAAGCCATCTTCAGTTGCATGTTGTTGTTCCATCCCCGATGCAGGACTTTGTATTTGTCTTTGCTGAGTTTCATGAGGTTTATGATGGCCCATTTCTCCACCTCCCAAAGTCTTTCTGAATAGTAGCTCTGACCTCAAGCATTATCAGATGTTCCCCCACGTGTCATTTGTTAACTTACTGGAGGTCCATTCTGAACTGTCATTCACATCACCGACAGAGATTCACTGATTCATTCAGCTGATTCATTAGCCTCAGAATCAACTCTTGAGAAATAGTACCCCAAATTGGTTGCCCATTAGACTTTGAACCGTTAACCTTGATACTAATTTGCACAGCCAGTTTTTCATCTACCCTGTAATCCACATATCCACTCCATCTTTCCCCAGTTTGGCTACAAGGATGCTATAGGAGACTGTCAAAAGCTCTACTAAAATCAAAATAAATGTCTTCCAATGCTTCCTCCCCACCACCTCCACCATCCACAGAGGCTTTTAACTCCTCATAGAAAGCAAACAGGTTGGTCAAGTGCAGTTTGCCCTTGATAAATCCACCTCTTGTCCTTAATGTGCTTGGAAACGGATCCATGGGGACTTGCTCACAAGGCTTCACAAGGCATTCATATTTTCAGGTTAAACAAACTGAAATATAAACCAAGGTAAAAGTTCTCTTCTAAAAATTCTTCTTTCGTCCCAGTAGCACTGCTTCAGATTTATTTCAGTTTGCACTCATCTTCTGTGGTGAATGATGGATTTGGACCAGAGTATTCTAGATAAAGTTTAATAGTCTTCCTTACAAAGTTGCAGCAATAATTACCTTCAATTCTGCAAATACATAGTGTGACACATAACATATGCATGTTATAGCCTTCATTATGCTGGCGGCTTTCAGTTATCCTCTCTTCACAAGTAAACCTAGTTCTGTCCTATCTTTTGCTATTCCCTCTCCACTTAGTAACATTATTTCCTACCTGTGTGGTCTTTTTTCTAATTCTATAGTTTCTGAAGATCCACATATCCTTATATGGTATTCTTATCCTCCTGTCTTGTGTCTTGAATAAAGTTCATTACTGTATTCCTGCTTTTTGTGCCAAAATCACTAATGAAAAGATTCTTAAGGAACCCCATGAGTCACTTCCAGTGAAATATGTTGCTTTCTTCCCTTGAACTAGTTTTGTCTCCATCTCAATTGTTGTAATAATAAATGTCAAACATTTTTATATAAACTAAAAACTTTTCAAGTGTTATCATATCTAACGTATGGGAAATTCTGAAAAATATATCCATGATACTTCATATTTTCTAAATAATTTATTTTCTAGATATAAATCCTGACTGGCACCTATGCTTAGTGCATACTTTTACATCATTTTTTCCCTTATCAGCATTCTTCTACAATATACTTTCTTTCAGAAATTACTCTAAAACATGTAATTTTTTAACATTCATCCTAAAGGAATGTACATTTTTATGTCTTGTTTTCTCTTTCTCATAGGTTTTACATTTGCTATGGTCTAGTCATATGAAACCCTGTGCAAGATGCTGATGTTTCTTGCTAGACCAGTGAGAGTGTCACAAAAACCTAGACAGATAATTGCAAAGTATCTTCCTACAAAAAAAAATGGGATTGGACAGGAAGAAATCAGTGGGGCAGCTGGTCCCAGATAGCATCAACAAAAGGAGACAAGTCTGCTCCTGTTCAACAGAATGTCAGGTCTGCTGAGGATACCTGGCTTGTTTCCACCTGCCTTGAAAGGCTGAGAACTATCCGACCTTCTCTGAATCTGGGTGATGGATGCACCTACTTGCCAGACCCCAGAACAGATTTAGGGGAGGGAGACAGTATGAAGGAGAGTCTAACTTTTCCCACTGATGCCTCCAGATGTGCTCTGTGGTTGTAGCTACACAGGTGCTGGGTACAAACCGTGGCGGTACCCGGCACAAAGAAATTACAGGTACGACTGTCCTCACAGGGCAGGTGGGATCAGAGGAGAAGAGAGGGGCTGTATTGCAAATCTAATCCGTAGGGATGCCTGGGATGTCTTGCTCAGGCTCAATACCTGCAACTTAACAGGATCTTGATCCACACTTAGCCAAACTAACTACGTTATTTGGCATCCCATATATAGGTAACATGGCTGTAGTAGCAAAAACCATGGTGCAGGTGCAGGCACACCAGCAATAGCATGTTGTCCTTCATTAAATCAGTGTGAGTTTTACCATTGAACTCAGCAGCTGAAACATGATGTGGTTTTGAAAAACTCGCCTGGCGTTCAAATATTAACGCTTCCATTTTCTGGAATTGGTAATCAAGAATCATTAAAAGATAATAATAAATAGAAAATGTGGAAGAGAATTGCCGTGACTACCCTTCCCAGATATCTTTATTCATTTTCATGTATAAAGAAAGCCAGAAAAAATATCAAAACATTTCCTCGTGGCTAAAAGAGTGTTATCTTTATTTCCTTTCAGACAAAATACTAGCTTATAGCATTTACATTCAAACAGTGTTCAGGTCGGTGAAGTGGAAGTAAAAGTAACAGGGTTGTTGGGTTCTTTTATAATTGTGTGAAAGGAGCAATCACGTCACTTTATGAACAGCAAGTTCTTAGGTCAGGGAGCATTCAGAGACAAGCCATAAAATAAAGAATTATATAGTGAGGATATCAGTAAAATAGTAGAATCAGCACTTCTTACTCTATTTAACTGGAAAAGGATGAGGACTGCCTTGGGAACTAATGCTTCTTAACAGTATTTGGGCAGAGAGCCAAAAGGAAAATGCATTTTGGAAAGAGAAAGACGGGACGGTAGTCAGTAGGATAGGTAATCACGGCAAGCCGCCCTAAAGCAGATAAATCCAGGACTGTAAATTGAGCACGAATGAGACTCTCAAGTCCTCGTGGATGAAACTAGAAATGTGGTGTATTTATCAGGTTACTAGTGAAACAGAAGCTTGAAGTTTAGACATTTGCTTACTGTCCAATCCAAAATCGAATTTATGTAAGTAACCTAACTAGTTACATAGAAATGTTTTTATAAAAATTATGGGTTTGATATTCAGTTAGGTCTGCCTGAGCTTTGCAAGATGTAACTGAAAGATGTATTACCTTAAGGATGTGTCCATCCTTGAATGGTCCATGCAGAGTTCACAAAATCTAGTTTTTCAGTTTGTTACTGCTTCATTTTATTGTGTAGTTTGTTTATTGGAAATTTATTATAAAGGGCAATTGATTCAAAAATTCTAAGTGTAAATGCAGATTACTGCCCCTTCATCCTTTTCTTTCTCAAGTTGTTTTCACCTTTAATCCAAGATTATCAGTGCTTTCATAATATAACTCTTTTATATATTAGAGATTTTTTTTTTTTCTCAAAAGTAACCACATTCTCAAGCTCAAATACATATGAAGAGCTGTTGGAACAGAAATCTGTGTTCATGCTGATGTAAATCTTACTATAGAAGCAGTAAGTGCTCTTATGATATGTAAATAGCAAAAGTAAGACCTGAAAACTGCTGATATTAGAAAGAGTGATAATCAAGTACAGATAATATTAGAATATTTATTTCCTTTTAAGAAATATTTGACATTTCTTTTAATTTGACTCCTAAAGAGTGTTAGGTATTAATTAACTTTGGCAGTTTTGGTTCTCATGTGTTAGTCTTTTTAAAGAGAATATGTCTTTTATGTTTTTATTCATATTTATTCTATTAGCAGCATACAGAAGAAGAAATCTAAGGGTCTCAAGTCAAAATCCTTCCTTATAAAGGTTAACAACCAGCCAAACATGTTAACTTTCATACCTTTCTGTCAACTAACAAGTCCCCCTAATCTGTTGCCCATTTCTCTTCAAAAACAGAGTTTAATGAGATTTTAGAAGTATATAATTCTGCTGGTTTGATCCAGAAGGTTTCTCCCACCATTGAAAAACTATGCTTTTTTAAGATATGATTTTTTAGACAGTTTGTACTCATTTATCTTAAAAACATAGTTTTCTTCTGTAGCAGAGTTGTAACAGTCCTTCGATCTGCTACCAATGGTTCTCTTGTCAGAGAGAGACTCGGAAAAATCTTGAATGCTGCATATCCCCCACAGCGCCCTGCTGCCTCCTTAAAACCCCAAACTGCATTGTGTCTTAATCTAATATGTTACAAGAGTATGATGGAATTTCTCATTTTGAAGGAAAAAAAAAAAAAAAAGCAGCAGCCAGCATTGAAAATTTCACAGCATATATAATTTTTCTTCAGCATGAAGGTGCAGTTTTCCTTGTCATTGAAAGTGATCATGTAACCATAGATGTCACAATAAAATAGAAATAAATAGGCATATCTATCATAAGCTGGTCTTTAGAGTTGAAAGATTTACAATACTGTGAATTACTAGTGATGTTTTTAAATATAATAATAATTGAGTTTTGATTTTAGAACTTGTCCTCTGTTCATTTAAATTGATATCCATAGATATAGCAAAAATATATGCAAGCAGAATTTCTTTTTTGAGTAAGTTCTTGTGGGTTCATTTTGTTCTTTTATGATAGAAATTTTCATAGTAAATTATATAATCGATTTTAATCATTCTGCAACGTAATATCCATCTTACCCAAGTCTAAACACTGTTCCTTTGATCTCACTCTTGTCTGTACATCTGCACAAGCACAGGGAGAACTAACATACAGCTGTGTGAAATACATGTGGTACATAATGGGGAAAGTTAAATTTCTTATGGTTCTGTCTTATGAATGTTGGAGGCATTGCACTCTCTGTTTTTTCCAAAAGTAACCAAAAAAGACTGAGAAAGTATCTGGAAATTTTCAAGTCAGGCACTGACTCTTCTGTGAAGATCCAGTGTGAAAGTAGGGAATTATCACAGGATCTTTGTCCCTCTGCCCTTACCAAAAGAATACTGCCTATCTTCTAGAGATACATTCTGAAGGATTGAAATCATTTTTAAGCACATTATCTTCATATTTCCTTTTATTTGTTTCATGGCTTATAAAGACTAACAAGACTTGAACTGTGTTTCATTTTGGGAAAAGTATCAAAAAAGCTGCTAATCCAGATCTTAAGGTCTTAAGGGATAAATGTACTTAGCCCTCCTGATTTATATCATAAGTACGCTATAACCTTTCTGCTGAGATCAGCTCTTCTACAGGTTCATCTTTCATTCTTTTCCTAAATAAACCACTCATGAAGTAATTGATTATGAGAGATCGTATAAACATAGTTAAATCTTGAACTATTTTACCACCACTTCAGACGAGCTGTGTATATTATGCTGCTAGAACAATAGTGAAAAATTAACAGGGTTTAACGACTCTTTTCCCCCATTTTATCTAAAAGCAGTATCAAAATGAGCTATGTGTCTTAATTGCCAATGTTTCTTCTGCTTTTAAATTATTTTAAAGGATATTCAGTAGGCACAGCACTAGCACACAAAAAATACATTTATGTGTAAAAGGTTGAAATTAATTTCACAGCAGTTTTTTATATGCACCTGTAGAAGAAATAAAACAGTACTTTCAGAATGAGAGAAAATGGTAAGTATTGTCCATAAACACTTATTTGAACAAAAGCTCTAGTTTTCTAAAATTCTCTAAATATTTTCAAACCAGTAGCCTTTTCCCCATAGAATTGCCTGTGTATTATAAATGCACAATTGCTCATGTAGCACAAATGCTTGCATGCTGATCTTCTAAACTATGGAATCATGCTGTCTGTATCCGTCTCCTTACATGAGATATTTAACATATCTTACCCATTTTACATATGTTAAGCTATTCCACAGAAAATTGAATGGTTTCAGGGGGAGAGACTGAGAGAGAACCAACCTTTGGTGTTAAATACCCCACCTGGATTTCATCCTGGGAAACTTTAGGCGATGAAGAGCTATTAAAGATTTTAGTCTAAAGCAGGAATTTAGTTACTATGAAGAGTTAGGAGATGGGAAAAAAAATATAAATAGCTGTAAGTTAAAGGACTCCATCCTAAAATGGTCATCAATAATAGATTGCTGTTGTAGGCATTGAGATTGACAGCTAATGACATTTATACAGCTAAATACAGGTGAGTTGTAGCCAGAATGGATAATATGACTACCAGAAGAATTTGGATCAGGTTCTCTCAGGCAGAAGTAGAGAACTGAACTTGGTTCTCTTTTGTCTGGAATAAAGTCTCTATCCAGTGAAATACTGGCAGAGAAGCACGCCAGGCACCGCGGCTCTTGTGCTTCCAAATTATCTCTGCACCGCGTAAACCCCAACATCTCTTAAAGCACCTACTTGCTTCGATCATTTAAGTGGAGGAATATGCAGTTTGTGAGCCCAACAGTAGTTAGATGTGTGCCAGAAACCTGCCTGCTTACATGGGTCAGTATGCGTGCAGTCTGAGTGTGCCCCAAAAAGGAGACTGTGGTGCTGGAAACTCCCCTGTCGTGGTTTAGATACCTGAGGAAGTCAGGTACTGTCGGTGTTAGCCAACAGTGCTGGGCGGGTTTGGGGGAGCTTAGTTTTCAACTTAGGCATCTGAAAGTGGCAACTGAATGCTTATGTCCCATTTGGGAATTTAGTGTAAATGAAATAAAGCTGTTCTAGCTCTTTCCTGAGTCAAGTGGGAATACAAAGTCTTTTTTTTTGCATATTATTTCTGATTTATCGAGGAGGGATTCTTGCCACACCTTATTGCGTTCCCAAAGGATGGTCATAAGAAACTATGTGCCTTAGTCCCAGGGAAAAAGAGCTCCCCCCCGCCCCCTGCCCTGGAAGTATATCCAGAGACTATGAGTATACTTAAATACATCCTTAAAAAAGAAACAGACAACAGGACAGCTCCTTCCTTTGGCCACTGAAAGCAATAATTGTGTTTTAGTCATTGAAATTCTGTTAATATACTTCATATACTGTATACTTGTGTGTACTTTATGCAGTTACTTTCATGCTCTGAGGCATATAAGTGTCTCTGCATGGTACGGGAAACCTAAGCAGCTAATTTCAGATGATGCATTTGAATTAGTCACCTGAAAATTGGAACACATCAGCTTAACACTTACTATCGCATCTCTTATTCTTTAGTCCTCAGTGGCGGTTTTGGAGAAGGGAGGCTGGGAACAGTCATTTGGCATAGGTCGTCTATCCTCAAATTTACAGAATGTCATAACAGCATCATTAATGATCCATACTTTTTCGTCTCCCCTCAAATCGTTTCATACTGAGTATTCAGAAAGATAGCCATTCCCCAGCTGATTCTGATCTCTGACATTAATTTTGGTTTCTGTTGCCAAGCCAGGAACTATTTGTCTTGGCTACATTTTCTTTAGTCCTAGATCCCAGTAGCCAATAATAATAAAAAAGTATGTATGGGAGGGTGAATGATAAAGAACAAAATAGGATACAGAAAACTAATATCTAGTGGAGCAGTTCAGATGTCAATATTTGATGCCATTATCTTCTCTCTCAGATCATTAAACAGCTGATGATACTGAAATGAAGCAGAGAACTGCTTTGGCTGTATTTTGTGTGTAACTATTATGCTTCCCTTCCTAGACTATTTGCAGAAGTACTGGGTGAAGTTCTTACTTGCCCCAAGGAAAATTTCCTTTACAATTCCATAAATAGCTGGTGAATTAAATGCCCAATAATTTCCAAACTTTCTGGATATTTCTGGGCTGAGTCGTTCTACTCAAAGCTTTACAAATGTACAGATATTTGAATAAAAAACAGCTAGTCCCCTGCTTTTTCTATCTTTTCTCCTAGAGGAGAGAGGGTAACTGGGGAGCAACAAATAGATACTCGACAAAGCATGTGTATAATAACATTAGACTGGGAAAACGCTACAGCAAAATGGTACCAAAGTAACAAGAAAGGTAACACTATGCCCAGTAACTGTAATGGTACAATAATTAATAGAAACTCAATTTGTAAAACTGTGATCCAATAAATAGAAGTGAAAATATTTTAAAATGGGCTTTCAAATGAGATCCAAGATATACAATATAAAGATATTTAGCCACCTTTATGTTCCAGGAGGAGGTGCCTGTAAAGCAGAATTATGGCAAGAATTTAAATAAAATGCCAGTGCATTTTGGAGTTTAATTTAAAACCGATGCCAGGATGGATTTTATGTATGCAGCAAAGTTTTAGAATATAAGTGTGTGAGATGAGAGGGTGATAGGATTCCTGCCATACAAACATGGTGTTGTCATATACATTTCTCAAACTGTCAGTGGGATTGCAGTGTTGGTATTCTTGTGTGTCCTTCCCACTTTCAGTGAATGAGATCAGTTCCATCAAATTCTGCTCAGCTCTTTCTGTGTCCCATAAGATGCTTCAGAAACTATCAGCTGCTTTGTTTTTAAGAGGCCTTTTATCCCAATGCAAGCCACAGGTGATGCACTGAACATTCTTCTAAGGCCATGCAGCCTTGTGACTGTACCAAACTGATGCTATAAGCAAGCAAGAAAATAATAATAAACTAAACTACCAGATAAAATTTGGACTAGGAAAAAAAAAAATCCTTTCAAAATTCAAAATAAGGAACTAACATTATAAGAGTGCAGGTCCTTACTTTACAGCTTTTGGGCTGAAGAGATAAAGATCAAAGGAATCAGAAAAAAAAAAGTCCTAGAAGGAACTTCAAAGGTTCATGTTCCCTTTTTGATCCAAGAGAGAGTCCTATACCTACAACATGGCAGATCTAACCTTTTACTGAGGATGACTATTTCACAGTTTCCACAGACAATCTATTCCTGTATTCAGTTAGCTTTACTCTTAGAGCATCTTCATATTTCTTAACTAAATTTTCCTTGCTGGAATGTAATATCATTTTTTCTTATGTACTGAGGGCATGGAAAGTAGCTTATTTCCCTTCTCTTTGCAACTGCCTCTTAATATTGGAGACCATTCTTATATTCCAGCTTCAGTCATTTTTCTTCTATGAACAATAAATCTGGTTGTTTCTGTAGGTTATGATTATTAGACATCTGGTTGCTCCCCTGTAGGATCTCTCTAATTGGCCAATTTTTCTTTGAAATGCAAGACCCAAAACTAGACTCAGTAGACAGAGATGGCTTTTCCAATCCCAAACAATTATTCCATGTGGCTTGCAAAAAATACTTCTTTTTATACATCTCAGTACGATAGCCTTTTTCCAGTCACCTGGCATTGACAGCTTACTGTCAGCTGAGAATTCAATATATGCCTGAGACTTTTCCCTTTACAGCTGCCACCCCGCCAGTTGTTTCCCATCTAGTATTTTTGCAGCTGATTATTCTGCCTCACTGAAGAACACTCTATTGGGTTTTTTTTCCATAATGAATCCCATCCTGTTTCTTTCAGACCACTTTGTCAATTTGCTGGTCTTGTTTTCTAAACCATTTTTTTATGATGTTGTCTGTGAATTCAATAGATATATTCTCTATTCTGTCACCCAGGTTGTCAATGAAATATGAAGACTATTGATGTATTACTGGATCTACATGTGTTGATTGCCATATATCCTTCCAGCCTTACAATGAACTATTGATAACTACTCCCTGAGTGCAGTTCTTAAACCAGTATTGCATATGTCTTAGAATAGTTTTGTCTGTAACATCGTTTGCTTATAAAAATGAGGCTTGTGAGGCAATGTCAAAAGTAATTTTTAAGTTAGTATATCTTCTGCGACTCTGTTTTTCATAAGGCCTTATTCTTAGAAGGAAATTGAATTGGATATGTTCTTGACAAGTGTATGTTGGCTGCTATTCATCTTTGTGTTATCTTTCAAGTTTCTAAAATTCTTAATTTCTTCCAGTATTGTTTCAGGAACTGAATGTAAGCTGAGTAGTTTATAATTCCTTGTCTCTTCCTTTTCCCACTTTCTAGAGATAAAGGTTGTGTTTGACCTTTTAACATCTTCTGAAATGTCATTGCCCTCTCCAAATTCTGAAAGATAACCTTGAATGCTTCTGACATTGCTGTACTCAGGGTTTCATGTACTCTAAGGCAAATTTTCCGAGATTCAGTTGATTTGACAACATCTAATTAAGCCAGATATTCCTTCCTCAGTTGTTTCTCTGTTCTCACCTGATTTCTTGCGTCTCTGTTAAAAATGTTAGCTGCCTGGTACCTACCTAGTAAGTGCGCGAACGGCCCTGTGACTTCTCCAGTACTAGTGAGATAGGCTTGAGCTTAGGAAATCAATACAGACTGGTCTTCCATGTTCTTGTATCTTCTTAAACCAAATCTGAACCTCTGCTTACAGATACTTTCCATGATCAGGCAGAACTAATCTCTCTCCAGGTAGCCATCACAAAATTTTCCAAAGGCAGGCAGAAACTTCTGTATGGTCCCTGACATGAAGTGTCATAAATGCATAAACATAAATGCTCAGGTCTTTCTGCTACATGCTACAATATCCAGAACGTCCTTACGACACAGGACTGGCACAACGCGGTCTTCATATGTCAGTTCAGTTCAGGTGTCTGGTACCACCCGAAATGTCCTACAGCATCCTGCTTGACCTTCAGCTGCAAATTCAGAAGGTCACACATCTCCCATATGTCTTCTGTCTTACCTGATAGCACATGCAGATATCCCAGGTATGCCAGAATGTCTTAGATGGAACTTGGCACCTACATTTTGGCAACTGATTCCCCCCTCCACCATTATATATATGTAGAGAAACACCTATACCCTGTAAATTAGGTGTCTCATTTACAACTTAAATCCCACCCCAGATTTCAGAATAATAGAATTATTACTGTTTGGAAATAATCCTGCTTCTCGTGAAAAGTGCTTGTATGCCCTTTTTTTCAGAAACAGTTCTGTGCTCATATATATTTGATTCTTTTCCTCTATTCTTTAATACTGGGGAAATTAAATAAGAACACCCCTCCCCCAGGCTGTTTCTAAGAGTTAATCTTCTTGCTGCTCTTTTCTTACACTGAAGTCATAATCTTCTATTTGTGACACCAAAACTGGTTGCTGTGGAAATAATTGCACTGTTACCAAACCTGATTAAGAGATCAGGTAGAGAAGCAGCTGGAGAAACAAACAAATTCTTAGAAATAAAGATTCTACTTTAACATTAATATCCTTGGTAATGCATACAGTATTAAAGCAAAATTGTTTCTAAACAGAATTGTTTTTTCCAAAGTTTTCCAAGATGTATGACTGTTTTTTCAGCCATCGTCAAAATTCTTTTTTCCCCCCATATTTCTATGTAAATATCTTTAATAAAAGAAAAAGAAAGAAAACAGTATATATAATACAGTGAACAGGAGTGTTTCTAATATATATTCTGAAGGGACAGAAAAACATCCCTGAGCTACAGTTGCTGCTGCATGCATTATTCCTTCTTCTCTTGCTGCAGATTAAAACATCCAAGAGTATTTTTCTTTTAATCCCTTTTTTCAGGTTAGTGACTTCTTTTTTTTTTGAGAAAGCATATGGTTTTCATTCATGTATGATAAGCCTAAAATTAATCTGTAAAAAAAAAAAAAAAGCAGCAAAGTAAAACTAGATCACTTTAATAGAAAACTGCAATAGAGAAAAAGATTTCTTAAATAGCATCCCAAAAGCACTGCTTACTTTAGGGTAAAGTGAGTAATGTTGCCCATTTATCATCATATGTAAATAATATTGGCAAGCCTGTGTCTTGTATGCTGAGAGCACCACTAAACATTCAGTCGCAGAGGTTTACACTAAAATGCTTTGACAGCTTGCAGACATTTTAACCCGGAGACAAGTATCTCTGTGTGACCACTAATGATTCTCGTGCATGGAAAGCAGTGACTGAGCTGAAACAGTAAGAGAGGGAAACAAAGCTACTAAATGGAATGTAACTCTCAGATACTTGAAAGCATTGCTGATAGTTTCTGTAGTAGGTGTACATCCTAATTGTGAAGCCCAAGATCCAGGCTCCTAAGTGCATATGATTTATTTGTACTTAAAAAGTAAATCGTGTTGATGCTCTGTGCATTGCTTTGGCTAAATGAGTAAGTCAAGAGGAGATAAAGTCTGAGGTTTTGTTTCATCAGATGTGCTTAGCAAACAAATGTTAGAGAATTAAAGCTGGCAGTAACAATCTTCAACACTTAGCTGAACTGGCCGAATAAGTGTAATTAATGTGTCTTGTGTCATAGGTAGAATACAGCTTTAAATATACTGCATCCTCTAACAGTAAAGCAGTATTACATTTGTTATTTGAGAGAGAACGATATTCAGCACTACACCGAACAGCAAAAGGAGTCTGTTCCCAACACAGAGGAATTTACATTGCAGTCAGGTTAACTTGTTCCCGTTTCTTTGTTCCTTTCAGTTGTCAGTATCTTTGCTCCTCTGTACCGCTATTATTGTCTCCAGCTTCTATGTCAGTACTGCTCCAGCTGCAGGAGATGTTTTGCAGACATGCACAAAGAACAAGTCCCAGGGATCCAAGAATACACAAAAAAAAAAAAAAAAAAAAAAAAAAGCCAAAACGTGAAGGCAGCGAAAAGAGACAGAATCTAAAAAGTGTGGAAGAAAGAGGGCCGTTATGAACCATCTGTGTTTCATCTGTGCAAATTCATATTCTGGACAAGGCATTAAAGACAAACTTCCCGAAATCGTAGCAGCACTTATGCCGTGCTAGACTCCCTCCCCTGTTGCTGGTCACGCTGCAAGCACCAGGCTGTATTTCTAGAATCTACCTGCAACAAAGAGTTTGTGTACCAGCACCTGATCGCTATAAAGCTGCACATTTAAGCCTGAATTGGCTTAAAATATCTCTCCAAGTTCCAATATAAATCCCAAGTTTTGTAGATTTATTTAAGAGGAATGAACCTCAGCATTCCTACCAGTGCAAACAGGCAATGCAAAATTTCTCATACTCATGAAACAAGTGACCGATCTCCCTTCCTCAAACTTTGTAGCAGAGCCATAAAAATATCTTTAACGGTGGCATGGAAAAACTCAAGTTTTAACAGATTTCTTTCATGAAATCTGTGTGCAACTGAGTAAGGAAGTTAAAATGTGGAACGAATTCTAATCTATTGACTGCACTGTCAGTCAATATTGCCACAGCTTTACTAGGAACATGTTTTGGCTGTGGAACACTTACAAAGAAGTGATAATCTGAACTCATTTTAATCTGAACAGTGTGAAATCCTGAGTCTGTAGTAGATCTTGACTTCTCACTGCCTGGTACAACAACATGAAATTATTAGGTCAAACTGTAACATATATTAAATTGAATTAAATCGAATTTGTACGAATAAAATATTTTCTTTCTTAAGTTCTACTCCAAACTTTATTTCAAGCTTAAGAAGTGTTTGGTTGTTGCAGCTTATTCACACATACTTTAATTGCTCTCTTGGGATCTTGTAGGGTGTCTTTAATTTGTAGTTGCTGGCCCAGGTAGTCAACGGTGCCTTTCAAATTTGTGACTTCTAGCATGGCCAAGAGAACATTTATCACTAGCTTTCCTATCACTGCTTTCATTTTGAGCCTTCTGTTAGTTTCTCTTTTTTTTTTTCATTTAATTTTATAAAAGTCAAACTGAAACAAAACAGCTCATCAGTGTTTAGGAAATAAGGGTTGTGGCTATGTTAGTGAATAGTGCAGTCTAGTAAGGGTGGATCTGTAGAGTGAAATAGCTGCTGCTGAGGACTTGATGTCTATATTATATGCATTTCAGGGTGTTTATTTCATTCTAGCTGTAATGGTTCTGTGGACTGTATTTGTGTTAGGTACCGGAATACTTTAGGTAAAGTCCTAGAGTGCATCTTTCCGTTCGCTGCAGTTTAATTGGAAAGCAATGCAGTTTGTGCCTGCTGTCTGGGATGTGATATGAACCAAAGCACTGCAGGTGCAGGCACTACAAGGTTCACTTAAAAAAATCTTACTCCCGATCCAAACCAAAATGCTGAAGTAGCACACCCAAGGATTAAATGCATATAGGACCACTATGAGGTAAAAGTACCTAGGAAAAAAAATGTTCTTTTTTTTTTTTTTTCAGAAGAAAAAAAGTCCCATTACTCTTGATCAAACAGTGGCAACTCCAAGATGTCCAGCCTGTGTTCAAGGAGCTAGTGTAGACGCACGCAACAGTACTGAGAAACCTGCTTAACTCAGTATTTGGTGGATGGTGTTTTGCTCTGCCGTGAGGATACTAGTGGACATTTGCTAGGCTCCACTAGAAAGCCATCCTGCAAGATGAAGTTATTAAGCAAATCGAGCAGCTAGGGAACTCTGAATCTCCAAGATCTATTGCAAGTGAATTCAGGGTACTCAGCTTGAAATAGAAAATGACTTTGTGTTGTGCGTGACAAAAAAGGTACAATAATGTGACAAGCATGGAATGACCTGTCTACCGGTTTGATTTTCTGATAATCTGTGATCTGGGTACTTTCTGAGCAGGAAATTGCATCTGTGTCAATATATTCTGTAGACATCTTATTTGTCCAGTAACTCAGGAACCCATTTATAATTTTGCCACCCAAATGGAATATGTGTCAATGAATCAAATACCCAGTATCTACTTTTTAAAGTCACTACTTGATTTGATGCCTTCTGGGCTTTGCAACATAGGATATGCCTCTTACCTTAGCAAGTAATACAGCGTGATGGAAGGGAATTTGTAGAATGAAACGGTTTGTGCTGATGACCTGATACTCTACAATATGCATTTGAGGAGGTTTTATTTCAAGCTAACTGTATTCTGGTTCCGTGAACACCTGTTAGTGGCTGGATCATTTTAGATGACTCTCTGGAGTGCATCTTTAAGTTTATTTTCCTTTTAAAGGAATCTATTTCATGTGCGCTGAAGCTGTTCTCCAGCAGCTTTGTGAACCGAAGTGGGTGTTTGCTTCAAGTGTTCACCAGATCAAAACACAACAGTGATGTAGATTCACACTGCTAGTAAGAGTTCCCCACTCTTCTCTCTGCTATTCATCATTTTACAGATCTCCTTCACATTTTCTCAGTAATCTCTTTTCCTAGCTGAAAAGCCCTAGTTTATCTATTTCCTCCTTGTATGAAAGTATTCCATACTTTTCATCATCCATCTTGCCTTCTTAAGTTTATTAACTCCTTGGGAACTGAACTACAAAATTCAAATTCTTACTGCCAAGAGAGCTCTCTGGCTGTGTGCCCAGAAATCAGGGTGAGGCCAGTGTCCAGGGGAGATGAAACCTGTGTGAAGATGGCAAATCCACCGGGGGCAAGTGAGGTGCATCTTGTGAAAACAAATGTTACAGGTAGTCTTGGTATCTTATCATGCCTAAAAGCAAAAAAGCAATGGCTGGATTATCTGGGAGGTGAGTGTCTGCAGTAAAAGGAGATGAAGCTGTGACAAATTAGAGATTGTTTCTTGTTAAGAAAAGAACTAAGAAAATGTGTCAGTTTTATTTTCTCCTGTCAGAGATAGCTAAGAATAAAAGGAGCATATAACACCTTTCTTACAATAAGCATTTCCTAAACATTCATAATTTATCTCCACGCTCTAATGCAGATTATATTCATGCAGATGACACAAAAATGAAATATTAATGACAGCCCTCCCTAAACATTTGCTTATTTTAGGATTTTGAACATTGGACCTTATTTTAGCAGGGCTAAATGAGGAAATTCCACTGCCCCACTTGTGGGACCCTGGCGTCAGTCCCTGGAACTGAAGGCTCATCATGTTGTCATTCCTTAGGTTGGCATACAGTTACTGTGGAGGAGAAGCCTCATTCAAATATAGGGACAAAGTGCAGAAGTGGCAGGACGCAGTCAGAAGACCGTCAGTTTACAGGACTAAAGGGATAAAAAAACTGGCAAGGGGACTTTCAAGTACATGAAAGATAAGGGAAATAGGAAAGACAGCAGGGAGGTCTAAAGTCACACATTTCCTTCAGAATTTGGAAGAAAATTCAGTATTCCTCTGCAAATATCTGTCAAATAGAATGGCAAAACAGCATCCTTCTTGAAAAAACGGTTCCGTTAGGTTGTGTCTACATTCACGGTTTGCTTGGGGGAAGAGGCCCCAAGTCATCCCCACTTAATGCACATCAGAGAGCTGAGTCACAGAGCTGTTTGCATTTTCCAAGGAAACCAGTAAAACCTTCATCCCTCCTCTCCACCCCCCCAAAAACCCCAACCAAAACCAACTCCACTCGAGGTGCAAGCCAAATACACCCCGACCCTTCTTGGGGGGTTAAAGTCCTTACCAATGACCGGTCCTTTGGATCAATCAGTTCCCACGTGCCTTGTGGGAACAGTCAGTCCAATCTCATCTGAGATAAAACTCCTGCACCACATATATCATTGCAGGGCCCTCAGTGCCATCTGTTTTGATCTGCGGATCCTCTTCTGTTGCTCCAAATTACTTGCTAACGTATACATAGCCTGCAAAACTAACTGATAATTAGCTTGAACGTGCATCTAACGTTTGGTGCAGAGCTCATCATGGCTGCAGAAAGTATTTGTGACATTTACTTTCCTTTGTTTATATACAGAAAAAAAGTGACTTTTAAAAGACCAATAGACCGCCATACTCAAGGTCTGGAAAGGCTGGAAAGCCACATGCTCGAATGTTAGGAAATGTCAGCATTACAGTTGCAGAGGTGCCCAGCAGTCACAACTGCAATTCAAGTCAATTAGAGCAGAGCTTTGGATATGTGACATACATTAGATGTTAATGCTATTAAAACTCAGGTTCTGTGTGGCTTAAAAAAACCCCTGTAGTGTCTAATTTGGGTGGCTTTCCTTTCTCTTTAACAAAGTGCTCATTACTGTTAGTTCTCTAGCACTTCTGGAGCAACTCTTCCGTCAGGGATGTGTTCATATATTGTGGCATAGACCCATACGTATAATTCTGTGAGTTTTACCATCTTAGTCACTGGCAATCTATACATAATTGCAATCAGAGCATTTTTGACTTAGAGCCAAATTATTGCAGGACTGAGAATAGTCCCAAATAGAAGTGGAGCTGTACCGGCCGTGCTGCCGTGTCCGGGTCCGCCCTCCAAAGGCAGCGCCGCACTTCTGCCGGGAGCGCCGTGCCCCGGCGTCACAATTTGCTGTTGTTCTGCAGCACCGGACACAGACTTCACTGGCACTTCCCATGCCGAGCCTGTCATTTCTGTTTCAGTAAAAACACACCTTTCAGAGGGACTCCCAAACTTTGTCCGTTGCGTCTGTGCTTAAAAGTGTGGTCTTCCTTCCAGGTGATTTTGTCCGATTTCATATTCTAGCTGGGACAAGGGGGAGGGAGAAGAGAGAACCAGACACAGATCTGACATTCTTAGATTCTCTCTTATGTCCTGATATTTTTTCCAGCACTAATATTAGCTGAACTGAGAGTATCATCATGTCAGGTTTTCAATCTGTCTTTACAGGCATAGTGTGGAATTCTTAATGTTGCCTAGCAGTGAGATTAAACATGGCTGAGTCAAATGTATGGGCTTGCTATTCTCCTGTTGTCTGTAATTTGCTATTTGTTTTAATGTTCTCGTGACTGACTGTGCTGTAGTGGACACAAATTGAAAATATACACCCCCAAATTTAACAAGGTACTTATTTGGCTCTAATGTTTTGGGGGGGGTTGTAAAATGCAGTGTAAGTCAGGGTATGAAAGGTCCGTTAATGAGAATTGTAAAATGGTACAGAAAGATGATGTGCTTTTTCAGAGATGCTTCTAAAAAAAAGTTTAAATAAATCTTCTTTTATGTAGTTTTTATCGATTTATGTAGCTTTGGAACAGAAATATAAATCAACTGACTCTGAATACCTTTGGAAGACAAGTAAAAGACATCTAAATCCTTTCTGTGTGGGGGAGATGCTTTCAAGTATTCAAGAAATATCTGCCATCTCATTTTAATTTTCCTTAGTAAATTGACTCTTTTGTTATTTTTTTCTTGTTTGCATGATAGTTACTTCTGCTCAAACTGTTTTCTTCTTCTAAGGAGACTTTGCAGATGGTATAAGCACATTGATTTTTTGATGACATAAACTGAATTCCTTTCATAAAAAGGTAACTTCAAGATAACATAGTGGTAAACACACTCATGCTAAAATATCAAGTTTCTTTGGAAGATATGACAATCTTAATTGCCCTGTTATTGTGACTGTTCAGCTATAATCATTAAAAACCATATTTTGATTTGGGGGGTTTCTTCACATTATAATCCACTATGTGAATGAGTTCAGCAATCCATGTTGAAAGGAAATCAAATCGTAGAAAAATGTGTGTTAAATCTGTTGGTGTAACAATACATAATCTAGTTGTCAGATTGTATTGTAACAAGATGCTACAAGAAGTTATCTCTAATAAGAAATACTTGGTATGTCAAGAATTGCACAAATATTCTTGAACAACTGTTTTCTGTCTTTTTGTGTTTTGAAATATTTCTATATTTGTTGAAAAAAAAATCTGATTAAAAATCTTCTAAAACATGAAATTTCCACTTAAGTCGGCTTTGTTAAAGCGCATGGTTGCTTTTTTTTTTTTTTTTTTTCCCATGTGCCTCTGTTCTTCACATTCTCCTGCCAGTTTGGCTTTCACATAAATCTCAAGCCATGCCACCCCAGTTTCATCAGTGATGCCAGTCCTAAAGCCCAGCTGCTCTTTTGTCACTTTTGTCACCTCCTTGCATGCCTCTGCAATGCACCGACTATGTTCCCAGTGAAGCACATCAAGTACAGCCATCTGCCTGTGCTAACACAACAGGGAAACCTCTCTTGTCTTCTTGTCACTTGAAGCAAATCTCCTACCATATCGCTGCTTCCTTGTTTGTGCAAAAAGTGAATTGAAAAGGAACAAAATATCCCGAAGTTATCTCCTCTTAATGTTTTCCAAGCTTGTCCATTCTTGATCCAAAGATTTCATGTTCCCAGGGTGGATAGTTCTCCTGTCACCAGGGACTACCACACTGCTGCTTGAGTAGCAATCTGTTATTACCTCGAGTGATCCTGTACTACGTGTAATTCTAAATCAAGCTCTTAATTTTCACAACAGTTGTATACGCAAAAGTTTACCAACAGGCCCTGATATAGGTGATTTGTACCATCCAAGCCATGTCATATTTTGGTGTGCATTGATTTTCTCATACTCTCAAAATCAGTAGCAACCAACCAATACCAATAAAACAAGTCATGTACTATTATACTGTGGACAGAATCACGTGTATTTATGTTATAAAGATTCAGTAGTTCTTTGGTAGAATTAAGGGAAGCACTATTATTATCTGAGACTGGCAGATCTCCCCAAAACAGAAAAGAAGTATGTCAAGTTAGGCCCAAATAGGTTGCTATTCAGGAAGACAGTGGTATCCCAGAACTCAGGAGGTAGACCTCAGTTGTCTTCAGAAAAGTGGCTATGAGAAAAATGTACGTGGTAGGGAAGGAGAAAATTTAGATTTGAAGGATCAGGAGTAGAGAGATGTCTTGGAGAAGGTCTACGGAAGCACTGGCTATCCTGCTGCCATGGAGACATCCACAATTGTCACCACTTTAGGATATAGAATAACCCACCATTAGGGACAGACCCCTTCCTTAATGGACACATGTTCCCTGTCCAAAAGTGGCACATGGAAGAGCAGTATTTGCTGTTGCAGTGCCTAAATGTCCACGTAACAGAGGGACATGGAGACTAGGTCTTTGTCTGCCTTTGAAATCCATGTCTCAAGGGCGCCTGTTTGCAACAGCTGCCTTTGATCCCTACTCTTTTAATGGGAAAAATCTACTTGTGAAAGTCAGGCTATCATCTTAGATGGATGGCTGAAGTGTTTTGAGAGCTAGGGTATGGCAAAAGAGAAGGGGGTCAATGAGGGGATAGCCTGACTTCATCTGATCCAAAGTAGAAAAGTTCATGCTATGATGAAGGAATTATCTCACTGTGCAAAAAAACCATTACATGCTTCAGCATGCATTCTATGTAAATCTTAGAGTAATCACTGAATCTGTTCTCTTTCAAAAAGCAGTGTAGTTTCAAATAAGTAATTTTTTAAATTTTATCCACTTTTCAACATTAGTCTATTTTTTTTCCAGTTTCTGATATTTTATATAATCAATTGTTACATCTAATTAGGTCTTAAGTTTAAGTGCAAGTAATCAGAGGAGTAGACCTTTTAATTACAAAGTAATTATGAAGTTATTGTGTTGTACAATTACATATTCATCCTCATTAAAACTACCACATGGTGTATGCATAAGCAAAATTTCTTTTGAAGTTCAGTATTTTCATAATTTCAAAATGTCAAGAATAATTAGTCTAAATTATAGTTTTTGTTGCCGTAGAAATACAAAATGCTTACTAAATCTGGATGTAAAACTGTATAGATGAGTTTCATTCTGATTTCCTACCGATTCTGTAAGCAGAAAGACCCTTGACACGCTTCAGGGTTTTTGTCTTTTTAAACATTTGGGTTTATATAATTATATAAAAAATCTCTTTCCGGAGGGTCAAGGTGGCAGCGAAACTTAAAGCATTGCCAGCACTTGAAATGATGAAATAGTTTACTGTTTTTATAGTATTTTATTTAGAAACCAAGCAGCGCTGAGCTGCAGGACAAAGCAGAGTGACACGAATGGTCGTTCGCCCCTGCTTTGGAAGAGTAGCAGTGCCATGCAATCCTCCGCGTAGCCGTAACCAGTGCTGCTTCGCAGCAGCTTCGAAGAGCAGCTCCAAACCAGCCCGCTCGCAGGTGGGCTCGCCGCCTTCACCGGCAGACGTGCCTCAAATCCCGGCACACGTGCCTCAAATCCCGGCAGACGTGCCTCAGATCCCGGCAGACGCGTATCCTTGTTTCGTTCCTACTGACTACTATATTTCATACCACGCTCACAGTTGACAAAAATTTACAGCCAGTGATTAGTGTTGATGAATGTTTCTTATTCCTAATACTTGCTGTACAGCCTTATTACAGCGCCATTGTGGTGATTCGAGCAAACTTTTTAATTAAAGATTGGAAAGGAAATTACGATTTGGATTGAAATCTCCATTTTATAATACATATGAGATTTGAAACATGCAGGGTTGTGGCTTTCTTCTGAATGTGGGAGCAGCGGGAGGTTGAAAGTTTGATGATAATTGGTGTCTCAAAAATCTAAGATCTAAGCAATAACTAAAAGGATTTCTCAAACTGTAATCCAAATAGCCAAAAAATAGCTGTAATTAGTAATATTTTTAGTTGTCACTGTAATTTACCTGTGATGAAAATCTCAGGTTTATTTTTTCTGCTTTCTTTTATTGAGGGCAATTTTCGGAAGAGTAGCCTTCAGGTATCATTTTAAAAGAGCATTTCAGTACAACCATCTCATACTCTGACTCTTTCGGAGGGAGTTGCTTGACATATTGTGCAAAGAGATAAATCCCCTCATTAAGGAAAATAAACCCAATCGCCATATTCCTATTTCTCCATATACCAATACAAATTTCTCATTTGGAACCTGTGTTAGGAACCTTTCCATTTGCAGATACCCAGAGAAGAGTTAGTGATGAGCTGTTGATCACTGGAAGAGAATAAATTTTAATTTTTTTAACGCATGCTCGTATGAATGAGATACCTAAGAATGATCACAATATTAACGTGACAGAACATCTATATTTCCTGTTTTTCTGTGGCAAAGAATGACAAATGAAAAGTTCACAAATGCCAAAGGGAGCCCACTGAAACTTAGGCTGGATAACAATCTGTCCAACACCTCAGTGATGATTATGATTATGATTATGATTGCTGTTGTCAAACATTTACTTCAGTAAAAGAAGGTATGTAGGTCAGTGAAAACTGTATGACAGATTTGATCTAACCTGGGAATCATTTATGCCGTGAAAAAAAAATCAGAGTGATAAAACAAAGAATGCAAGGAAAATTATTATTTTTCTCCTTTGGCTACCAAATAAAAAAATCCAGTGTTCTCACGTTACAGTATGATTTTTCATATAGCTGATATTATTTAGATACTCTACAGATAAAATACTAATGGTAAACTCTCAGCAACTTTTTTTTTTTCCATTTAAATGGAGAAAAGACTAGTTGGGAACCTGCCCTATAGTTTTCCCACTGCTAATGAGAAGGGGAGAGGGGATAGTTTGGCCTTTAACTTTTTGCATAGCATGTTTTATTCTTGAGGAAAAAACTACTTCTTTCAGTAGTCTCACAATGGAATTTCAAAGAACTAGGAAGGAGAGAAAAAGTGAAAGCAAATCCTTTAAGTGAGAAAAAAAGCCTTAGCAAAAGTGTTCTGAGTAATTTGCTGGAGCTGTCAGTCAAGAACTATAAAACAAACCAATCATCTTCACTAATTGTTTTCCACTGCTTGAAAAATACATTATTTGGAAAAAACACAAAATCACAATAGTGAAAGATACTTCCAGTGCCTTGGGAAATCATTTCTTCTAAAAAAAGTTGAAAATTAAGGGCCAATTTTTTTAATTAGCAAACACCTCTTTTGTTCTATTTTAGCTGAACTCCTTTTTGAATTTAAAGTTATTGAATCTTACTGAAGTAACAACCCCAAAGCTTTAATCAATCTTTTGAAAGGTAAGCCCTATTTCGGTAGTATGAAATTTGCGTTTCACTTAGGCTGACAGAGGCCACTGACAGTTACAGCTGATAAGTTAAAAAGCAGATATCATTTAAATCTTGCATTTTAAGATTAGGACAAATACTACCAGTACAGTTTTCTTTTGAGTAGAGAGAGAGAGATTTTCAGTAATGAGCAATCAAGTTCTTTTAAATATAAACATATTTCATTTCATTCTGTTTGTATCTGGGATACTTTTGAGTCTTCAATACTCAATCTTTTTGATAGTCAAAATGCTGTAACTTAAATTTACTTTTGACAGTATCAGTACAGAAAAATAATTGGTAACGTGCCTGAATCCTTCATGGAATTGTATTTTAACCTTTTAGTAGCATGGAAGAAACTTACAATAAGCAAGTATTTTTCAGTGTGCTTATTATTGCCCTGATTAGACCTACAAACTTCTAACAGTGGAGATGGGAAATTGATGATATGGTGAACTGATTATCCTCTGGAAGCAGTGTTTAATGGACCGCTTTTGCTTCAGTTTTCTGCCTCCTTATACTAGAAAACTTGCTCATTTCAGGCCGCCTTAAAACCTGCAATAATAGAATTCCCAGAAACTTATGTATGAACACCTACTTTAATTAGAGAGTATACACATGCACCTGTGTACACACATACATACAGACATAGATGCTCACACACGTATATGTATGGACTCACACACCCCTCAACACACACATATATATCTGTGATCAAAGAGGAAAAACATGAAGAATTTAGATTACATCTATGATACCATCATCAACTGAAGTTGTAGATTATAATAAAGGACTGGATGCAAAGGAAATAGTGCTTGTAGTATACAACTTGGTTTGGATATTGATAAAAGCAAAATTCCCATTGTTCAGAGGAGCACTTTTTCCTATCCATGGGGAGAGTTAAATGACTGTGCCAATATATTGTCTTTTCTTCAGCATCCTCAGAGAAACAAGATGCATGTAGGAAAACTCTCATGCAAAATTTATAAACACAGGCAAAACAATCAGCTCTCCATCTCTTAAATCCCTGAAATCCATAGGAGGTACTCAGAATTGAGATTTACTGTATAGTTCAAAGATGCCATAAAATTTGAACACCATTAGCTCAACCTCTGCCAAACTCTCCCAAAACTTAAGGTTCCTCCTCTCTTTGTAAGTGTCAGTTTGGCAGATAATGCTATTCCAGAAATAAAGACTGGTCTTTTGCAATGGGGAATAAGTTACACAGACAAGTATTGTTATTAACTAAATTTTTAAAGGCTTAAAACACTGTGCAAGTTCTGTTTGTAGGCTAGGCCACAGTGTATGTGGAGCTCAGGTTGCAAACTAGATGAGAATTTCCCAACTATAAATCAGAACAATAAATCAAGTTGAAGTCTGCTGAATTTGTGTCAGTGGAGAATATACACATCAGAGGTAGTGAGCAATCCATGTAAAAATGCATTTGAGCCTGCCTGCACATTTCTTGTGGCTCCTCCTTGACCTCTCCAGCTCACAAGTGATGTGTATTTTAAAAACAACGTTGACAACAGCAAACCCAAACACTTGCAATTTCATGGATTTCTGAAGAGCAGAGCTCAGAGTTAAAGGCTTGCAACTAAACTTGAGCTGTCCTGTTCCTGAAGAAATGCTGAAAGCATGAACGAAGCATTTAGGGCAAGTATTAGGTTTTCATAGGTCCAACTAATCAATCTCCTTTAAAGAGGGACACTGATTCCACAATACCATTTTAAGGACATCAGCACGGATAGCGGTATTTTTGTCAATGCTACAGCTTCTCTGTTTTAACTGCTGCTGGCTGCTTCCCTGCCATTCATAAAAGGCTATGTTTATTTTCTTAATTTGTAATTATTGATGTGCCCTGTGCAATTAAAAACCCACTATTTTCTCTGAATTCATAACTCTTATCCTTCAATATAATGAAAACAAAAAAGGGAAAGCTGCACATACCTGCCACTTGCAGGCGAAGCTTTCTCGTGGGCTTAGGGAGGTTTTTAAAGTATGTCTCTTGACAAAAGCTGAGCACTTTGATGCACTAATCACTGATATGGCAATTTTGATGTTCTGAGCAAGAATCTGTATACATCTTCTTGTTCTCAGAAAAATATATTTAATGGGTCGCAGTGAAATAGAAAATAATCTGAAGAATCTGTTAAACTCTAGCTGAGGCTTAGTATGATAATCATACATATGTATTCTTCACCCGTATTAGAGACCAGGGAGGAAAGCATCGTTCAGATGTAGCTCCGAGAAGGGAGTTTTAATTTGTCCTTCTTCTACATGTACTTAGAACTGGGTCAGGACAAGAAAAAAGTATTTTGCAATTTTTGTTTTTTGGTCTAATGCCCCCATATGAAACTAATGCCTCTGTTTACTGGCAGCTTCTATTTACAATACAAAATTGGGCAAATGCAAAATATTGTGTTCAATTCCTAAGCATGTAGAACATTCTCTTTTACCTGAAGTATCAAAGCACAAACCTGACAGATGTAAAAATGTGCTTTCTATATTTATGCCACATAAAAATACACTTTTTTTCCTTGGTTACCTTTTTAAAGACAGTAGATGCATGCTTCATAAAAGAGGAAATATATTGTGAGGACAGCATTAAATATGCAGGTTCCCAGGGACTGTTTCTGGGATAAGAGAAATATTTTAGTCTCCAAGGTAATAACCAGTGCTACTTGACGACATATGTAGTAAAACGTGTAAAATCCCAGTTGGTTATATTGTCCAGAGTACTTTTTTTCCTCACCCAATGGAGAATTAGTTTTATCTTTTATCCAACACAGAAATATTTGGCAGTCCTTTTTTTTTTTTTCTTTTTCTGCTCTTAAATCTCAGAGTCTTTTTTTTAAACTCTTTATTTATTGTATTCCATTCCATGATTTATTTGTAACTAATAATCAATAAACAGGAACAACATTCTGTTACACAATACGTTTGGCTAACAGGGATAGTATTTTAGTTTTTGGCAGGCAGAGAAGAAGGAGGTTTTAGAAGCTAACCAATAGGTACATAAAAATAGTTTCAGAATGTGTGTATCATTTTTAATTTTAAAATATTGTTGCAGTAACCTTGATATTTCACAGGCTTTTTGATGACAAGTTCTCTAAATATTCAGAAGTCAGTTATACAATTAGTCATAAATTTTCAAAACATTTAATCAAAAAGGTAAGTTCCTCCAGCATTTTGCAGAAAGTTTGACTATGCAGCTCCATTATCAACACTCAAATCAAAGTCCTAATCTATTACACCAGAGATCCATTGGCTTAAGTTAGGATAGGACAAATTTGTAGATAAAACCATCTAATTTTCAATCAAGTACTGAGTATGGACTGCTCTGCACTAATCTAGCATAAGGAAGTCTTTTACATAAGGAAATACTGTTTTATTTATATATTTAGGTAGTATTGAGTGAAGGCAAAATATTCTTCTCTCATTTTTTATGTCTGTCTAAATATAGTTTCACACAAGTCTCAAGAGGATTTGTTTATGTTTCCATTGGATTGGCGCACAGTAATTGGTACCTGCTTAAAATTATTTCTTTGGGAGGAGTGATTTTTTTGCATTTTTCCTATGTGTCTTAATTTCCTTTGAGTGTTTTAATTTATACAATTTATCCTATACTGTCAAAACAGCAAGTACATCCTTCAGGACCAAAATTCAAACATGTCAATACAGTGCTATTTATTGTCACAAATATATTTGCATTATGGTGGTGTCTCTTTTCTTTTTTATCATCTACTGAATAAATGAATAAATAGTTCTTTGGCCTTCACTGTTGCTTTCTGTACTCTTAGATGACAAGCCAGCTGTGCACCACTATGCCTAGGAAATGTCAACAGTTTACCACTGATAGAACTTTCTGTTCTTTTGAGAATATCCAGGTTTGCATGAACTGAAAGAAGAGCATATGTAGGTTTCTCCCAGCTGCCACTTACTTGCATTTGTAGTGCAAATTTATTCACACTAAATTTTGACATTTGTAATGCTGTTATTCTTACAATGCCAATCTAAATAAATACATGAACAATCAACTAATTTCTGAAAAAGAGCAGCATCTCAGAAAATAAATTTTCTTATTTCTGTGTAACTCTTAACTGCAAGCCTCTACTTTTCTGCTAAGCTGTAGATTAACATATTTAATTTACAGGGAGAAACAAATGAAAAGAAAAATGTTGCCTAACTTTGAGATTTGTTACGAAACTGGTTGTCAAAATGACAACATAAATGTGTCTTTTCTCTGTAGTCACTGAGACAAAATGTTGTAGTTAGACCGTAACTGGTGATCTAGCAGGATTCCTAAATCAGGAAGGTTTGGGAACATCACGGATGCTTTGGGAACTGTAGGGGGTTCCCAAAAGTATTCTTGCAGTTGTACTTCAGGAGATGGTCTTGCTCATCCTGTGCATCTGTTTGAGTGTATGTTTAGAGTGTTTGTAGTGGAAAACTGTAATTGAGCATGTCCCAGATTGCATAGGCTCCCAAATCACAGTGAAATGAATTCATAGTCTTCTAAAGTGGTGTATATTCAAGCTGGGCAATATATGTTGCTCTTGAAATACATTTTAAAGGAAGTAGAATGAATAGTCCCCCATTAGCTTCCCCGTTGATAGCATGCTTTGTGGTTTTTACATTGAAATTTGAGTATATTTAGGGACATTTTTTTTCCTACCATTCCTGCCTTCCTGCTTGTTTATTTAACTCCTCCTGCCAATAAAGGAATTTGCAGTAAATACATAGTAAATAAACTTTATTACAATGCATTTAAGGAAATTTTAATGCCTGAAGTAAATTATATTGAAAAATTATGTATTATTAATTAAAAAAATAATTTAAATACTCATTTTATATACTGTGAACTAGAAATATCTTACATGTTCTAATTTTATTTTTTTTTAATAAAGTTTGGACCAGTATTAGCCTGTACTTTTGTGCATTTCTGTCCTTGACATAAATGCTTTGATACGAATCTTTGCTCTGCAGAGATTAAGTCCTCACAGATGTAAGTTTATAGTTTAAGACTCTGATTGCAGCAAAATGACTCATCTTTTCTCTGCACACTTGTGAGGATTATTTGTCCAATAAATTGAAATCTTACTGATCTTCTACTGTGTAGTAAATACAATACTTTATGTAGATAATGTGAAAACTTCTTTCCAAGTACCATGTGCTGTTTTTTTGTTTTCAAGGACAGCAAGATAACACAAAAACAATAAAATAATTTTCAACATCAAAACAAGTTTCTGAATATTTATAAGAGATGTAACATGGGGAGAGGTGAACCCAGTAGACTATCACTTTAATAGACAGCTCATTTTAATCCGATGTAAAAAAGTTGAAAAAGAATTTAAAATGGCCAGATCTTCCTAGTATTTAAATGTATTACTTAGACTGAATTAAAGACTGATCCCAAGTGAATATACAAACTGTTGGCTGTTTTCTGAAAGAAAAAGGAAAACAGAGCACTAGGAGTCAGAAAGGCAGCTTTTCTAAAGTGTCGTAAGAAGCCAAATGCATATGCAAACTATTTGTGCAGAAGAGGTTTCATAAAGTTATAGATCTTGAAAACTGTTAAGAGAAAAGATTTTCAGTCCAGTGAGTCATGCCAATCATTGTATCTGCAGTCTGTTCTACAGAATTGAACTGAACAGAAGATACAGATCAGAAAACCCTCTTTTTTTCTGTTTGCTTTAAATATTACTCAGTGAAAAAGTCAGTGTACTGAGAAGAAAAATATCTTTTTATTTTCTCTCATCAATCCATGATGAAACTGCAAAGCATCTTAATTCATTTTGTGAGTGAAGCATCCTAGGCAAATTTGTCCCCTGAAGGCATCTACAACAACATAATACACTGAGCATATAAATCTTTCCATCTTGATAAGACACTATCCTTACTCTGGTTTGCCAGCGAAAACTCTTGTCTTCATTTTAATTTCTTAGAGGTATAAGATTATGATCATGGAAAAACATTTTTAGCTTGCAGCAGTATTTAAGTGCATTTTTTTAAAATACTGTGTGATGAACTGCAGTTTTTTTACCCACAGCTTTTGTGAAGCCCTAGTTGCCTTAGCTTTACTTCAACAGCTGAGTTGCCTGGTTTTTTTTTTTTTTTTTTTCAAGTTTCTGTCTAAAACCGAGCTTTAATTCATATTTTGAAAGTTTCAGCCTGCTGCCCTTTGATAATTTATAATTTTAAAAGACTGTTTGTCCTTGAACCTACCCCATGTAGTAGATTTCAGTGAGACCGAATAGTCAGTTCTGAAGACTGAGGACCATATGAATAAGGAAGACTGTATGTATGAAGACCTTATATGTAGCCTACATCTAAAGCTGTATGTGTTTGGTTTTGTAACTGTGGTACACTGACAAATAGCAATGTAGATATAAGTGCAACTTTAAGGCAGAAACATCAGTCAGTAAAGTAAAAAGATCTGAATGAGATTGTTTAAATGAATTCCAGAAGTCTGGAATGCTAGAGATTACATCTAGAAAAATAGCACCACAATTTTTACTTTTCAGTGTTTCAAAAAAAGGCTAAACTTCGTATGAAGAGTTATCTGCTAGCTCTTCTTCAATGATTTCACTCTTCTTTTTCACACTCCATATGCTTGATTTGTCACCCGTACACAGTTATATGAGCTCCTTGCTTTTATCCTCTTTTGGATGGGTTTTGGCATGAAAAAAAAATATGCTAATCAACATAACCACCTCAAAGTTACTGTGGAAACAAGGATTCTGTGAAAAAAATATCAAGGTATTGCATTCACAGCAAAGCTATACAACATTGGGTGAAATCTTGAAAGCAGAGCAGAATTACCAGCTGCAGTGTGCATGTTGCCGAGCGGACCTTCAGCAAGGACGACCGCCGCTTTCTGGAGGTCAGCAACTGTAGAGCCTCCTCTAGGTCCGAACCATTCAGTCTGACACTGGATCCTGCTTTCTTAAGAACCATGTGTGAATTAGGAAGGTGTGGAAGACCTGGAGATGTTTTCTGCTTGCAGCCCTGGCTTAACCAGAAAATTGCTAACAAAAGGGGCTGATTTGTAGCCCCAAAGCACGTGGCATAGTCAGGCTCATACCCACATTACTCTACCTCTTCTGGAGCAGAAGCTGCCTACCTGATTCCACACTTCATATTCCTCAACCTTGATTTTCCTGTGGTCCCATAATAGGGTAATGCTGTGGCATTATTGGTGCATTTATTCAGTTCAAAGTATCTGAAATAATGTGAGGTTTTGTTCTGTCTAAAGAATTAGTGTGATTTGCTTTTATATTCTACTTCAGTTGAGAGTTTATGAAAATTAAAATAGCAATGACATGATTCTTTCTGGACAAATGTTACATTATTTATACTATCAATTATTAATATTCTTTGTCCATCTCTCTCTTTTCATTTCCCTTTCTTTCAGTCCCCCTTTCCTTCTCATATTTCATAAGCATTTGGCCTTTGTTTGACAATTTAATGACATGATATAAAATCAAACTGAGACTATCTAGGGGTTGTGATCCACTCCTGGGTCACAGCTGAACCTCATATTTATGCAAACTTATGCATTGAGTAAGGGGGTAAGTAAGGAAAACATGACAAGTTTGACTCAATTTTCTTTTTGAGGTTTGTGCGTTCATTCAAACTTGAAAAAGGGCAACTTTACGCAGATCAAAACCGAAGACGATATTAGCCTGACTTTGTGAAATGAAATAGGTGAACTTTGTTTAGTTCTGAGCAGTAGAATTAAAATGCAGAAATTATCTATGCTATGGGAGCATTTAATAAAGTAAGAGGTAGTCACTCGGAGACAATGTGATGCCATTGTATTTCTTTGATCTATCACACCTTCACCAGTGTGGACGTTGCTCACTGTATTACTTCCACCTTTCATCTAATTAATCTGTTCAGATGATATAGCCCCTTGTAAAGGAAATTCTGCAACATTCAGAAATCTCATTTGCTCATAAAATAACTGACACAGTTTCAGTTTGATCATTTTGTACTTTGAATGTGTCCTGTCAGACAAGTCTTAGATGGTGTCTTGACTCTGAATGATGCATCAAATTAGCATTAAATCACTGCTTGCTGCTTCTCTTTTCAAAGTTCATACTCACAGATCTGCAGCTTGACATGAAGTATGCAGTATCTGCGTTTAAAAATGCAGGCAGCTGAGTTCATATCTTTATTCTAGAATTCATTCCTGAAGGAGACAGTTTGGCTAAAGCTTTGAATCTCTTTTTGTACTACTTATTTCATCTTCATTGCTGTAGTAAACTGCAGATCACCTTAGAATTATTGTTGTGAGACCTTACAAGATTCTGTCACTAGCACATATGCCTAAGTCTTATTATTATATTACAAATTTTTTAAACTTTTAAACAGAATTTTATGTTAATAGTAATAATAGTTTCAGAACTTAATTGCACAGTATTTCCAGTTTCTTGCACCAGAGCTTGAAAGAAGAGGACAGTCCAGTGCTTAATTTGATGTTTTCTTAGATATCTGAGATATCAGTATATTAAGGTTGTCTCAGCTGAATTTATCACCAGATTATGTATAAGTAATCATTTAAGTGTGACCACACGTTTAGAGGTTATAATAAGGGAAGGTTGAAGCAAAGACTTTGACAATGTGATACATGAATCATGCTAGTTAATTGTAACCCAAATAAATCTTTACCTAAAAGCCAGTAAGTTTGATTCCTTTTAGATGCTATTTGACCAAATCTAAGGAGAACAGTCTTTGATTCTTCCATGGAGCTCATGATCATCCCCAGAACTACCTGTATTTTAGAGAGCTATAAAAAAGGGAAATCAATAATTCAATAATGAATAAATGGTCAATAATAATTCAATTATAATTTTAAACCCCAGAGATCAGTAAAAGTTATGTACTCCAGCAGCTTGTGCTGTTGAATTTTATTTCTGGCAGTATTTATGGCTGAGAAACTTCAGGTATGTAAATCATCCCATAGAACTTTCAGGTGCAGAAATTATTTAAGAATTATTATTTTTATCATCATCATCATTATTGTCATCATCACCATCATTATTTCAGAGCTTATTTTGAACATTGTGGGCAGCTTTTCATATTTTAGGAAGTAATGTTACCCTGACGTAGTTACTTTACAAGTTGTCAGATAATAGTGAATTATTAAATGACAGCAAGGAGTAGCCTAGATGTCTGTTTTATGACTTGTTTTTAATAGTTTTTATGTAAAGTTTTAGAACTTTGTCATGAGACTATGCAGTATTAATTTTGGATGATAACCCATTAAGATACAATTTTAGCCTTAGATACTTTGTAACCATATTGTGAGAAGGCTAAACCTACTCAAGCATGCTATGTTGCTTTTAAAAAGCATGCTGTCCAAATGGAAGGGGATTGAGAGTATTCCTAAAGTGATGTTAAAAGAATGCAAGTAGTAATCTGATTCTCCCTTTAGGACATTAATCTTTTAACAGTAGTATCAGCTAAAATTGGCATTGATAATTCGATCACTCAAGAAGTGAATTTGCATTTGGCAGAAAACCGTTGGAAACATCTGCAACAAGTGCTCAAAACTGCTGTTATGCTGAATGGATGTAGAAAATATCCATAAAGTTTCAGAGAATATTCATTAAACACAGTACTCATTAAGCAATTTGTGAACTCCACCACCAAATTAATTACACTGCTGAGAAGTCACCTTGAAATGCGCTTTTTTCTTAGAAAACAGTACATGATGAAAAACTTTAACAAAATGCTTTTGTATTTTCCATTTAATGGAAGATGTACAGGATTTGCTTTTCCTTTTTTATGCATAGCTTACAGTGAAGTTAATAGCACCTGCACTGTAATGTTCCTCATTATAAACTTATAAATCTCTTTCAAAAACATAAAATGCTGTGAGAGCTATTAACCAGTAGTGTATTGTATTTATTAGGATCATGAATCCCTAACTTGTAATTTAGAAAAGCTCCAACTCAGTGAAGAGGTTATTTGCTGGTAGGTGTGTATATTTTGTATATGTCTTTTTCATAAACCATTCTGACTTGTTTTGTTGATGACCGAGTTTTAGCTTTCACAGAACATGATTTGTTGCCTTATCTCTTAGACCGACTATAAGCAGACCAATCTTGATATTTTTCATGACAGAAGAAGCCAGGCTTCAGTCCAGCTTCTCTGAGAACGGCTTTAAACAGTTTCACAAGAAGAAAGTGTATTTTTTCATGCTGTACCTTTAATTACATATGTAGTTTTGTGCAAATGTTCGTCATTTGTACATACTATTTCCAGACTGATTGTTTAAATTGCCAGCCCAGAGCAAAGTTCCATCTCCTGGTATCTCCTTATTGCCCATAAATCAAACCAGGAAAGAGAGACTACACAGGCTGACATTGAAGAAATGTGACACAGTTGTGCAGTAACTTAAGTCGTATAGAAATAGAAGGGCTGTTCCTGTGACAGTCAGTGGAGACCTTCCTTTAGATGCTTTACACAATCTACCAGGTAATTTAGGCTTTCCCCCCCTCCGTCCCCTCTGTAATTACAGATATTACCTTTACTTGCCAAGGAGACAGGTACTCTGGGAGGACTGGAAAAGACAATGTAATGTTGTTCACACATACAGTTTACTAGATGTATTCCTCAACTGAAACTTGTCAGTCATCTTTTATAATCGTATTTGTGATATACAAGGAAAATAAAATATATATGACCTCCTTTTGATAGTAAGTAAAGACAATGATAGGGAAAAGCATAATGTGAGATTTATTAGGACTTTTTCTATTACAAATAATTTTAATGACAGTAAATTCAATACTGTTGTCTGAAAATATCAACATTACTAGAATTTAGCAATTACAAGTGACCTGTATTTATAAAAAAAACTTCAGGGATATTGCCCAATACTATTTTTATCTCTTTTCAAGTTTTTTGCCAAGGTGACAAAATAAAAAAATATTCCAGGCAAAAGATTTTAGGCGCGCATTAGTGAAACACAGCACCAGAAAGTACTGTAATGTATTTACTACCGCTGCTGCTGGGCCCAGAGTTGGACTATATAATTTATCCAGAAAAAAAAAAAAAAAAATCCCCAAATATTACTCTTTCCTAAATATACATGATTCATATTGGAATTATGTGCATGTTGACCTAGCTCTTATTTTAGATTTATTCTTGCCGTTTGCAGAAATTTCTATAGGTAGCCATAGTTATCCCCTGTTACGGGTGTAAATGATCACTGCTTCAGCTCAGCAGGTACTTCTGCTTTGGGAAGGGCCAGCAGCAGCCGCACAGCCTCCCCTGGGCAGTGAGGGCCACGGGGCTCCCTCCGAAGACAGCCGCACGGGAGGAGAGGGGAGGGAAGGGGAGGGAGGGCAGGGAAGCAAGGCAAATTCACACTGTTTAACCTGAGGCACCCAGGGAAGGCGAGAGGCACTTCCACGGGCAATGAGAAACCCTTAGATTTAGACCTTCAGAGATCAACAGTAAGACCTGGAAGCATTATGGCTGCATCTGCAATGCAGAAGTGCACATTTTTATGAGTTTTACAGTTGGTTTTTTGTAGTTTTGGGGCTAAGGTGGGCAAAGTCATTTGAGGTTTGTACAGCGATGCCCGGAGTTTTCTTTAAATTTCTACCTGTCATTAATGTGATACATCTTTTTGTGTCCCCATCCATGCAGCAGAGGCCAGGGAATGCCTTATTCTGAGTGGTTTCTGAGAGAAGCAACCAAGAGAGAAATGTATTCAAGGGGCTCTGAATTTAGATGCCTTAAGAGTCTTCCCTACACTAAAGAGAATAAGCACAAACAACTATGACATAGTCCTTGCCTACTTTCTTCCCAGCTCCATCTGCTATAGATCTGTGGAGAGTTTCCTCCATGAGACATGTATTCTCTTTGGATGATATCTGTCCATATTATGTCAGCTGAAGTGCACAGAGTAAATAGGATTAAAGAGTGCCTTGTCATCTTTATAGGAAATAGCCCGTTTAGCCATAATGAAGGAGGATTATCAAGCTTCTTCAAGGAAAATACAATGCCTATCAGATCCAGAATATAATGTTCTTTCAATAAATAACTAAAGAAAAAGGTTGGTTGTTGTTTTGTTGGTTTTTTTTTCCAAAAGTCTGGGCTGCAAGGTAATCACAAGTTAACCAGAGGTCACTGCTGTAAGCAGCTAGTCAAAAGCTGTGATTGTACTGGACAAATGTGCCAAAAAGGCATATTAATAAGGTAACAGTAATTCTCTAATGAACTGATAGAACCTGTCTAGCTTATTGCTGTATCCTTTTATATTTAAATGCTTTGATTAATTCTGTAAAAGTGCACAGAAGCCCTTTATTTTTGCAATCAAAAATGTCCATTCAAAAATATGGTTACATAAGAGAAGACTTCAGACATAGATAGGGATTTCCTTTCAAGCTGATCTTTAATCATAAAGGTCAAACCTTTAACATTAAAACACTTGAAGGGCAAGAAACTCTGTTACATTCAGTTATTGATTTTGAAGACCCTGAGCCTTGCCAAGTATCACAGGCCATAGAGGGCACTGACAAAAGTATATTAATAAAAAGAGCTAAAAAACTTGTTCAGTCTTTGTTGTATCTAAATCCAATAAAAAAAAAAAAAAAAACCAAAACCCACAAACAAAAAAACATACTGTGTAGAACTAACAATAGATTCAGATCTCAAGCACTATTGGGAATAGTGGAAATCTGCAATCGTTGCAGCTAAGCTACTATCCTCTTCTCTTAAAAAGCTTTCATTTTCCTTTTGGCAGCAATTATTGTGGCTGGCTGATATTATGGAAGCATAGTTTCTGTTAGAGTGAGCTAAAAGTTCTCAGAGCAAATGGTGTTCTATTAGAAAACATTGACTTAAAGAAATATCATGATATTGTAAGCAGGGTTTTCTGTTAGACTACAGGACTGCCTACGCTTCCAATCTTGCAGCATCAGCAGTGCAAGGCACAGCTGCCCTGTGTCCTCCATCAGGCCAGGAGACCTCTTCAAGTCAAGGACAATGGCATGCCTGCGCTGCCAGGCTCCCTGAATCCAGAGTCCTGTGGCCTCTGAAAAACCTTACTCTATGTGTAGAACCCTAGAATCATTCAGATTGGAAAAGACCTTTAAGATCATCGAGTCCAACCGTCAACCTACCACTGCCAAGTCCACCACTAAACCATGTCCTTAAGCACCACATCTACATGTCCAAGGATGGTGACTCAACTACTTCCCTGCGCAGCCTGTTCCAAGGCTTCACAACCCTTTCAGGGAAGAAATTTTTCCTAATATCGAATGGACACCTCCCCTGGTGCAATTTGAGGCTGTTTCCTCTCATCCTATCACTTGTTACCTGGGAGAAGAGACCAACCCCCACCTCACCACAAATCTCCTTTCAGGCAGTTGTAGAGAGTGATAAGGTCTCCCCTCAGCCTCCTCTTCTCCAGGCCCCCCTGAGCTCCCTCAGCTGCTCCTCATCAGACTCGTGCTCCAGGCCCCTCACCAGCTTGGTTGCCCTTCTCTGGACACGCTCCAGCACCTCCATG
>JAVJGG010000008.1:7203353-7217289 GCA_035590195.1 Aviceda cuculoides | reverse complement strand
GGGGGGGCATCCCCTCCTCCCCCTCCTTCCTCACTGCCCGCCCTCGGGATCTGCACAGGGGTTCCTCTCCCATCCCAGTCCCTGACTCCCTGGGGGTTTCCCCTTGGAAATCTGTTCTCCCCGAGGTGCTACCACCGTCACTGAGGGGCTCAGCCTGGGCCAGCGTCGGGTCTGGCTGGGAGAAAAGGAAGCTTCCAGCAGCTTCTCACAGGAGCCGGACCTGCGGCCCCTCACCCGCTACCAAAACCCCTCCACACAACCATCAAACAGACCATAAATAAGTAAGTGTGAGAAAAATGAATATTGCTACAAAAATGACTGCTGTACTGCGTTCAGTATGGTTTAATTTGTCATAATACTCAGCATAACATAATGTCTTAAAAATCTAGACCTATGGCTGTTACTCACTAAGCACAGTGCCTTGATCATTAGCATTAGTTGAGCTGATAGTCCAGCAGTTCTGAAAAGCAAAATGGAGCCAGACAGAAGAGAAAGAAAACCGAAATGAACAGAGGAAATAAAACTGAATTTTATAAGAATTTTTTGACTGAAACAGCACTAGAGGACATTATGATTATAGAAAGCATAAACTACCACTGTGGCTGGAACCGGGATAGTAGGTCTACCCAGTGCTTTCCAATCAGCAAAACCCCCTGGCTTTCTTGAGGAAGGGGGTTATAGATGTTATGGGTGAGGTATATTTTTTTACTTAATCAAGCACATGGCTCTGCTTCTAATAACACATTTCAGCTTTCCTTGTCTTTCTGACAACTAATAAAAACTCAGAACATTATTGTTACTAAAATAATTCTTATTGTGTCTTATTGTGGTACCTCTGCAGTCACATGTTACCTGTTGAATAGTTTCAGTTTAATGTGACAGCGATGTAGAGGGTAAAGCAACCATTATCTTGCCACTGTCGTTTATGTTTGACAGCAGCTGGCTCACCAGTCCCTGTATTTGTTGTTTATGGCTTAGATGCGTGATTTTGAGAATGGAGAGGAATTAATTTGTTGTGTTGGGAGGGTGTAGTAGACATGGGACATAATCCTTACAGTATCTTGATGGTCATGGGGCATCTCTTTTTCCAGGTTGATGCAGTGTTTTATATCATGGTGCTTTTGGACATGACTGGGACTTATAGGTAGTACTGTCAAAAAGTAACTGATAATGATGAAATGATCCTCCCTGAAGATGTATAGCTGTGAGCTTTTAAGAAGTCTTGAGACTGCTGAGAGAAATCTCATGGCACTATAGTTCATATATCATGAAATCTTGCAGAAAAAAAATTTAGATGAGGGTGATGGGTCAGGGTTGAGGAGTGACTAAATTTCAAATTAAAAGACTTCGTTCAAAAACTGAAACAAAAACTGGAATAAGGTGAGGGTAAACTCAAGACAATATTTTTTCTAAGCATGTGCAAACCTCTTTTTGATGCTCTTTTCGAAATGATGCAGCAGCTAAATGTATTATACCCCTGGGAAGAATAAACCTCAGGGCCTGATTCTCCTCACTACATAATAAGAATGGTGAAAAGTAGCCTTAAAGTAGGTATAAATTGCATTTAAATCTTCTTTATAGCTCAGCAGTGGTAGAAAGGAGCCTCGATATAAATGAGAATCAGGTCCCCAGTATTTATTTAACCCTTGGGCTTTGTATATCATTTTATTTGCACCTTTAAGAGATTTGCAGAGGGATTTTTAATCAGGATTCGGTGTACAGAAAGCTAAATGTTTTCATTGCCTTACAAGTAACTTTAATCATAGAGGCAGATCATTCTTTTTATTTCTCAAGAGGGAATGGTAGAATTTCCTGCCTTTGTACAAACTGAGCTAAATGTTTCTGACACACATAGTACAGTGTCAATTGGAAATTCACATTTCATGTAATAACAGACCATTTTAATTTCATGAGCTAAAGAATTGGTTTCCACTTGCAAATTGTACTGAAGAAAGCAATATTGTCAGAAGTATTGCCACAGTGCTTCAAGAGATAAATCTATCGAATTAAATAAGAGGCTTTCATTACCTGTTACATTGCATTTCCGTATAACATAAGCATTAATTAAACTCTTCGTTGCTTTCTCCTATTCAGCAGAGCATTTGCTCAGTCTGACAAGAAAACATGTGGCACCCAAACACAGTCATTAAAATACACTTTCTCAAGCAGAAGAGAAGGAAGGGTGGAAGCGTGTAAGGGGAGAATGTTTTGGTGCATTTGGACAAGTGGGACCTATCTACAGAAATACATAATTTCTGTTTTTCATGTTTTAACAGCAAGGCAGCTCCGATGACTTCTAACAGGTCATCTCACTAGGTATTTCTCCAGGCATTTTGAATACAAACAGAAAGCCAGCAGTTGTCTTTGGATTTTTAAGTATGTGTCTGTTTATGAGAAAGGCTTCTTCAGCATGAGGAATCACTTTTCGCGTGAGACAGTTCTGCCTTCTGAAGTATCAGAACAACTCTGCAAAGTGTGTCTCCCCTCCTGTGTGAGGAATGCCCAACTAAATCAAAGTTGTTGATAGAGATTCAAATTGTTCCCAATCAAGTAGTCAAGCCTTAAAGAGCTCTTTGGGTAGCCCACCTTCTTGAACTGAAGAGACATCATGTATATTTGGTTCTGACACATTTCTATCTGTATTCAAATATTTCTAATTCCTTTTTTCCTGTGATTCCAGGGGAACATTTGAGAATCTGCCCTCAGGAATATACATGTTGCACATCAGAAATGGAGGACAAGTTAAGCCAACAGAGCAAACTGGAGTTTGAAAACTTAGTGGAGGAGACAAGTCACTTTGTACGCACCACTTTTGTGTCCCGGCACAAGAAGTTTGATGGTAGGCTGGATATTATTTATTTATTTTCAAGGTTATGGGATTTAAAAGTCAGTTATCCATAATAAATTCCAATGTTCTTTTCTTTACAATTAGATATCACTTTTGCAGTTGTCAGTTTGGCTAAGATAAGGGTTAACTTACAGCTGGTATGCTTATCAGCCTTGTGAGTATTGCCTTTAATTACAATGACATCAAGAATCTGGACTGGTAAGCGCCTGCAGGCTTGGCTAATGTTGAAAAAAGAGATTAGATATGCATAGAGAGGTTTATAATTTTTGTCTCCTAGTTTCAGATGCAAAATTTAGGTTTGCAGTTATGTTCACTGTTGCAAGATGAACTGTGGATCTCTCGTGATTTTTGTTATTGCAAAGCAGTTTTTTTGTAGTCTGCCTTTCTGTAGCCTTAAGGCTGTACTTTTTTCCTGCGTGATTTTCTTGTGGTGTAGAGAGTCTTTTAGAGGGCTTCTGGCTTCCAGATGCTAGGGCCTCAGTTGTATTTGAGAGGGATTGTCATGCAAAGCATGACACTTAAGCAGCATCGAACATATCTTTTATACCTAGAAAGAATTGACAAGGACAGTTTGGGGGTTTTATTTGTTTCTAATCAGTACTCTAATCTACTCTGGTCCTCAGCGTTTGTAAGATCTTTCTAAGATCAAGGGTTCAGTGTTGCAATTTGCTAAATGCTTGTCTTTAATAATGAATGTTAAGCAGTTTTTATGGTTGTGACTGTACTTACAAGTCACACTGTATTGAGCTCTTCTCATAAACCGCAGATTAGCAATGAGTCAAAGAGCTTCAGAATACTCAATCATGGCTTTATCGAAAGATGAAATCTCTGTTTGTGTTGAAAGTGTCCCCCTGAGCATCTTTGCATGTGTGTAAGTTGGAAAGGGTCTGGCACTAAGAGGTGTAAATCAGCATTGCAAAGAGGATTGCAGAGCTGCATCTTTGCATATAGGTAGAAAGCCTGCAAACAGGTGCAGTAAAGCTGGCTAACCCCAGGTAAAGGGGCATATGCACACATGTAGAAGAATGGTGGAAAGGTTATCCCTGAAGTTGGAAGCCTAATTTGAAACTCAGAGGTAGCATTCAGAAAAAAGCAAAGATGTCTCTAACTCCTTAGGGTAATTCTGTGTCATTCTCTTTATCCAATAAAGATTTTTTTTCTTCTAATATTGATTCTGTCAATATGACATAGAAGGGAAGATGAATTATAAAAGGAGGGAATGGCAAATGTGTAACATGAGGATGAACTGGAGAAAAGTCCCCAGCAGCAAATCAGATGCAAATATAGTTTAGTCTTTAATCCTTGGAAGGACTGCAGTGTGGATGATTGTGCAGTGCTCAGCATTGTGATGGCTTCCCTTTTTAATGTGGAGTTGGAACTTTTTGTGTAGTGGATTTTCAAAATTTTATTTGGCTTTGAAGGATCTAAAAAAAAATCCAGAAGTTGTGTGCAATATTTTATAATGTGTATGCAAGCAGAACAGACATTTCAAATGTTCTATAGCACGTACAGGGCTTTTCTCTTTTTCTAGAAGGAAACCAAGATGATCACTGGTGTTCAGTGGGCAGTGCAGTTTGCTGAAAACTCTAGGCTCATTTATCACAGAGTTCAGATGGTACCTTACTAATTCTTTGGCAACTTGAGGCGTTTTTATATTGCAGTGAGCTTAAGCACATTATGGCTTTTTCAGTAACCTGAAATTCTGTGTCTTAATACTGACAGTAAGGTATATAGCTGGAAGTTACTGACCTGTTGTAAATACTGCATTCTGGAATTCTTATGAATCTGCTCTGCAGAAAGTTGGATTAAAAGACTAAGTGGTTTCTTCTGGCTTATCACTGATGTCTTAAAGGGAATTTGCAATGTGAAGTCTTATCAAAGCGCATTTGAACTTTGTGTATACTTTCAGTATTTTAATGCTATTCTAAAACTATTCAGAAGTTGTTCACTTAGACGGAAAAACTGCTGAGTCTTTCTAGAAGGGCAAATACATTCACAGAAAAATGTATTCACCTAATAAGCTGTCTTTCAGTATAAAATCAGCTAGATTTGTTGCAGTTTGACATAGGATGATGGTTTTCAGTATAAAGCAAATACTGGATTGTTAGATAATGTCAATGTTTTAACTCTTCAAGGATCATCTTTTGTTTGTTTTAATTTGGTACTTCGATTGTACAAGGGAGTTCTAATACATGATTCTGCCATTTGATGCTAGTACACCAGAAATAACAAAACAAATACAACCAATTGTGATGATTTTATGGAAGTTATGTATAGGACCTGTGTTTATCAAGAGCAGCATATCTAAGCAGTAACAGAATATATGAACATTTAATGTTGAGAGGATATTAGCATTGCTCCTGTGAGGTGCTAATTTAAACTAGTGTTGGTTGTGCAGACATTTATGTCATTTTGCAAACTCTTGAAAGGGACATGGAAGGTCGTGTAGATTTTTGCAATTTTTTTTCTGCTGTACCAGGCATGTCTTATGGTAATGCTAACTTTTGTAACGTAAGACTTTCTAGGGGTATGTGAACTCTTCGTTAAATTATGATCTGACCTTCATATGCCTTGCCTTTCTTATCTTATTTGCTTTCTCTCCCACAACCATATACTTAAGCATAGATGGAATGATTTTATGGTTTCTATTTTGAGAGGTAATTTGAGGTCTGTTTTCCTTTTCAGGATTTTGTCCCAGATGCCTAGTCATGATATAATCTACAAGGAAACTCAATCTGTTGTAACTTAAACATTGTCTCTTTAGCCTCTGGTAAAGATTCTTACACAGAATCACAAAATTAGGGCATGGCTGAGGTGTGAAGGCACCTCTGGAGATGGCCTAGTCAACCCCTCCTGCTCAAAGGAGGGTCAGCTACCACAGGTTACCCAGCTGTGCCACTGTGTTTTGAATATCTCCATGGATATCTCCAGTGTTTGATCATCCTCACAGTAAAAAAAATGGGGGCTTTTGTGTTTAGATTGAATTTCCTGTTTTTTTAATTTGTGCTCATTGCTTCTTGTCCTGTCGCTGGGCTCTGTTGTGAAGAGGCTGGCTCCATCTTCTCTGCTCCCCCCACCAGACATTTATACACACTGATGAGATCCCCCTGAACCTTCTCTTCTCCAGGCTGAACAGTGACAGCTTGCTCAGCCTCTGCTCATATGAGAGGTGGTCCAGTCTTTTCATCACCTTACTGCCCTTTGCTGGACTCGCACTGGTATGTCCATATCTCTCTCGTACTGGGGAGCCCAAACCTGGACCCAGCACTCAAAATGTGGCCTGTCCAAGGTTCACCTCCCTCAGCCTTCTGGCAATGTTTCTACATCATTTCTCTGTCAGTTTTATATTTCATTTTACCTGAAGTGCAGTGCTTTCCAAATCTCTACAAGAGCTCTAAGCAGGAGAAGCTAAATATGAAATTTATAACAGAGAACTTTAGAAACTATTACGCATTTTGGAAACAGCTATGATCAGAAGAAATTATGGCTTTCTTTTAAATGGCAATCAGTTCTTGCATCCTAAAGCACTGTACGATCTTACTCATTTCTTATTAATTTGTCCTCCATATTTCTAAGGGGCTGTCACTGTGTTGGGACTTTTTACTGCTCCATTCTTCTAGATTAATTTTTTCCTAAGTGTTTTATTCCTCAGAGTATGTGAGGTTCAAAGATGTCTCAGAGCCAAAGGTCTGACAATAGTATTTTCCATTTGGTTTCCATATTCTAGACAATCGGTGTGAATTAGCATGAGTTACTACACAACATAATACCAGCTGCCAGTTGTTTCTTGGCTGAGCCTTGTGTGCAGATGTTTACAACTGTATTGCCCATATCTGTATATTTGTCATTGCATTGCCATACTGGATGGTAATTTAAAAAAAAAAAAAAAAAAGTATCTGGAATTTCACTAATGGGTGCACAAGGATCCAGCAAATCTTCTGAGAATCTTGCCTAAGAAAGAAAGCCTTGCAATGAGAAAAATTCCTCTGAAACAGTAGGTGCTCACTGTTCCTAGCAAAGAATGCAATACCCGTTTCAGCAATGGGACTCATACATCCTTCCAAAAACTAGGAAAAGGAACAAAAACCTGTTCCAGCAGACAGGAAACACACAGGAAGTGAAGAGTTCCAGCAGAAACGGGTTTTTCTTTTACCTCAAGGCCTTGGGTAGGACTAATCCAAATAAGCAGACATGTAATGATCAGCTGTATCCTGTTTGTAGCAATAGACAAGCAATCATGCCGCAGTTCTTGGACCCCCACTGTATACCTCAAAGCAGCTTAAAATATATTATGTTCCCAGTGTAGCTGTAATAATATCATCTTATTATCACCGATTCCCTTGCGTAGTGGCATTGCTGAGCAGTGCAGACAAGCCAATTTCTTTTAAGTATTGCTCCATCGGCAGCCAAAACCAGCCCTACCAGAAGGTTTTGTCATGAATGTTAATGAGGAGACAAGTAGCTGTTCGGTGACATTTTCTCACTAATCCTTTGAATAACTATAGGAAAATTATAGCAAATAATTTTAATTTAAGCTAAATAGATCTGAACCTGATAAAAGAGACACTGTCTCCTCATTCCCATTTAAAAAAGTACAGTAGTAGTCTTGGTAATGGTGTTAAAAATGAAAAAATGTCTAAGAATAGCTGTCATGAACTTGAATGGATATGGATAGCCTTCAGCAGAATGTGTGAGGCATGATGCCATTTAAGGAAAATAACCTGAATAGTGTAAGAACCAATCTGCAGCTGCATTGATCTATCTTACAGGGTCATCATTCCCCATGCTCCTTTTTTGTACAGTCTAGGAGAACAGTGATCCATACCCATTAGTGCTGCTTATATTCCTTACAGTCATTATCAGCAGTAGCAGTGTAAATTACAGGGCAGGAAAGAAAGTTTCAAAGATCCCCCAAAACAATACCTGCAAGAATAGCTTGCATCCTAGACATTCCGTATTCCCTTTTCTTTTATTGCACAATTTATGAAAGAAGCTTATGCCTGGGGCTGCACTGATCTCTGTGGACTTCTGCAACAGCAGAGGAGCCACTTGTACACTGGTGCTGTCATGGTCAGTGGGTGAAGGATGGACTTTCAGCAGGATTTTTTTTTCATGCTTTGCTTACTTTGAATGTGAAAGGGCACAGTTTTCACAGGAAGATTTTTTGTTTGTTTCTTTGGTTTTTGGAAGCAGGGAATCAGAAAGGTCTGCCTTTTCCACTGGCCTGTTTGAGACACAGGAGGCTTTTAAGGAGTGTGGGAAAGTCAAATAGATATAGGATAATCTGTGTACTTTATGCAGCTATTCATATTATTCCAGTGCTGCCATGTCTGCGACAGAACATAGACTCCCACCATATGAAAGCTGGGATACCAGATATTTTGGAGTTTAGTTCTAGGCAAGGTGGTGGTGTTTTGTTTTGTTTTCTTTGTGTTACAAGATTTCAGTATCGCTTAGCAGTGTGTTTCCCATCAAATGCAAAATCCATTGCAGGACAGGTGGATTTTTAAAGCTCCACAACTGTTTGACTGTAACAGTGCTAGCAGAGCCACAGTTTCTGTATAATTCATCTACTGTTTTAACACACTACATAACTTCTGCACTTGCCAAAATACAGGCCTTAGAGCAGTTAGAAGCCTTAAATAAAGGTAACATCTGCTGGCTTGTAGTATGTAACTGCTTACAAGCCTTCGTTGGACATCTGGTGTAAGTTTCTAAACATTACAGAGGTTCTTGATAAAAGATCCCTTACTTTATATTTGACAGGAAACACTAATTTGAAAGTAAAATATTCTACACCTGATCCAAATCCTATCAGAGTTGATAATAGCCTAAGAGGAATCTCTGTTGCCTACAAACAATTTGTGAAGCTGCTTTCCAACAAAGTAGGAACTCTTCAATGAGATGAACTCTTGTAGCCAGGTGTAACTATCTCATTAAACTTGCCAAAAAAAGCATGGAAAGTAACATAAGGGAGATCCTGTAAGATTTGCACAGAGATTATTGTTTATCAGTTTCACATATTATGTCAAAATTTGTGAATTACTTTTTTAAAAAATTAACCAAAAAAGGAGAGGTGACAAGCCTACAAAACTTGGAAGGGAAGAATTGGCCCGGTAGTAGGAACAGTTTCTAGCCAGGGGTGCAAAAATTCCTGTAACCTGGTCAAGTCGTGTACTGAAAGGCAGTGCTGTGGGAGCTGGTCTCTTCGGCACGCTCCCTGCAGCTGGAAGTGCACTTCGTGCATTTGGATGGCTTGTTCTCTCTGCTCTTCTGCAGCTTCATTCGCTAAGTGCAGCTGGTCAGTGGAGCATGTCATCTTCTAACCAGCTGCATTAGGTTTAGAAAGCTGCAAAGCAAAGGGCAAGCTGCTACCCTGTGCTGGAACAGGCGGATGTGACCCACTCTCGTTAGAAAGCCTGTTGTCCAGGTATAGCCAAATGCAAACAGGCTTTGAGAGGGTAGGGATCCAGTGTTTTTTCCTGTTAAACAGAAAGCAGAATTTACCTTGCTGAATATTAGATGTCCACAGTGTAGGGTACTCCTGTGGGTTCCCTTGGTAGTCAATAGGGAATGATAGGTGCAAATCGTGCTGGGCTTAAAGTTCACACCTCAAATAGGTCAGGAAAAATCTCTCCCTGAAGTGCTTATTTCTCTATATTGATTAGAGAGGGCATCTAGTTCAGACATAGATGCCTACACTGTGGACTTAGTTACACATTTGTTCAGATAAATTCCACCCCAAGGAACGGAATAAAGGAGTGAAACACCTAAAACACTTTTGAAGCTCTCTTTGCGCTTTATTTACCTCTTTTACAGAAGTCGTCCTCTGTTTTTCTCTGTAGTATTTCATGGGGAGAAAGACATTAAAAATATTGAGGCAAGTAAGCACTATGGTGGTCAGTTATTATCTTATGCTGGTTGAAAAAGGTGCCATCCTGTTGAATTCAAAGGACGTTTAATCTTTGCTGAAGCTCTGAATACTGTAGGTTTTTAATATTTTATGATGGAAATTGTTTTCTGAACTTAGTGTCCAAGCCTTAAAAATACTAACCTGTAAGTAAAATTACTGATTCACAAATACTAAAAATCCTGAGATTAAAGATGCTTCATATGCATATGGACAAGAATAGGTTTAATAAAGAATCAGCCTCAAGTCCATAACACTGATGAAAGACATCAGTCTTCCGACAATCAGCTGTCAGAGGCTTTGTTACCCGTACCTGATTCTTACTCTGATAGTAGGTGCTCATCTGACACACAGCAAGGACAAAACCATGCTGTAAGAATCAAAAATAAGGACTGAATATAAAAACCCAGCTACAAAACAAGGGTATTCATACATATTGTCAGCACCCTGGATAATAGGAACTGTAGCCTTATAATTTCTCATTTGTCCTCAACCTTCGTTAAATGCAGAAATACTATTTTTTAGATTAATCTCTTGACTTTAATACACAGGCATTGTTGTCTTTTTGCTGCCCTTTTCTTAACTCTTTTGTCTGTGTGTCCAAACAACTGGGGAGTTAAAAGCAAACTTAAAATAGTATATCATGAAAAGGATCCTGGAATATTTGAAAAATTATTTAGTGAATCTCTATCCCTGTATCTCTACTTATCTAAAAGCTTTTTAGAGTTTATTTTAAACTAAAGCTTCCTTTTCTCCTTTTACCTGCACTCTGTGGTTTGCCAGAACAATATGGAAATAGCTCTTTTTCTGGGAGGAGTGTCATAGGGATGTCACTTTTAGCAGTAAGATAGATCCTTTATGGAGAGAAGGGAACTATGCCTATGTGCCATAAGAATACTTTTAGAAATAGTTTAAAACCAGGCATATTAAGGTCCACTTTTGCTATACTTAGTGGTAACTATGAAAATTGCATATATAAATCAGAGCTACCAGATCTTCAGGAAGAAGATAGGAAAGATGTGGCACAGCGGTATTGCTTCTGAAGCCTTCCCTGCTTGCTATACATTAAGTCTCATTCTATATTGATAGCTGAGAAGTAAAAATAAACATATGCTGCCTACACTCCCATATTGCAATCTATTGCTTGTCTGCGTAGGTGCTGGCTGAAGGGAGTAGCAGTCAGTCTTCTGTGTGGGCAGCCCCACTTGGTGCCGGCGAGGGCTGACAAATGGTGTACAGGCAAGCTGGTTAGCGTAACGCCATGCTGGCCGCACAACTGTTGCTAGATGTGACACCACCGTAACTAGCACAGTTGTTGCTGGCCAAACTGCTACAGACAAAATAGAAGCAGATCACCAAGATACTAACCCTACCAGATTTTCCATACTGCGGTATTTCTTGCTTGTTGGTACTGTGCATGAACATTCAGAGTCATTTCTGAAATCTTGGGACCTAAAAAAATGCATGGCTCAATAGTTAGAGGCACCTATATTATTGAAATGTACCAATTTTCCTAAATATATTGGAAAGCTAAATTTCACTGATTCTCCATAATGTTTTTTATGGATTCTTTTTCTGAATATTACTGTTACAGTTCCCACACATTCACTTCTTGGGATATTTATATGAATTGGGATCTTTATTTTCAACTTTCCCATCTTTTCCAAGTTACACTGAAATGCTTTTGCTTAATGCATTTATTGTTTATGCATTGCATGCTTAGTTTACTCTGGGGTATGTATAGATTAATTTACAAGCTTTATCAGAAATAAACTAATTTTCTTCTAGTTGTAACCTGTGTGCTTTATGCATTCAGAATGTTACATCACTGCAATGTCAGCTGACTGTTTCACCAATGTGCAGGTCAGTTACCTATCCTTAACAGCAGTGATACTGTAAGGGCAATGCATAGAGCAGGAGATTAGCTGTAAAAGGTGGGGAGAGAGAGAGTCAGAGAGGTAGGAGCAAAAGTACTATCTATTATGACTATAATCATATAGCTTACAGGAGCAATCTTAGATAGGTAACTTGATGCAGCTTTTGTGGAAGATAGTCTTCATAATAGTGGAGAGACAGATGGTGGGCACCATTGCTACGTGAAGTGTGCTTTGAAGCCATACCAAGAATTTAAATAAAATTAACAACAAACCTTAAAGCCTGTAATAGATCTTCTTTAATATATGGCAAGTTATTAATTTAAGATTCTTAGGTGAAATTGTTTACTGTGAATTGATAATTTTTTTGTGGTATTACGGGAGCATCTAGAAACCATTCGCTATTTCTGAGTTAGGAAATTCATCAACACACTGCTAAAAGGCTGTCCTTGCTCTTGAAGAGCTACACTCACAGTGAAAACATTAGACATAATGTGAAGCAGGAAGGAGGTGAAAACAGCTCATTTCAGTAATTTAGGACATTTTCAGTCAATGAAATCTCAGCAAGATCATGGCCAAAAAAGGCAAGAGGAGGTAGTTGTTGAGTACTAACTTCAGTGAGTGGGTACAATGTATGCAATTTAATTTTTATGCTGGTAAGAGCAACGTGACTACACAGGTACTAAAACTGTGCTGAGGAAATAAATTCTGTTGTTATCTGCTTTTCCCTTCTACTGACATTGAAGCATTTTCACAGGGGTGTGCAGCATAAGGCAGGCATCAATTTATACATACTTGTTGTATAAAAGTTGAATCAAAGTTTGGTAGCACCATGGAGTTACCTCGGGAAGAAGAGTTGATCTCTGCTTCATGTGAACTAGTTTTTGGAGCACGTAAAATCTCTAGAGGAGAAAAATAGGACAAGCTTTCAAAGCATAACAAGAAATGGATGCATGTGAAGGAATACAGACTGGAAATTTACAATTTTCTCAGAGCTATTAACTATTAAGACTAAGCAAATAACGACTGTTCGGGGTTTTTTAATTTTTAAAAGCTAGAAACAATTGCTTGAAGAAAACACCTTGTTTCAATCACCACACAAAGCAAGAAGCAAGATTTGAAGTTGAAATATGCATTTCATGTCAACAGAATGCTATACAGATTTAGTTTTGAATTTCAGTAAATTCGGGTATTTGGGGGGGTTTCAAACGAATGCTAAAGGTTACTTTCAACCGAAAAATCCGACATTTGCATTTAAAAATGGGGAAATAAATTATTATAAACTTTTTTCCAGTAGTATGTTTTATGGCACAGTGAAGTTTTATGAATTTGTGAAAAGCATCAGCACTGCATTTTTAATTTTTACAAGTTTCTGATGTTAACGCTTTGATCAGCTTTACAAGCACATCTCAAACACTCCCAGGAAAGTAGTGTTTTTCAGTGTCTACTGTTGTATATATCTCCATAACTTTCCTGGCGCTTCTACAAGTAAATAACAATATTAATTTAAGCTCTCATTAAATAACTTGGAGGGTAAACCTGTCTCACTTTCTCTGGTGCCTAATGAAGTTTCAGTACTGGCCATGAGCTGAAGATGCTTCTAGACTGTGAGGAGTGGATCCCAGTCTCAGGCATCTCAGGATTGTTTTTGGACTCTACCCAAACCCAGCTAGCTGAGATCTGCTGCCTAGTGAAGAGAGCTACAGCTAGTGGAGAGCTACAGCTGTGAAATTAGTCTACTTTTTAGTGTGATGCCCAGAAGCCATCTTTTTCTTATATGTAGTCTATATTTGAGATTCAGCTTCCTATTTTGATACCAAAACATACATGATCTGATATTTTAAAAGGCCACTCTGCGCTTGTAAGCATGTTGGTATTCAGCTCCTAAAAGTTATGATTTATTTATTCACGCATTGGTTTTTAACTCCAAGTAAAGGTATAAAGGCTTGATCATTATAATCTAGGGGAGGAGATTTTTTTGTTTGTTTCTATTAGCTGGAAACTTGAACCAGTGAAAATTCCATGTTTAGTGAGGTTCATTACATTGCCACTTGGTCCAGTTTTGCCACATTAACCCAGAATCCAATCATTCTTGGAGTTTTGCTTCTTCAGGCTCTACTTCTAGCAGTGCAATCAATGGGAATGGCGACATTTCAGACAGAAGCAAGATGCTGCTAAATCAAACAACCTTCTTAAATACTCCTGTCGTGGTTTAACCCAAGGCAGCAACTCAGCACCACACAGCTGCTCACTCACGTCCCCCCCACCCAGTGGGATGGGGGAGGAACTCAGGAAAAGAAGTAA
>JAVJGG010000008.1:7140944-7199278 GCA_035590195.1 Aviceda cuculoides | reverse complement strand
CAACTTCTTGTGCCCCTCCAGCCTTCTTGCTGGCTGGGCATCAGAAGCTGAAAAATCCTTGACTTTAGGCTAAACACCACTTAGCAACAACTGAAAACATCAGGGTGTTATCAACATTCTTCTCATACCTAGCTCAAAACACAGCACAGTACCGGCTACTAGGAAGAAAATTAACTCTATCCCAGCTGAAACCAGGACATAACATCAAAGTACCAATGCAGATTTCAAACTCCTAGGAAAGGGCCAGACCCCGCTCCCCCCAATGCCTTAGCAATTAGTCTTTTTAAAAGATGTTATTAGACTACCCAGCGAAACAGCACACTATCAAATTCACTAATAGACCATCTACAAAGAAGTGCAGCAAGTTCTGCAACAGCTAAAAGGTTTCTCCTCAGCTTCTGTTTGCAAAACATGCGTGAGTTAATGGAGTATCACGTTTATATAGTGCTGGAGCATTGACCTGAAGTCTCTTCGGGATATAGATCTAGGTTTTACTTAGATGTACTGTGCTTTACAATGGAAACAGCCCACATTTTCTAATACGACAATAGTGTTATTTGTTCATTTAATAATAAAGGTGGATGACAAGTCTTTTATCCCTGAATCCTTACCATCTATACATGACTATGCTGTTCCTTCTTGGAGGGAAGTTATCTTCCAAATAAGTCTCATTTCTCTGTCTTTGCCAACTAAATTATTGAGCAAACGAGGGCAACTCAAAGTTTACAGTAGTGATCCCAGTTTGTATGAGTGGGGGAAAGAAAATAATCTGGGTTTGCTTCCAAAGAGTTCAGTGCCATTTGGGAAGGAATTTAGGGAATGGTTTAGAAATGCCTAAAGAATAGAGCATTTCTAAGGCCTCAATCCTTGTGAAAGTATGATTCTGAGATTAGTCACATAGATAATTAATAAACAGAACTTTTTCTGATGCTGGTGTCAATCTATCTGTCATATTTTAATTGTTGAACGTAGAACATGCTTGTGGATTGTCAGGCTTTCCTGTTAATGTTGACATCTCTTCTTAGGTAAGATATGAAGAAAGTCTGAAAATGGGTTTAGCAATTAGAATTCAGTAGATAAATTAACATGGTCTGAAAAATACTATCTCCTACCCCATCCACTACCAAAAAAAGACAATTATAAATTGCATATTCATTCTCTGGATGACAGGGCTTGTTTTCAAATCTGCATCTGCTTCAAACATTTCTGAAATTGGACTCAAGGTACTTTGCTGAAAAGAAAATTCGTAGTCAGATTTTTCAGAGTTGTCCTGCATTGTCATATTTTAACCAAATACATAATTCTCTCTAGCCACATAGAAAGACTTCACACATATTATTCACAGGGGGATGAATATGCAAAGGATTGTTGTTCCAGAACGACAGAGGTGGAATTCATAGGTGTTAAATGAGAATGTAAATCACATATCCCTAAACCTTTGAACCACAAGGATGCTAACTCATTCTTTCAAGCAGTTTAACCTATCCAGATCTTGACAGTTCTTCTGTATGTGAAAGTATCTCAGACATATTTTGTTTTTCACCCCATGTATTTTCATTCTACTATTTATATTTTCTCTTAATTTTTTAAATAATTTAAATTAAGATTGGTTAATTAAAGTCTTGCAACTTCTCTGTGAACAGAAAATATTCTTACAGTATTCATATACCTATAAAGATGATGAACAAATTGAGGCTTATAAAGGCAATCTGACTTTCCTGAGGTCACATAATTTGGTAGCAGCAAAACTGCAAGTGGAACAAGGCTGGCTTTTCACCTGCATTGTTTTGGACCCTTAGATATAACCTCATCTTTCATGTTGTTAATGCCATAAAGTTCTTAGAAAAAAGTCACAGTCTTTTCTTGATTTTCATTGATCCAAGCTTTTCCTATAAGCAAGAATTCTTTTGATTTTCTCTTATGAGTTTAATTTTCTCTCATAGTCACTTTTATTACTTTTTTGTAAATTCCTTTCAGTTCAGGTTTTTGGTGTAGAAACGTTGAGACCTATACACAATATTCAGCGAGTGCACCATGTTGCCATAGAAGGGGTTTCTGGTTTACAATGTCCTTTGCCTTATGAAATGAAACTGATTTTTTTCCTTGCTGTGACACTGTTACACATTCACATTACATTTATCTCCCTCAGGACATTTCCCCCCAGGTATTCCTGTTGATTTTTTTTCTTATTTTCCTTAAATGCATTCACTTGTATTTTTCTAGATAGAACCTACTTCAGTACTGACTGCCAATTTTTATTTTCAGTCATTACAGGCTTTTTGTCTTACCTCTATATAATTTGTTGCAGCACCTCCCATTTTGGAATCATCTACAAATTTAATTAATGTGCTCTTTACTCCTTCTTCCAGGTGATTAATAGATGATTCATTTGAAAAGAACACCCATTTTTTATCTGACAAAAGCTCTTTGGGATATACTACTAACATAACTAATTAGACTGCTGAAATTCTGCCATAACCTCCTCTCACCATTGATCTTTCAAAACAACAGTGCTCTCGTTGTATCAAATTTCTGTTGTGCAACTTCATGCCAGCTTCCCACAGCTGAAGTGGATCATTGAACCCCACTTATTTATCAAACAAAGCAAGTCTTTTTCTTCAGGTCTGTTACCAAATTGCAGTAGACTTGTGGCCTTCCTAGATTCAGTGTTCATAAAAACTTTTGAGGTTGGCTGGCACTAAAATTGTTTCTGTGAGTACCATTACTGCATTGACCACTCCATTTTCTGTATCTCATTGGTTATTAAGGTGCTTGGAATATCTCTAAAACAGTAAATAACTACTTATCCTTGATTTCCTCAAATTTTCTCCAAAATGAACAAATAAATATATTATTTCACTAGGCCTGACTGGGTTTTGATTTCAGTTACTAAATTCTGTCCAAGGCACCAAGGCACTATTCTCTAGTGAGCTAACTATAAATAATGAATATTAAAATTCAGCATATTTTGCATCGCTCCTTAGCTGTTTAGCAGAACCTCCTGACTATAGGTTCTGTAGGTAACGATTTCAAATACAGTTTCTCTATTAGAAATTTTGTTTCAGTTGCCAAATACTTTATATTTACCATATTTCTATACAGAACAGGAAAACCAATGTTATCCTCATGTCCTACCTAACAACAGTGAACAACAGTTCAGCTCAGTGGTACCAACTTATTCCTCCTCTTAAGACTATGTCTTCTTCATAAAGGCAAGACAATGCTGCCTTTTAAGCTGCAGAGAGATTTTGTGCTGCTTTCTTCTGGCGTGTGCGTGATTTCCAAGAGCCAGCTTTGCTCATAACTTGCAGAAGAGGAAGAAGAGTATTGCTTAACAACACATGCACTTAGTAAAGTGGAAATTCAGTTTGTGGCAGCTTCTGGCTTGTACTCTTTTTTCCGCCTCTCTGGCTTGCCACATTATTTGTCCTCCAGGAATGTGTTCTGGTATCACAGGTACTGGAAAGTGGCAGCTGTTGTTAAATAACGGTATTTGAAAGATAAGGATACTCTCTGATATAATTAACTATTACAATCACTGGTTACTTGGTGTGATATAAGTAGTTGTGACTGCATTCCCAGAACGTCAGCATACCTGTATAAAACAAGCAAACAGAGAAATAAGCAAACAAAAATATGTACAAGTAAAAACAACAGAAAAGGCAAAACTAACCATTGCATCTCCACAGGACCAGAAGTGAGTTCAGAGGTGAAAGCACAGGCGTACCTAGCATAGTCCTATGGTCAGAAATATTTAGGAAGAAAAAAGATAAACAACCAGAAAGCTGGAAAAAGAGACGTATTCTATGTCTTCAACAGCTGAAAATGATAGGAAATTTGTTTGCAGGTGCTACAAATACACTTAAATGTCCATTCCTTCACCCGACAGCACACAATACATGTAATTAGTTTGCTGGCTGGCCTAGCACCTGCCTGTTACAGCACTTAGCTCTGAGCTATCCAGCATTTTAAAGCTCTGTTCTCAGAGGACTGATGGGAATCAGGATGTCATCTTGAGCCTTTTCTCTTGAAATATCTGTGCAGAGAATACCAAGCTAAATGTTCTTCTATTCCTTATACAGCTATTGCTTGGAGATAGCTTATTAGCGAGATGATTGATTTATGCTTTGACCTTTACTGTTCAGTAACTGATCTGTTTGTCTTTGCCTCTGAAAGACAGAAATGCATGTCTTAGAAGGTAGCCCTGCCACAACTTCAAAACATGCTATTTTTAATGGAAACAATGAAACCTGGTATTTGAAAATGCTGCATGTGGAATATCTTAATAGAGATGATGGTATTGACAAAAATACTAACAGCAGTAATTACTGTGAATACACCTTTATGTGACCTAGAAACCTGTCTAAGATGTACGTGTATTGTGTATAGCTGTATACCCTTGTAAACATGAATAGATGTTATTTATTCACAGAAGAATGCAGTAAAGGAATGCTTTTAATCGGATGCTTCGTAACTAATGTTTAGAACATCTGAATGACTCTGAAAACACTTTCTCTGTTTATTACTCAGTAGTTTCAAGTTAATCTGATTTAGTTTTAAGGCTTGATTTGGGAAATAAAAGACAGCCCCAAAGAATGAGATGAGGAGGTATTTAGGAATGTAATATTTCTATTATTGCTTGTTAATCTGCAAGTATGATCTTACAGAGTCTATTGCCCTAGAAACAGCGTGCTGAAAAACTGAATACAAATCTATGATGTCCTGATGTGCAGCAGGTGCTGGCTGTGTCATTTCAACATCACTTTGGGGTTCAACAGCCTTGCAGGACTGAGATTGTCAGTTTGCAGGTGTTAAAATTAAAAGACTGTGAGGCCAGCTGCATTCAGGCACTGCGAGTGTTCACGGCAGGCATTCAAGGGCAAATCATGCTTGAACAACCTGATTGCTTCTCCGACAAAATGACTGGCTCTGCGGATGAAAGAAGAGCCGTAGAGGTAATATACCTTGACTTTGGTAAGGCTTTTGACACCGTCTCCCACAGTGTTCTCATTTGGTAGCTGAGGAGACCCCGGCTGCCTAATCTGACTGCTGTGTGGGTAGAAAATTGTCTGGCCTGTCAGGCTCAAAGGGCAGTGATCGGTGGCTAGATGCCCAGCGGGCAGCTGCTGAAGTGAGGGTACCCAGCATGCTAGGGGACGGGCGCTGGGGCCCGTAGTGTTGAGCATCATCATCTGTGACCTCGACGGTGACACAGAACAAACTTTTTACATGGCACAAAGTTAGGGGAAATGGCTGATGTGAGGAATGTGAACTTCGGTCCAGAGGCTTATTGAGGCAAACCTGGATTAATTTGAGGACTGAGTCAATAGGAACCTCATGAAGTTCAGTGAGGAGAAGGCAAAAGCTCTGTACCTAGGCATGACGGGCCACATGCAGGCTGGAAAGCAATTGCCTGAGAATTAATTAGCCCTACTGAAGGGACCTAGGGGTCAATGTGGATGCCAGGCTGAATATGAACACTGTGCTTTTTGCCTTATTGTTACAAACATGCCTACGGGGATATATGAGGAGAAGCATAGCCAGTGGAGAGAAATTATAACCCCCCCTTTACCTGGTGCTGCTGAGGCCACACCTAGAATACTCCATTCATTTTAGGCTCCCACTTCAAAAGAGGTGTGGTGAAACAGGAGAGGGTCCAGTAGAGGGTTACAGAATGGTCAGGGACCTATAGTACATGCTATACAAAGAAAATCAGGGAGAATTCAGTTTGTTTAGTCTGAGAAAGAGGAGGAAAAGGGAAGATGGAATAGCTGCTTAAAATTTCTTAAAGGATATCTAGTGCCAAACGTGATAGAACCAAACTCTCTTCAGAAGTGCCAGATGATATAACAAAGGTCAATGGCTACAAATTGCAGCTTGAAAGCTTCAGGTTAAAAAAGAAATCTCGAGGAGGCAGCACAGCCCTGGTGCAGGTTGCTCAGAGAGGCTGTGAGATCTCCATCCATGGAAGTTTTCCTGGTCTGGCTAGACAAGGCCCCAGCTGGCTGTGCTTTGAGTGGGAGGTTGAGTTAAATAACCTCCAGAGGTCCCTTCCAACAGCTTTTCTGAGATTCTCTGGTTTGTCTGGTGGCAGTATCTGGAGCAGCCAGAAAAACAAAAACTTCAGGTATTTTAAAGATGTAAAAATCTTAAATAGGAGCAACAAACAAATGGTGTATATATTAAAAAGGAAGCAGGATATTCTTAACCAAATACATAGCACAGCTGTATGGGCCCAGAAGAGTTAGCCTTGTGTAGGAAGCTGGGGAAGTTTCCTTTCCTGTTGCGTTCTAGCTTCAGTGCTCTGTGCACATCTATACCTCTCTTTTCTTGCTTTCCTCAGGCTTGGTAATATAGTTATTCAGGGTGTTTTTCTTTCTGCGTTTGGCAGTTAAATCTATTCATCACCTTATTCGGTTCTGAATTATGTCCCAATCTCAGTCTGTCCCTACTTTTTTCCACTAGCATTTCAAACACTGGCCTCTCGCTTTCTATTAATTGAGATATTTATGTTGGTTGCTGTTATTCCCAGTTCCTGATGATTCTCCTTCTTCTTTACACAGGACTTAAATATTAAAGGCTGGTCACCCTCCTGATGCCAGGCCTTTTCCATCTAGCTTAGTTCCTTGTGCTCTGCATCTTTGATACCTCCCTCTCCCTTTCTCTCTTTTTTGAGTGGGGATGTCAGCCAGTGCTTGGATGACTTCATCTGAACAAATTGTCTCAACTCCCTTGTTAGTCAGTGGAAAGAAATAGGAGCTCTCAGGGCACAACATATTTCCTACTTTAGAATAGGTTACATGAGTACATCTTATATGTGGCTCCTTTTTCTCTATTTGCTATACGAGAAATTAAGATTAAGCCTCTCAGATGCATGTCACAAGTATCTAAAGTTAGGTAAGATGATATCACAATAAATCAGAGTGATCACAGCCAGAAAGAACGATGCTGCCACTGTCCCACGGTAATAGGAGCTATTCCTTCTTCATGTTTTGAGGACTTGTCATCCCTTCCATGTTCAGATTCCTCCACCTAAATTTCTGTGCCGGCTTTTGTGTTTTCCCATATTTTAAGCTTTTTATTTACAGACACAGTGTATGGAGACATTACTCCCCTACGTTTTGTGCAGCATATTGTATATGCATGTATCAGGAGGTTTCAGGCACTAAAATTACTTTTCACACTCACAAAAATGATTGAAGGATCACAGTACTGGGTACCTCACTGTTGGACTTGCAGATGCAGATTTCACCCAACAGAAACAGAATAGATTAAACACTTTTTTTCTGGTTATTTCCTTTCCATCTTTTACATTCCAGTTAACTTATTGGCCTCATGTTGAATACCATCAATGTTCCCCAATCTGAGAAATATTATAATGTTACTGGCTGGTACAAAATGCTTCTGCTGTGTTTTAAGTATAGCAATATACGGCCAATGAGATTTTAATGGCTCTTTATCACAGCTGGACTATAGTAATAAATGCATCAAGACTTCAGAAACTTACATTTTCCTTATATGTGACTGAGGACATTGAGGAATACAAATACATGGGAAATATAATCAGAATATTTTGATTTACAATAAAGTAGCCAATGTTGTAGCACTATTTTCAGTCTCCTCAGATTTAAACTTGGCTCACTTCAGATTTTAATGCACCAGAAAAATGATTATTAGGCTAACTTTATAGATGTAGCAGCAAACCTCCAAATTTTTTATTTCCAGATATTCATGTAATCTCTGGTGACTCTTACAAGATGAGCTTTTCCAGTCACAAGTGATAATGAAGCCATCTGCTTAGAGATGTGAGATCATCAGGTATTGGGTTTCCTACTCTTCCAGATTTCATTAAAACTATGATTTAAAAGAGGAATGGTTGACATAAAATTTGTTTATTAATTCGGTGACCAACTTTTTTTCTCCTTTCGTATTACAGGCATGTTTTCATCCTTTGATAATCATTCTTGTAGCACAAAATACAGCCCAAGCGATTTGTGTGCATATGTGAGCATAAACGTAGGTACATTATTAAGTAATATTGCACAAATATGGGCACATTTGTCTTTCACTTGTTTTGAAAAGTATAGAATTGAAAAGGTAAACTTGGAGCAATTGTTGGCCTGCAAGTTATTTTATGGTTTAGATCACTGAAATTAAAGTCACTTTCAGTGACAGCGTAAACAAATGTGAAGTTGAATGTGGAGGAGCAACTTTTAGCTCTCTGCATACTGCATTTTACAAAACAGCCTGATAAAAGCAGGTTTTTTCTACCTTTTATGAATTTCATGTGAGCAGCACAGTCAGAGACAATTGCAAATCACAGAAAACACAAGACAATCTCCCATAATGGAAAATTTCTCATCTTTTTTAGTAAATGGTAATAACTTTACTTCTGAGATGACACGATTCTCAATGTCCCATTCCTGTTTCTCTCACTGAGATGTTAGGACTAAAGGGTCTGATGTTACTCATCATGCCACAAGCCTCCCTATTTTGCATTTGGTTACTTGATCAAAAAGTTTGAGCGTGACAGTAGAAAGAATGTAATGCTATAAAGCTGCTCTAGCATAATGCTGGATGAGCCGTACTGGAGATAGTTGATCTGTATCTTTCTCAGGAGCAAATATGCAGTTGTATATTTGGGTTAGCCGCATATTTTGTTTTTGGATGCCCAGGAAGTGTCTACATTCATATTGTCTTTGATTTTCGCTGCAGACAAAAATCCCTCTTCACTGAGTCCCTATCTGCATCATGCATACATGAATCCATGTCCATCTCTCTTCTGCATGGTAGTGTTGCCTAGATTAATAATTTCCGATTTGTGGTTTTTTTCATGTACAACTGGTTCTGTAAAATCAATAGAATAAGCCTATTCTATGGTATTTTAACTTTTCTGTTTTCAGTCAAATATGATGCCCCTAAGCAGTGGTGGTCACAAATGTTGTGAGAGTTTAAATGTTATTGTTGTGGTTTCTCCAGCCCATTCTGTCTAGGAGGGCTTCCTTGTTCATTGTAAGGGTGGTCTGCATAGTGGAAATGGCAGGACAATGCTGCACAAGCTTTGTGCTCCAGAACAGGCACCAAACTCTTTCGAAGTTCACACTATAATAGACAAAGTGATGAGTATTTTATAATGGGCAAAACAATGTCAGTATTTATAACAAAGAAGTTATAACTTGACTTAACCAAGGTGCTGTTTTCTTACCACTTCTTACATAGTTGGGGTGCTTTATATGACTAACACCCCAGTCTGAAGCCCATTTTCCCCTCTGTTTCTGACTATTAACTACTGTTGTAGGTAGTTTGACTAGAAGTTATTGCTTAAGCACGGTCAGGTGTCCCTTTGCAGCAGACACAAGTGGAGGTTTTAGCATATTTTTGAAAACGGTACTTTTGTCTCTTTCCCCTTGGAAACCAGAATGAAAACTTTCTTGACCTTGGTCCCTTAGCCCTCACTTTTTTTCTTTTCAATATATAAAAAAGAAATTAAAAATAAATCACTACATTGTTTCTGCCTTCAGCCAAAATGCCTTTCAAGCATGTTCACCATGGGTAAAAAAGAGTTCGGTCTTTTCAAAATATGCACTTGCATGCCAAATATCTGCTATTAGATAGATTAGACTTTGTTGTGAACATATCCCAGTAACATCTCGCTTCATCAGTCTTAGGCTGCTTTACATGGCTCATTATGGCACATGTGATTGTTCTTCAAGAAGAATGATGTGTCGATGAAGAATTAATTAAATTTATAAGGAAGCAAAATTTGCTTAAGGGCAGAGATAATATGTTTACCTATGATTATATTCACCATTTATTCCTTTGTGATTATGGGGTTAGAAGAGCTTATTGATTACCTCTCTTCTCCGAAATTAACATAACAGGTTTTTGACGTAATAAAATTGAAAACAAGACTATGCTATTTTAACTCATTTGAGCCTCAAAGTCCTTCTTTTGTTTCTAAAAATTTTTATGAATACTTTGGAAATTTAAGTTATTTGGCCTTAAAACAAAATTCTTGGGGTTTTTTTATAAAAATGTGGATTTAGGAACAATATGCTGAAATTACATTGTCTTGTTATCTGCTGTTTTCTGTTATTCTAAATGGTTATCAAAGTTAATCAAATATGTTTGAAATATTTTGTTGAGAAAAATGTGCCTATGGTTACCTTTTGTTCTTTCAGACTCTCAGGGTGGTATTTCACCTCCAGATCGCACACACCGAATTACAAGGGAGGGATTCACTCACCTGAAAGTAGATGTGTTTGCCATTTGAGATGTTTTAGGGTTCCCAAGACACATGCAGAAGTTTGGCAAATATGATACAGTATGTGTGGGAGACCTGGATGACAGAAGGACCCCATCTCCCGGTGTTCAAAATAATACCATACCCTTATATTTCAGCAACTGATTCACATGCCGAATGTCTGCTTATGAGCAGCATTTCCTCCTAAACACACCTGCTGCCCTATGAAATGCCCCCAGTTATCCTGCCTGGCCTTCAGCTGCCCCTTCGAAAGGGCATGGTTGACCCAGAGGTGCTGTGCCAGCCTTGCTAGCTCTGCGAGGACATCTTGCATAGCCTAAAACACCTCAAATGGCACCAGACCCCTCTACACCGATAACTGAAGTGAGCCATCAGCTTTTTCAAGTGCAGAATGAGCCTAAGGCAAGGAGGTGTGGACTGGAAACCTAGGAATGATGGTTTTCTTTAAGAGGAACAGAAAAGGCAGTGTTTCTGTGATTGAATGGCAAAAGAAAAGACACGGCAGCTCAAACCACAGTAGAAGGAGTTTGTGAGTTGTCTGTGGAGCAGTCAGGTGTGCCGGGTCGCTTTACCACCGCATGGCAGACACGGCACACTAGAAGTTGACTGACATTTATATTTTGAATTGGTGAGTGCGAAAGGTGTGATAGTTTCAGTTGATGTCTGCAGAATAATTTCATGAATACCAAGGAGTCCCGTGATGAGGATGTTACAGTGAATCAAAGCTGGAGTTGTCTAGGCTACAGGCAAGAGCTGGAGCAGCCAGGGACATTTTGCCTCCTGCTGTATTGTAGAGGACGAAGAGGGGAAAATTAGATACCACTTTTAAATATAGAGAGAGTAAAGTATGGTCTCAAAGTCACAAGCCGTAGAGGTCAGGAGGATATATGGCTTAGGCCAATAAGCAATAGTGATAAGGCAGAGGGAAAGTAATGAGAAGACAACAGTTTGGATGTTTTGAGACTTTTTTGGCTGTAAGTAAAAAAAATAGCAATAAAAGAAATCTTCTTAGGAAGGTGGGGTTGCTCATCAGTAGGAAGCTAATTCATCCTTGATTAGAGATGACATTTTTTCTTCCTGAGAATTTTTTTTGAAGCAATGTTTACTTTCCTGGTTTTATTTCAAAGAATGCATTTTCACTGTGGTAAAAGCCAGAATCTGCATATAAATGGAAATCCTTCAACATCATCACAGGAAAATTTCATTTTCTTGTGCAAGGATAATATTATTATATACACTTCTTAATACTGAATGAAGTGTAAAACAGAATATTTTATTTAAATGTAAATTTTGAAAAATGAATGCAAGGGTATCTCTAAGTTCATTCAGCATCAAAATGCTGCTATTGGGTAAAATGAATAAACACTTAAACTATACTTCAGCTTCTCTCTAGATATCTGTTAATATACAATTTTTGAAAAAGTCTAAAAGCAATACTACTTGGCATTTTTATTTATGAAAAGCTATTTGTGACAGGTAGGACATAAGTCTGTAACCCTTTAGTTTCCTTCTGGTTTGTGTTTGAGGAAAAGAAGCAAGAACTTTCACTGTCCTTCTCACATAAGCAAGCTATTTATCCAAGAAATTACTATTGGTGTGGCTGCTACTATGGTGCAAGGACTTTGCTTGGCTTAATCTCAGTTTCCCTGAAATTAAGTATTACTTTCCCTGTTCTAGACACCTGCTATTGTATACTTGCTCTTGGAGACAATACATTGAACTAGATAAACCTTTTCGTTTGTTGGTTGGTTTGTTTTGTGGGTTTCTTTCTTAGGTTTTTATTTAAAGAGAGAACTGCTCTGGCTTGTTGAATCCAGAAGAAGATTCACCCAAGAGCAATAAAATGATAGTGCCCTACTTTCTTTCTCATTTCCTTTTCCCATAAAAAAGCTGATTCAATAATAATTTCTGGTATATTTAAATCAAAGTAAGGTACTGTTCTCAGGACTCTCTTCTTGTGTCCATAGAAGAGCGACGAAGCTAGTGAATGGTCTAGAGCAGAGGTCCTGTGAGGAGCGGCTGAGGGAGCTGGGTTGTTTAGTCTGGAGAAGAGGAGGCTGAGGGGAGACCTCATAACTCTCTACAACTGCCTGAAGGGGGGCTGTGGTGAGGTGGGGGTCGGTCTCTTCTCCCAGGTAACAAGCGATAGGATGAGAGGAAACAGCCTCAAGTTGTCCCAGGGGAGGTTTCCATTCGATATTAGGAAAAATTGCTTCACCAAAAGGATTACCAAGCACTGGAACTGGCTGCCCAGGGAGGTGGTTGAGTCACCATCCCTGGAGGTATTTAAAAGACATGTAGATGTGGCACTTAGGGACATGGTGTAGTGGTGGACTTGGCAGTGGTAGGTTAATGGTTGGAATGGATGATCTTGAGGGCCTTTTCGAACCTAAATGATTCTATTCTTAGTTATGATACACATTCAGTGTGACATTCACAGTCATACCTGGCAGTTTCTATTTGCCATTTTTAAATCGGGGTAGTATTTAGTAACTTTATTAAGCTCATGACACACCTGGGTTGAAATACACTGCTAAGTATTGCCGATACTTTTTTCCTGGCTTTAGCAATTCAAAAAACACACTTTTTGGTCACTACTGAGACCTGAGTTGCTAAAATGTGATGTTTTACATCTGTAAACAGTAATTAAACATCTGTGAATAATTGTACATTAACAGGCTAGCACTGAATTTAAAAAATAGAAGTGTCATTAAAACACAAACTGTAGCAATACGCAATTATAAAATTAATCACTGTTGTAAAATAACAATAACAAAACCCAGCTGCCTTTCCGAGGGATTAGTGTTGATGCCATTACAGCTCTCTCACTTTCTGTGTATTGCAGTGACATATGATGGTCTACTCCCTTTAACTCTTCTCTATCTGCAGTACTGGAATCTATCATATACCAAACCTGACTAATGCAAATCCTTTTAATGTAAAATCAATAAATCATCAGGTCAACCACCCATTCCTGCAAGTAGAGTCACATTTTATTTAGGAAACAGAGCATTCAACAGATGGCTTTGAGAGCCCTAGAGGTCGAGAGAATTCTCTGGTTCTTCTGTGTTCTTCAAGGGTAGGAGGATCAGCATCTGGCTCCATTAGATATCTGAGAAGGTCCATTCTCTAGGGAGTCCTTATGCAAGAAGGATAAATAAATGTCTTATTGGACCATGAGGGAGGTTTTACAAAACCAAAAAAATAAAGTTAGACAAACACAATGCCTGACATGATGAATATTGTATGACAAATACCATCTTCTTACTAGCAATCTTTTGGAGAACTCCAGTATCATACGGTTCTCTCCCCCCCCCCCCGCCCCTTCTTTTCTTCCTTTTAAAAATCTAAAAAGTCTTTGGATCAAATAACGAATTAATATATTTGAATAACAGTATTTGCCTGACTACAATTTTCAAGTATCAGGTAGTCTTGACATTACATTTCTTCGAAGCCTATTGTAACACAAGGAGTGAGCCGAAGTAAACAGAAATAACAAATATGCGGTGAAAAATCATATAAATTGGAACAAATGGGTGTCTTTGGGTTTAAGTAGTCCTTTTGTTGAGAACTTGAGTCCAATCCTTTTACAGTCAACAGGAGCTTTTCCAGAGACTGCAGTGAACTTTGATTTATTCCTTGCGATAAAAGTATGAAGAGACAATATTAAGGATACCTCTGCTTAGAAAGGGACCTTTCAAATCCACAGGGTTTGCTTTCAGGTTATTAGGATAACACAGATTAATATTTTAGCCAATTGTGAGCTGCTCACAGCATCCATATTATAAAAAAGTTCTGCAACTTATTCTTGTAAAACTCCAAGCTTCATAAGCTCTACTTAGTGAGCTCCTGTTCTGTTATAAATTACCAAGTCCAGTATTATTGCAAATCCAAATAAACTCCCTGGTGATTACAGATTATAGTTGCAAATCCAAAAGGTATAACACAATATACTTTTCTTAGCTAAATTAATTATTTCAGTTCTGGGCAACGCAATAGTAAGAACTGAACCACCAGCTGGCTAATATGTACAGTCAAAACATTTAGCAGCAGGTTTTTACATTAGTAACAGCAAGAATCCATTTCACAGTAGACAACAGAGAATAAATGATTCTCATTTTAAGAGTCCTTAAGGCTAAAGTGCTTTATCCTCCTTAAATGTTCTGACTAACTAGCTCCACATGATGTCATCAAGATTAATTTTATGTAGGTAGTTTCTACTGCAGAAATACAGTAGAAATGTGTACAAGGCTATAGGAAGCAGGGGAGACAGAGCAGAACAATTCATGTAAAACAGAATAATTGTCCAGTTTCATAACCAAGCCTTACAGGTCTTGGTTCTTTTCAGTGTGTGTGGGAATCTCCTTCTTCCAATTGCTGATGCTGTGATTGTAAGCTCAAAGATGGAATATACTAAACTCCTCCCTACTCTCAGAAGTTTTCTTTTCCATGAGTCAACATGTAGGCTAGACTTTTTTTAGAGACTAATTTGCAAAGAAGTGGTGCCAATATTCTTCTGGAAAGCATGCAAAAGACAGTATATCTGGGAACGTGCAATGTTTGCTATTTAACTGGACCAGAAAAGATATAGGGTAGGTTGGGTTTTGGTGGGGCTTTTGTTCCACACACACCGCCCCCCAGTCCCCCAAAACACCTTTTATCATGTAGTTTGAGGAAACTATGTTAGTTGTTAAAAAAACACCTTATTCAAAACACAACCAGTAGTACTTTAGCTATCTGAACTTCCATTAAAGTCAAAGGAGGCACAATTCAGTTATGTAAGCATCAGTATCTAGTTTCACTGGAGAAAAACCAGCATACCCAAAATGTATCTACCAGAGTAGCAGGTATGACACAAGACTTGCTAGAGGCATTGATGAGTCTGCTTTGTTTTATGTTGGTCTTTTTCATGAGAACTCTGATCTCAATTGCATGTTGCAATTGACGGCAATTTGTCCATTAATCGCAATGGAAAGATATGACACAGGACATTTTGGAGACCCACATTCTTCTGGTGTGACAGTTTGAGGCCAGGGAGATTACAGTAATGCATTTCAAATGATACTAGATGCCTGTGATAAAAAAGTTGAACCGAGTGCTTGCAATCTAGCCAAACTCATCAGTGGCTGCTGGCATTTCTTCAGCTATCCAGTAGGATAAACTCAGTAGCTCTCCAGATCCAGTGATTCATTTGCCTGAACGTAGTTATCTAAACGCACACACAAACATTAGACAATTATCTAGCTGCTTGTGTCAAATTCTCTGTGTTATGTCCTGTACGATCCAAGATACATCCTTGGTTATCTCAATGGCTTTAGTTTTTAGCAATTGGTTTTCAGCAACTGAGACCCATCAGCTTCCCAGATCTTCAGTCAATATAACAGGAGGCTTTCCCATTCCCAGAAGATGTCTCAGATATGTTGGGATGTTTTGCATTAGACGCTATATCAGACACTTGCTGTGGAGGCACCTACATTTAAATTTTTCCTGTCTGAAGTTTATGCTTAGTGTGGGCACCAAGAGATGCGTTTGGTGACCTAACCTGGGAACCTAATGCAGGACTTGATTCTTCCTAAAATTCAACATAGTCAGTGAGGAAAGTAGGATACTCCAAAGGGCATTTCAGAGCAGGAGCATTAAGTCGTTTTTTCCCTCCATGTTATCCAGGTAAACTGCAGCTAGGATGGGCAGAATCAGTTGTCCATTTGGGCCATTTGAAATTGCCTAGATTATCTGCCACATCATCATGGGACTGGCAGATGAACCCCAGATACACTGGAGATCCACAGAACTCTGGCATGGTAGCTGGAAGCCAGGCATAATATGTTGAGGCATCTCAATGTGCTCTAGACACTACATCCAGGCACCATTTCTTCTCGTATAGACAGATTCTATTGTGCACAGGGAGGCGCAGTAAAGAATGATATACGCAACTTACGAATGCAAAGCAGTTATTTGGTAGCTAATACACACAACAGATAACTGGGACTAATGAGCTACTAGGCTAAGCATTAATATGATCCCACAATGAGATACCCAAAATTTCTCAGCTGGGCGACCACTTTGCTTTGATGCTTTGACAGCCTTTTTTTTTTTCTTTTCATCGCTGGGAGAGGACATTCTTCCACTCCATGAAGAGTGGAATGGAAATTAATAGAAATTTCATATTTGACCATGGTGGGAATTATTTTTAATACTGTCATAATGATGGTGATAATATTATGATCTTTCTGTTTCTATATATTTTTTTATCCATAGATATAGAATATTTTATATAGACATCCAAATAGCTTTCAGAGTTGGGGAAATGAGGATGCTTAAAGATGATTTGGTTTCCACAGGGACAAAAAGATCTAGCACAGAATGCATCTGTTTCTCAAGCATGCACTTTTATCTCACTGGAATCAGTGGGATATAGAAAAGTGATTAAAGTATTGATTGTATGCATTCCTCAAAGATGAGAGATATAAATCTGGCCCTGTCTTGTCCTATCCTAATTAAGTTTATAGTTTTAATTTTATTTGAAAGTTGATTAGACAAACCAGAATAGGTGAGGGGAGGATGTATCACTTGAATACTCAGTATGTTTTTGGTAAATTTTTAATGAATCTGAGAATTGATAGCTTTAGAAAGAAAATTAAATAATTTGTGGACAATTTGGGCATTTCAAAATGTTTCAAATGACATTTTAGAGAAATGACAAAGCATAAAATAATCTGAACTTAAAATAATCCCACTTCGTTTGATTTTTTCTTTCTGAGTCAACTCAGTTATTTTGCCTGAAATTCAAAAAATGTTTTGTTTTAGGTGAACCCTATATTTTTCACAAAAGAAAGCTGAATCCAATGCTTACATTTTGCCACTTTTAGACAGGGATATCAAGTAAACGCATGCTGAACTAGTTTGCTGCCTTAATGGGTCAATGTTTCAAATAGGTATTGAATCCCAAAGACAATTTTCCAGATATGTGTGCAATAAGACATTGTGAAGGAAATTCAGAGTTTCACTGGGGAAGAAAAAGAAGTTAAAACTAGTGTTGTCATTGCATGTAGAATATTTCCAAATTTGAAATACAAGACAGATGAGCACCAGAACAAGTTGGTACCGAAAATCATAGTAGAAAGAGGTTTAAAGCAAGAGAATAAGTGGGGGTTTGAAAAAAAATTGTGGAAGGATACTCTGTCTACCCAAAACCCTATGTGAACAACATTATTCTTTAAAAGTGAACTTACAGCCTTTCACAGAATGGCAGCTCAGGACTGTTATTGCCATTAAACACATGCAGTGTTGCATGAAAAATTGTTTTATAGTCAAAAAAGGACCACCTTTTATACAGAGCCAACAATATCTTGTGAGTATAGTACAAATCTTACCAGTCTAACCAAATAATTATTGCTAGTCCAGGTATAATTACAGAAAAGTACACAATCATAGAAAAATGTCCCAGCAGTAATACAATTTAAGATGTTACACTCACACTCCCAGTATGGGTTCATGTGTAACTGTGCCTCATTTCCCTGGGATTATGCTTACCCTTCCTCTGCTCCTTTGGTTCTTAAGGCCATCAGCACTCATCTTCCTCAAGAAGGAGGTGGTAGAGGGGGTCAGCGTCCCACCTTTGTACTAGCAGAAGGCCACTGCTGGTGCTGGACAATTCTTCCTCCTTCCTCCTGGGTTTGCTTGGATTGGAAATTGGAAAATTTGCTTGCCAATTTTCCTAAATCTGTCAAGTCTGCTTGCCTGTTCTTCCTTCATTAGCTCCCAAAGCAAAGCTGTTCATGAGTTTCTACACAGGTATGCTTAATCTTTGCTCTTTGCTGCCCTTGAACTAAACCCAGCTTTACCCAGCTCCTGAGACTGCATCCCTGTAGTGATCAGGAACTGGCCATCAGTGATTTATTCGTAGCTCTGGGTCCTCTGTTATCCTCCTATGTCAGCAGCTCCACAGTCTATGCTACCATCCTACACTTGCACTGCTCTACACATTTTTATTCTAGAACCAGAGATACTTCATTCTGTGCTGGTTTTGTTTTGAAGCCATGGGAAATGTTCATTCAGTACAGAATTACTGCTTGCTATTACTATCCTTTAATTACATGTGTGTGTGTGTGTAAATAAAAATTACTATTTCTGTGCCACCACAGAATTGCACAGGGCTAAAGCTAGAACAAGTGAAGTTACAGCAACCTGGTTCTTAGACGACTGCTGGTAGAGATAAATCAAAACAAGGTCCAGGCCAGAACGGCAATGCCACATCAAATGGAATACACAGCACAATCACTTTGCTAAATGAAGAAACTTAATTTGTAATTGTAATCTAATCCCTGACTTCCAGATAAACAAGTTGTCAGACTGTCATCCAGCTTTGACTCCTCTAAAGAAGAATTTATCTTATTGTATTTTTGGTGTCAATACAGACAGAAGGAAAAAGTGAGAAAAAATTGCACTAATAAATGTCAAATTAGCAGATGCTCAAGAGAGAACTAAGAACAGATGTTGGAAAAAATGTTTTCAGAGATATAGAGACGTCTATAGATCAAGGTGATGAAGTCAGAGCATGGAGTTAGATTGTTTTAAGGAAGTTTTGAAAGAATATGACAATTTTGCCCACTATTTATCTTACATAAATACTGAAGATTTGTAGTATGGCTTCTTTCTCCTTCATATAATTGGATGCAAGTCTGTTGCATGATGAATATGTCTTTGTTCCTTGCTGTCATGTGGCACTATATGACACAATAACATGATGACCACATGGCTTCATACAGGAAGTAAAAAAGAAAATTGAAAATTTCGAGGTAAGGAAAACAAAATGAAAATGTGTGGAATGACTTTTAAAAATATCACACAGGCTTGTAGAGAAAAGGTTTTTTTTCTTAAAAAAAAAGTTGGTTTAAGACAAAATAAAAAGGGCAAAGATTTGTGCTATTTCAGATATGGAATTTTGGTTCTTTTTCCATTACTTAAGTTTTTCATTATTTAGACTCACATTTAAACAGTCTCACTTTTGGATAAGAGTAGGAAGAAGGCATCGATTTAATATTGAAGAAAGAAATTTCACAAACATGCAAAGTTTACAAAGTAAAATCCCTTAAGCTCTTTCAAAAGGCTGTAGTACTTCAAACTCCATGAAGTTTAAGCTTTCTGATACTTTTGACCTTTTAGTTGTATTTCTCCAGAGTGTTATCCCAATGCAATTTGTTTTAAGAAGAATAAAGAAAAACAGGAACCTCATGCAGTTCAACAAATGGAAGTGCAAAGTCCTGCGCCTGGGGAGGAGCAACCCCAGGCACCAGTACAGGCTGGGGGCCAGCTGGCTGGAAAGCAGCTTTGCAGAAAAGCACCTGGAGGTATAAGACATGGGCACACTGGAGCAAGTCCAGTGAAGAGTCGCTATGATGATTAAAGGGCTGGAGAACTGGATGTATGGGGAGAAGCTGAGGGAGCTGGGACCGTTTAGCATGGAGCGGAGAAGCCTGCTGGGGCTGAGGGGGGAGGATCTTTTCAACATGTACAAATACCTGAAGGGAGGGTGCACAGAGGACACAGCCAGGCTCTTCTCGGGGGCAGGACAAGAGGCGGTGCGCACAAGCAGAAGCACAGGAGGTTCCCTCTGAACATCAGGAAACGCTTTGTGCCTGTGAGAGTAACTCAGCACCGGCACAGGTTGCCCAGAGAGGTTGTGGGCTTTCCATCCTTGGAGATACTCAAAAGCCATCTGGACATGGTCCTGGGCAACCTGCTCTGGGTGGCCCTGCTTGAGCAGGGGGGGGGGGACCAGATGGCCCCCAGAGGTCCGTTCCAACCTCAGCCATTCTCTGATCTTGTGAAAAAAACATGAGATTCAATTGAGTTCATGATGTTTTAATGTTGGTGATTTGTGCAACTACTCAGAATTGCAGAATAATTGAATGTCATAGGTAAGTCAGTATTTGCTATCAACCGGGGCTTTATGGCAATCTGCAGAGCATCTGTTGATTTTAACTAATGCTATCTCTGCTATTGGTTCTTAATTTGGTGAGTGTAAAGTTCAAAAGTTGTATACCAAAATAGTAATGAGCCAAAAAATAGCTGTGTAAAGGGGAATCCCTCCCTCGCACAACTAAAGCACTCTTATAAGCACAGAACAGTAAGTATAAAAGTAGGTTCACTTTAAATACTTCGTGAGTTGTTGTGAGAATATTATTGTAAAAAATATAAAATAAATGTGGGATTTATTTTCTAATACAGCAATAAATCTACATGAAAAAATTCTGTATGGCATTGCTGAAACAGCCTCTTACGTCATTTAAGAAAAAGCAGTAAAATTTCAGAAGTGTTTTCCAAAGGCTTTGTAAGAAATCTTTGCTGACTGTAGACATCAGATTTAGAATAAGATTCCCACATCCCAGCAAGGAACTATAAGGTATTTTATGAGGTAACGTTACCTGTGAAATACTATTATCTCCGCAAGTAAAATTTTTTGCCACTTACTTACAAAAATGTTCTGTAATTGCAAAAGAAAAAAAGCTGCTGTAAGAGATCTGAAATTCCAAGTATAGTTCTGCATACATGGGAGTGTGTAGTCATCTAATGGTCTTTCCATACTTAGAAGACCGAGTTTGAGTTTCATCAGTATTTTCAATTTAGACAAGCAGCTTAGGAAAATGCACTTGTATGGATAGCAATGAAAATTGCTCAGCACTATTTTGTGATAGAGTTGTCATTTTGTACTGTTGTTTTCTATGTAGCTGAGATTTTTCCCTGTTTAATTTGAATGAAATAGCTGTTACTGGGTCTGAACAAGCGAAGTCGGAAACTGAACTGGGTCCCTTCCATCACACTTCAAAATACAAGTATTCTCTTTCATCTTATAATTTAAATTCTTGTGAGAAAAGTTCCAGGGAAGTAAGAAATAGATGTACTTCTACAGAAGTACAAAACAGGTACATTTAACTTTGAATGGCATGCAGCAAAAATTATTTTCAGTGGGTCTTTCAATTCATGCCAATTTGCATTAGAAAAGTGTTTAAGTAGTTAACATATTTAAGTAAGAGCTTTGAAGAGAGCTTTATGTTCTGCATAAAAGATAGGTATTCAGCAGTATTTACTGAATTTTTTAAAGCTTTGAATGTTAAAGAGAGTATCTTTCAGAAAGAAAATCTATTTTTTCACATACATGCATGAAGGTTTTTTATGGAGACACTATGCTAAATGCTCAGGTTTGAGCTGATAATTTACAGAGACAATCAAACAGTATGAAAGTAATTTTTTAAAAAGGCTGTGTAATTAAGCTTGTCAGATGCAACCTCAGTAGTTTTGGGGGTTATATTAGTAGCTGTGTTTATTCATAGAAATGTTGCTGCGAAGCCACAGGTATTATAGATGTTAAATTATTATTAATCTGAGCAGTTCTTGAAAGAATCTGAGACACCAACTTGAATTTCGAAAAGATAATCAGCAGCACCCCACCAGTGTATACCAAATATCTGTGTTACAGTGTCCACTTCAAATCTAAATACTATTTTGAAGAAAAGCTTGCACTCTATGAGTAGATGATATACACATGTTTGATTGTATCCCGTTGACCCCATTTTGACGGGACATTAACTTCCATTATGCAGTTCACTTGTATTTCACCTGATATGTCAGCCACAGTCTATAGTAAAGACTCAAGGCTTCACAGAGTGTTCAGATAATATAGCCAAGATTTGCTGGGAGATCAAGACCAAGCATTTGCTCTGAAGTACATACCAGAATGGTTTTAGTGTAAATAAAGTTGTGCAAGGAAGCATGAAATTGAGAGAGTTCTTGAAGCCTCTGGGAATGGAGGGAGCTAGTGCTTCTGCCACATTTGACACTCTTGCATGGGTGATTTGTCTTCAAAATAGGGTGGAATGGGCTAAGAAATCAAGAAGTGCCCATTATGCAGACCCTTTAACTTCTTAGAAGGTTATAATGTTGGGAGCCAGTAAAACGCATGGCCAAGGGAGAAACTATTCTATTGGTAAAAGGTTATGATGATATGAAGTGAGTGTATCAAAAACTTTACTGCAGTTTAGTTTTAGCTGGTGTTTTTTTGTTGTTTTGGGGGTTTTTTTTAATAGATAAACTTTTATTACTAGCAAAATTCTTCACTATTATTAGTACTGCCTTGCTTTAATTCTTTAAGGCATTTCAAAAATAGTACTTGTAAAGTACTTACAAAGTATACAGAACTTTGAACAGGTTCCTTGCCTACTAGGCGTATCACTGCAGCTCAGCTAGAGCATGCAAGAAAATTAATTAACCCGTGTTTTCTGAAAGAAGCCATTTTAGAGTGTCTGAACAAAATGTATCTGTGATACAAAGTAGGAAATGGTCAGAGAGATAGTTGGAGAGACGTCATCCAGCTGTAGTTTCATCTCAATAGATGTTTACATTGAGGTCCTAACATTTCATTCAGAATGGATAACCACTGATTGTAGATCAATTAATTTCTAATAAATGGGAATTATTGAGGCTCTGGTTTTTGTATTTTAATAAACTGAGCTTATATTCTTGAAGTAGTTTTGTCTGAAAGTACAAGATAGAGAAAATACAAATTTTTATTGCTGGTCTTCTTTGGTTTGGAATATTTGGCTTCTCAGCATTTATCCATGCCTGATTGGGGGGGGTTCTAAACTAAAACATCTGTGATCACACTGGAAAATAAATTGTAGATGGCTTAATTAAACTACCTATACATAGGCATCCAGTGCCATTTGAAACACCATGGGATACTGGTTTTGACCTCCAGCTGTCACTTCAGAAAAGCACAGGCCTTGGTATATCCTATGGCATAAAGCCTTATGTCTTGAGTATCCTAGACCATCCCAAATAACACTAGACATCTTTGTTTAGGAACCTGAATTGACACCAAAGTTATATTACGCTCTTGGAGAAGAATATAGTTGCTTAAACATACATGCTTAATGTCATTCAAGGTGCATGGCACTGTACATACAAGGTCACTAGAAACATGTTCAGGGAAGAGTGCTCTTTGGATGGGCTCAGTTTGAAACTAGAATGCTTAAATTTAGTTGTACACTCTACAGTTGCTTACAAGTGAGCCAAGTGTCTAATTTCCTGGTTTGGGTGAATGGAGGGCTAGTAAATACAGACAATGGAGACAAACAACCTATTCATTGGTCTCCATTCAGTGTCCGTGCTTGATATCTCAGCATGAAGTAGACACTGCTTAGGTAATTGAACCAAGGTTAGGAATCAGCTCTCAGGGCCCTGACTGAATTAGCCAAGGACACATTCTGGTTCCTGCACATAGGTGCTTAGTGCTACTTGAGCCACTGCAGGCTTTCCAGGATGTTTTTCCAGGGCTGGCAGATACGAGACAGCACTTAACATCACTTATGGAGTAGCAGCTGAAGGGCAGGCAGGATACCCTAGAGAATTTCAAATGGTGCTAGATACTTATGTTCAGGCAAATTAATTAAAATTTTCATCCCTGTTGATGACAGTGGGAGCTGGGGCATGTAAATAAATGTAGGTATCTTTACCTGAGAGTTGAATTTCACCCTTCATGTCTGGGTTTTTTTGCCCTAATGTAGCTGTCTGTGCCATTTGAGATGCCTTTGGTATTCTGCCTGTCCTCTATCTGCCAGCCCAGAAAGGCATGAACCTCTCCTAGATCTTGCATCGCCTCGACCAGGATCATGCCAATATCTCAGATAAAATAGGGCATGTCGAAGGGCCCTAGACACTTTAGGTTAGGCAACTGTGGGAAATCCTTAATATATGTGTCAATGAAGTGATAACATTTCAAGGGCTTCGGAATCTGAAAGTGACCCTGAATTGAAGTATAATGGCAAGTAGTTTGTAAGTGTAAGTAAGTTTGTTAAGACCTGAGAGCATTTGGAAACAGGAGGGGGAAAAAAATAAAATCAGTCTTACATATCTGTATGTTTAAAATAATAATTACAATTTTTTTAAAGTGTTATCCTTCCAATAAATTAGATAAGTCAGGTAACCTCTAAGTATTTACTAAGATTTACTAAGATTTTCACAACAAAAATAGGCGTACCATTTAATATATGTGCAATACCTATAGTTGTTTACTATGTAAACAACCCAAGATTTTATGTGATCTGGGGAACAATCAAATCAAAACCCTAAGGACCCAACAGGAAAGAAACTGCTATTCATCACAGGAATGTTACTATTTTAAAAGTTGAGTGATCATCTAGAATACTTAGAGAGGGTAATTCTCACCTCGAGGTGAGGAGTGGAAGGACAGGTAATTGTTTTCCCACCAACCGAGGTGTAGAATGCTGCCAGCTTCATTCTTGGCTGTGTTTGCTGTAGCATTCTCTGTCAAAGTACTTAAGCAAAGACTTGAATCTCCTCTGGGAAGGTATGAGAAGTGAACTGTGACTTTCTTAGTAAGTATTGAAAATAAAGAGCACTGATACTAGTAAGTTTTATAGAGAAAAGAAAAGAATTTTTGTTTGTACTAAACGTTGACACCCATGCATACTCTTTAGTGGGCATGCCGATTTTTCCTGTGTTTCCTGTGATACAGTGTGGCCTTCACAGTAGCATTATCAGTAGCATGGTGTCAACTAATGGAGAACAGCTCTTTTTTGCTAGTCAGAGAGGGTAAACAAACTGGCAAAGAGGTATTTTTGGCTTTAAAAGTTGAAGTGTAGATAGCGCCTTTGTGAAAAGAGAAAAAAAAAACAGATGTTGGTATGCATAAAAGTAGATTAGAGAATAAGGACATTGCTCTGTAATGGTTCAGAGGTCTGTGTCTTTTACTTCGCAAATACTTGCTGCCATGAAGAACTGCCAAGACGCCAGGTCTCTGGCAGCATGAATTTTAACCTTAGACTCTCTTTTCCTTTTTTGCTTCGCAAAGTTCTTGAGCACAATCTATTACCCCCAGTAAACCAGACAGTCCTGTCCTATCTCCAGTCTTCACTGCTGCTTGGAAGATTGTACAGTTTCATTACATTCCAGCGTAGAGCTACTGGAATGCTTTTATAACCCATCCATTACTCATCATTTCAAATGGCTGCCTATTTCACTGCAATTAACCTGACACAAAGTGCCTTAGGTTCTCAACAGTCTCTTGGCTTTGCCGTCTTTGTCGGCTTTGATTGATTTCTACGCGTTTTCCATAATCCCTTGTCCCTGTAGGTTTTGTTTCTTTGAGTCTGTCGTGTTCTCATGGGCTGACTCGGTGGTAACGATTTGAACTTGTTATCTTTATGGTCTGTCCTTAGGTTTCTGGCATTCAGCATTTATGCCGGTGCAAAAGCTTGGTTCCTAACTGCAGCTTCCTCCATTGGATAGATAGGATGCAGTTATACGTAGCTGCTTATCTGTAGGTGACTTTAGGCTCTGACCAACTGACATCCATAAACAAACATAAACTGGAACAGAAAATTGGTGGGTTTCCAAAATGTACTTCTGTCTTTAGACAGACGTATCATCGTTATAATTAGACCACAGCTCATATTCTTTACTAATAGCAAAGTTTTGGTTCTACAAATGAGGAAAAATCAATGCTTTATTTGACTACAGAGGGACTAAAATAAATGCACAGTGTTTGGCTCTGATCTGATAATTTTCTGGGTTTCTCATTTTGTTTTGTTTTCATTCCCCTAAATTGGCTCCATTTAATACTGAATTAATGTGCTCTCTCTCCCTTGGTCCTAATTTCTGCATCAGAAATTCTGCTTCTAACGCCACACATTATTGTATTTCCAAACTGCTGCTGTTCTGGGCAATGTGATTTGATACCATGTGTGAAGGACTTGGATCAAAGCAGACTTTTATTTATGCAAGGCGGGGAGACTGTATCCAGTGAGAGTCAGAGGGTTATCCTTACTCATTTACTTTTAGTTAAATAATTATGTTTTGATACACATTCCTTGAGACCCTTTATTCTTAAGTGGGAATTTAGAAAACCATGCCTAAAGCAACTTTGCGACATGTACATTTTGTGCTTTTTCTTTACCTATACTGCTTAGGAACAACCTATAGCCCAGTTACCTATGGCTGTAGTCTCATTGTTCGGAGACTTCTACATTGCTACGGAAAGAAAGATTGATTCTTCCGTCCGCTAGCTTTCTGTCACATGGATTCTCAGGAAGTATAAGCGTTGATCATACTTAACCTTCTCAATTTCTTTCATAGGATGGAATGATTAAAGGGAAGAGTATGTGAGCACCACGAGATGTCAAAAACTTGTAACCCCTTCCAGTAGGTTTAACTCTGTGGCAACACAAGAGAGCTGCTGCCGAAGAGGGACTGGTGGTCCTCTGCAAGCTCTGCGTTGTTTCGTAACCAACCTCCCCTTGGATGCACGGGTCTTACAGTTACAAGCACATGGGGATATCTGTTGTAAGCTGTAATGAACTTCAAAATGTCATCTCTAATCTTTTGCAATTGTTTTGCTTTGCTTTGTTTTGCTTTGCTTTGAATGGTATTTTTTAAAGCAACGCAACCTGAATTGCTTGCAAAGTAGAGAGACACAGATGGCTGTGAACTGATCTTGTTAGAGTTTGTTAAAATAAAATGACAGATGTACCTTAGAAATTGAATACAGGTGCTGCAAAGAGAAAGTTATTACTTTGTATCTGACTTTGTCTGGAGACAGCTGGTGCTACAACTTTTTTCATTTTTTAATTTTTTTTTTATAATGGGGATTCAGGCATTTTATTTGTTCTCATCTGATACGTCACTTTCAAAACATAGTTAAATGGCTCTGAAGATTACTACCAACTGTAATAAATAATGAAGGACTTGATTCTCAGAGTTGCCAAGTATCCACAACTCCCAGTGATTTCAGTATGTTTTTTCAAATCAAGGCCCTCAATCAAAAAAAGAAAACGGAAGCATTTTGTTTCAAGTATTTTTCTGTATTTGCACCTGAGTCCAGGGTAATCAATATAAACATAGTTAGGCATAATGCCTATAACTCTTGCAAAGGAGATGATTTTTGGTACATCAAAATACTGAAAATTAGATAGTTCTGTACTTCATGCATGGTACTTCATGTCGTGTCTTCAACTCCCATTTACTTTTTACTGTGCACAGAGCTAACTGCAGAGTTACACCTTATATTATTAAATCAGTCCAGGAAGATTCTGTGGGGTTGTGCATGTCCATATATCATCACAATTTACAAATCAGAAAAAAAAAGAAAATTAGTGTCTTTTGTTAGATCGACTGAGTGAGTGGAGCAGAAACAGGGCACTAAAACATGTTGTTTAGATGTGGACCAGAAGGAGAAAAGTGAAAAATTAGCTACCGGTTAGAAACAGTTGTGTTTAGTTTAAATTCTGCTAACCAGTAAAGCTATTTGAGAGAAAAGAGTGGTTGGCAGCTGGTGAAAGAAGGGGGTGTTAATAAAGCAGAGGTGGGAAGATCATTATTCTGCACAGAGCTGACAGAAGCAGGTGGTGAATGCCTATGAAACGTTCAGGGGTAGTTGGCAGGGTGTCACTGGGAAAAATGGAACGTGCAATATCTTTATTCAGTCCATAACTTTTACTGTCCAGTATAATAATGGGTTTTAGTTTCCAGGCTCATATGTTGAAGGTGTTTTATAGGTCTCACTTGAGGCTCAGGACAGAGAGAACAGTGATAGAGAGACTGTTCTGTGAAAAATGGTTTCCTCCAACGACTGAATGTTTCTGTCCTCTGCCAGTTGGCTTTTCTTTTTGAGATGTGGCGCTCATTTGGTTTCAACTCTACGGCTTCTACAAGGACATTCTGTGCAGTGACTGAAATGTATTACAGCCTGGGATGAATGGCTATAGGGCACGTAGCTTTTGATGACTCAGTTGTCCAACTAATTAACCATGGTAGCTTAGGAGATAAATTGAAAAGTTTTACTCTATAATGGTCTCATGTCACTGATGTTTGCTAATTTTCAGGAATTCTTCCTCCTATAGTGTTAGGTGAAGGTAGAAGATGCTTTCTGGCTAGGAAAAAGCAGAGTGCCAGGAAATTTTCATCCAATATATGATCTTCTTTTCTGTACAGATTGCAACAGGTTAATTACTTTTTTAAAAATATATTTAAGAGCAGAATGATATGTAACACTAAAAATGCTCAGTTAAGCGAGGTTGGAAGGTTGTTTTTCGTGGCAGGTGTCGGTAGTGTAATAAGGATATGTAGAATTCATGTATAATTCAGGTCTGTTCCAAGCCAGGATCCTGTTTTGCCAGAGGACTACTGAATGGAGGTCATCTTTCAGTTATTAAGGTAGCGTTCTCCTCAGATCAAATGTTCTTATGTTTGAGAACCTAATTGTGTGTCACTTTTTCTTTGTTTTGTCTGGGGGTTGCCGGTGCTGTACATGCATAATACTCCAAGAGAGGCTTACAGGCATTCAGCTGGGCATTGAATTTAAGAAACTTTCACTCCCTACTGATGCTGAAGAAAGACATCATGAGACATACTTAACATGGAGCACCTTAAAATGAAGGCATTTAAAATGATCGGTCCTCTTCGAAACATAACAGCTTGGTCATCATTAATTTACCAAAGTTTCTTTAGAAATGAATATATAGAAATGCAGTATGAAATTCTTCTTTCCTGTTCTAACTTTGCTTATATTTTATCATTTGGTAGAAATCAACATCACTTACATTAAAAAATGAAATATCCTTTGTGTGCAATACTGAAAGATTTTAAATAAGGAGAAAAAATATATTCTGGTGTACTGATATATCTCTGATAATGATGCTGGGCAAAATCATACTTCGTGGGTAATACTGTGAGTCACTGGTTATTTGATAAACCACTGGAATAAGCAGAGCTCTTTGAAGCACCAGTAATGCAATGGGTATATTCATATAGCCCAATAGATATAAAGGCCCCAGAAATTATCTCCAATTTTCTACCTAGATTTTGTGTAAGTTGTACAGATAAAGAAATATTAGGATGGGAGGGGGCTTCTCAGGTGCTTAATATTTTTTTTTTTTAAATTCACAGTGATGCATTGGTAGTGTCCAAAATCTGTAATCGTTAGGCATAAATACATGGCTCGTGACTTATTATTTAATTTAACTATATTTTTCCATCCTGATTCATATTTCTTATGCTGGAAATAATATTTCCAACTAAAACCATAGACAAAAGTTTGCTTTTAAGCCTGTTACATTAGTCCCTCTGAATATTGTTGATTAGTTCTGCTTCGTGAAGTGATAGCATCAAATCTGTTTCCTGTAAGGATTATAAGTAAAAAGAATGAAACTGATTTTTCAGTAGTCTCACACTGTATTTAGTGTGTGTCTGAATTACACTGTATCAGCAGGTGAAGACTTGCTCTGCTTCGCGCTTGCCATCATGTTTCCCACTGGCCACAATTGTTTTAAAGGATTTAAGGAAATGAATGAATATATTAATACCAAAAGCATGAAAAGTAGTTTAATTATTTAAAAAAATGAGAAAAAAAAACCCAAAACACCACTCATTTGAACCATAAAATGACCAAAATTAATATTTCAATATGAGAAATTACTATGGTGAAGGTGCTGGAAATAAAGAGAGCCAATGCAATGTTCAAAAGGAACTGAATGACTGAGGAGCTGCAACGCTGGCTCTAGGAGGTTACGGTGAGATGCACACTCAGTAAGTAGCAACCGGGTTACTTCAGGCACTGGACCTCTGTAAAGGATTAAAGTGGTGATAAAGGCCTGATACGGGCCTTTGAAATGATAATGATAATAATAATAATCCTTTAAATGCGATAGATAAATGGCTAAGGGAAAGGGAGGACTGCATAAGAAAGTACCTTGCATTTTTGAGTTTGTTCACTGCATTTTTATGTATATCTGTGATGGCTGGGTAAAATTTTCAGTTGAACTGAATGTCAACAGCACCAATTTAGTCGTTCTTGTCCCCAGAAAGCTTAGCTAATTGGACAGGTACACACCTTTCTTTCCTCCTTGTATATTCTAGTACAAGGGCGGGTTTAACATTGAATTCTTGCCTCATGAACTGCATTTAAAAAAAAGATTCCTATACCGGAATGGACTCTTCCATAGCATTGAGATTATGCCAGTATCATTGTAACAGATTATGTATATATCTTGTTTTATATGCATACAACTTTCCTAGCTAGGAAAGTCCCTTAAATTCCTTAATAACTGAGGCCCTCCTGAGACTGTGGCTTCAGGACTCCCGAGGATGCTGGTTCATACGGCTTGATCCAAAGTCCTCTGGAGGTACTGGAAGCCCGTTGACTTCAGTATAATTTCCATCTGACTCGTATGCAATTATGACCCCCTGTGTAACAAAATTAGAACAATCAGTTATCCATCATTTTTGCAAGCGTAATGGCTGTGGGCATACTCAGCTTGATTATAAGGGAAGACTGCTCTGGTAGAGAGATTTCAGAAAGCCAGATGGACTTACTCAGGTATTGGCAAGGAGAAGTGGTCTTGGACATTATTTTTTTCCTTCTTTAACTCAGCAAGAATCATTTGTCATCTATTGCTCTGCCTTTCTAGAGTATTATACCATGACCGTAATGCTGAAATGCTGTTTGCATACTGTTCCAGTCCATGACTGTTGGCAAATCTGCCTTGCTTCTGTGGAATTTGAAGATTACTTTGGAGGCAAATATGTCTTCGCTCGTACTTTTCAAAGTGTTTTCTTCTTTTTTTTTTCTTTTCTTTTTTCATTTTACCTTTTTCTTCCTCTGCTCTGTTATGCAGAGCCAGAAATTTTTTTGTGGTCCCTTCATATTTCATTACTTGTGACAAAGTGTGCCTTGAGAGACTCTGCATCACTCCAGGTAATTTCATCAGTGTCGAAATGGATGTTAGCCAGTGGCCTTGACACTGCAAGTTAGTCTTTTATGAAAGATTTAAACAGACAACAACAAGGCGTAGGGTGGTATCTTTAGACTAGACCGTGGAGAACACAAATGTCAAAAGCATACAGCATTCTCTTTAGTGCTTTTCAAATTTTCTTGAAGGTTTTACATTTGCAACAAGACACATACTTTGAAAAATCAAAGCAGTAGTGGTAATATCCAACGAGTTGTCAAATTTACATTTCAGAATCTCTCTTTCTCTGCTCTTGCTTGGATGTAATAAAGTGCCATAAAGTCTGACAGTCACCCACACATACTAGTATATTAAGTTCCTGTGAAATAAAACCACAACTTTAAAGTACTGACTTTTAGCTCTTGCAAGTGCTGTGTAGTAATCACACAAATGCAGTATTTTACTTGTACAGTAAAAAAGTTAACTTAGTATATGGAATGTGGCAATACTGAAAACAATTCTGAGTCTTTAAAATATTTAAACTGAAATGTTATTAAATATTACTCATTATTCTCATATATCATGTGTCATTAATACACGTGATAAAAAGACTTCTACAACTGCGAAGTTTGTGATGTGTGTTGTTCAAATTTGGCATATTGTATTTTGCATTTTTTAATAAAAATGAGTCCAAAATGTGGCTTATTATGTAACATTTCAGAACATATTCAGTAATAATCTGATTTTTTTGCATGTACTGCTAGTTCTTTGGATAAACAAATAAGTTATCTGTTGCATAAAAATATCAGAGAAATTTTTCTACACTTGAGTAATTTTTTCCATTTATAAAGTTGTTTTTTCATCATAATTTACACAAAGTCCATTAATAATAAATGGTCTGGGTGCATGAATAAGGAGTTATGCAAGTTGATCTGGTTACAGGATGAAACTTCAGGGGTTTTTTTAAAGAAACTCACTGTAAATCAGTAAATAAGGGGGAAGGAGCCCTGCCTGTTTAGGGCTGCAGATGCAGATAAAATAAGCTCAGGCAGGTTCAGGATAAGATTTTGTTTAGGGAACAGATACAGATTTTGGGTCCCCAGACTAGGTTCTGATTGCATAACTTAACATTATATCAAGGACTGTCTAAGATTTAAAATAATTATGAACTAACAGATAATAGAAAAGCAGTCCAGACAATCAGAATCTATGTTACTTACACAATTGGCTTCCAGGGAGCCCTCAGAAGATGAGACAGGATGGTGGCTGAAGGGGCACTTCTCCAAAGTATCACCTTTTGTATCTGCTCTCTTGCTTTATGTTTTCCCAACTTGATTTACTTACTTAAAAAGAAGTCTCTTTTTATCAGTTTTGATTATGAGACTGACTTTAATTTAGGGTCCCTATTTTTAACAAGTTAATAATCCTCCATCTGTTAGAACTATTAATGTTACATTAGTTGGTTACCATGGAAAAATTGTCTACAGTCTATTTAGGTTTAAAAAGTGGTACATACCCATTCTTTATCTGAACAGATCCCTTCTTTGTATTCATTACCCATAGCACTCCATAGCACTTCTGGAAGAATGCTGAGATCTTGTATTTGAATCTTGGTTTTGGTTATTTATCCAGTAATTCTGTAGACCTGTTACACGTTCATGCACAGTTATGCTATAATTATATTATTGCTATTCTTACTGTAACATAATCTTTAGATAATTAGATCAGTGTTAAGTGCATCAATGTCCAGTGATGATCACCTCTTGTAAAAAGAAGGTTTTTAGGTTTTGATGCAAGAGATGTGCCTTATTTGTATCAAAAAGCAAAACATACTTGTAGTTAGTCCTTCCAACAATGTGACTTGTACCAGAAATGTGCAAGGTTACAGAACGTGACAAGGCACACTGAAACCCGTATCAAACTCATCCATTGGGCAATGGAGCCTGTGGACTGACAGACGAGTGACAGCAGTGAGCAGAGAGGTTTTGTGTAATCAAGCCATTGCTGGGGCAGTCTTTTCCTTTGTAAGTCTGTTTTATTATTAGATTTGCAAAAAACTGGACCAAACAAGATGCTATTGCAAACCTTTCTTCTTTAGAATTATTTAATTTCTAATGTAGGCAGAGGCATGTTACTTGTTAATACGTAATATGTATGCATTTGCAGGCTGTTTGGTGGTTTTCTGGGTGAAAGACATCCCAGTTAAATCCACCTCTGTATGAGTTAGTATAACAATATCAAGCATATATGAAAAATAATTAACAAATAATTAAAAACAAGAAAAAGAGAAGAAGAAAAATGAATAATTTCAAACTGTATGGAGGTATCTGGAGATTTTCCTCTATATGAAGTTTCCTATTCAGGTATTGCTGACACCATGTAAACCAGAAACGATTCTACCTTCCCATTAAGAGTTCCAGGCTCATCAGGAGACAGCTGTCAAAGAAGGTTTCTCTCTCAAACCCTCTTCTTTTTGCATGTCTTATATTGAGCTCTTAACTTTTCATTGTTGTGGTTTATTCTTTTGGCATATTGATGTGTTACAATAGTACTCTCCTCCCTCACCTACTGGAATTAAATAATATAATTACAATTTATATATACTGTAATGATGGAAAGAAGGGTACGGCAAAACAGTGTATTTAGAAAGAACAGGAAACATGAATGGGCTTTTCACTTATTTTTAACTTCTCTAAGGATGTATAGGATTCACTAGGAAAAAATGGAAACACTTCTTTATGTTTTTAAACACAACCACAGGGAGGGAGGAGGAACAAACCCCACCCAAACTTGAAAAGAGAGATTAATCTGCCCAGCCTTGACACAACCAAAGCATAGATGTGTAAATCTCAGCCAGTTCCCTAGGCTTCTTTTAAAGTCAGCAGAGATAAGCATTCCAGAGAGTAATTCATCTTACTCTTCTTAGATGCCTTTCTTAGCATGAGATTAATTTCCCTTCGTGGATTGTAAAGGGAGCCTAGAATGACTAGTTGAGACTTAAATGCCCAATCTGGAGATGCCTAAACTAGGGCTAACAAATTTGTCCCATCATTTAAAGCAGAAGGCCCTGTTAGACCACTTTGAATTTCTATAGATCACATTTCACTCAGTGGCTGAATCCAGCAGCTTCAGCTAAAGCTGACATGAAGCTGAGCCGATATTAAGGTCAGCTTTAGCTCATCTGTCACAGAGGCTCTTGTCATCATGTACCATTCTGAATTCCAGAACCTGTATTGGAACATGTGCCTCTGCAAGAAAGGGGATGGGTGAATTCTCAGCCTTCTATTTTTCTATCTCTGATGCTGAGCTGTGACAAAATCTGTCTCCTATGCAAGTGAGACGGGTTTTCTCATTGTAAATGATGAATATGGAGAATTATTCTATTCCAGCCACTAAGACCCTGTTTCATTCTAGTTGATTGTCTTGCCTACCTGTGGCCTGATTCCAGACATGCAATAATTGTGGCAAATCGTTGCTCTGCTTCGAACAGCTTTTTGTTCATTTCACATGCAGTAACTTTGTTCCCTCCCAGGCAATAACTTTCAATATCCTCTCAAAAAACCATTTCCATGTATTAGGTCTGAAAAAGTCCCTTTGAATGCAGTGGTTTCCAATCTATTTCTGAGGATCTGGTGCTTGCTGAATCTTAAGTTTCATTTTCCCACCTTCAAAATATTGCCATATTGAGACTGAGTTAATACTAAATGCAGCAGCTTAAATCCTGTCCGATTCCAGTCTGTGTCATTACATTACACCTGTTCAAAAAATCTCTTTACTAGCTTTCTATAAAATTTCTTATAGACTTAAAAGTGGCCTTTTCTTCCCCTTACAAATGCTTCCACAATAGTAGTCCAGTATGCTGTGGCTTTCTGACCACCTTTTATCACATGTCACTAGTTCTCCATCTAGGCATGTATGCATCAGACCGTTATGTGAAATGTCCTCATTATCAGCTGGATTTAGTCTTTAGCAGCTATAGCTCTGACTGTAGAGTTACCCTATGATCCAAATTCAGCAAACTGACACCATCCTGACTTTCAAGTCCACATTTAAGGAGCACAGGTATGCTGGAGATTTTTAATAAGTTTTTAGCCTGTCAAGCATACGGTGTCTACTGTGAAGAAAGCCCTTGATATCTGTGATTTTAGTGCGGAGAACATCTAGGGTTTAATTTATGATGTAATAGCTAGCATTCACCAGAGGAAATCACATACCATGTTTCGGGTTGGTTCTTAAAATGTGTTCAGTTTCAGTAAATCACTGACTTTGCCTGGTTTCCGAGATGAGGGAAATTCAAAAGATTGACTGGTCATCTAGTATCATTGTCTCAAAATATAGGGTAACTTAAAATATGCAACAGTTGCAGTATATCCAGAAGTATTTCTCAGCTTGACAATTGACAGGCTCCTTATGCCTAAAGATTATCCTATTATCCTTTTTTTTTTTTCCTCATTTTTTGTCATGTTTTCATACTGATCTGCAAGTATGGGAACAAGCTTTTTTTCCTATCAAGCTAATTTCTGTCATCTTCTGGCTCCTCAAAACAGAGTTTCACCACCAGAATGCCTAAGGGACACAAGCTGCTCACAGACATCTATGCAAATCTCAAACAATACACTCTTGCTTTGCCTAACTAGGATTTACGTGCTCTTGTTTAGCTTCCTCCTCCTCCTCCTCCTCCTCCTCCTCTGGCTTGCTCACATTTCGCAGAGCAGCTTAATCTTTCCCAGCCTCATCAACCATCACTATCACATGTATACTAAGTAATACAGTGGTGTTTACAGCCCTTTCACCCCTGGATGCTATCCCACTTGATAAATAACAGCAACTAAACACACTTGGAGTCACGGGGTTCATCAGGGCTCAAATTTCTGCCAAACTTGAGCACTGCAAATGATATTTATGTGAGTATTGCAGGACAGAAGAGGGAAACATCTAATGAAGAAAATCTCCTCCTCTTCAACCTTTGTCATATCTTAATGTTAGTTATTGTTTTTTCCTCTTTCCCTTTTACTCAAGCTGTGGTGTATTTATTCTGACATAAAATAAGAATTACATTGGTCAATCAGCAGTCACGTTAGCAACCTGTGCTGCGGTGGGAGAGGGGATTTCCCATGGCACCTGCGATTAGAAGGCTTTTGGCTTGGCAGCAGCTCATCCTTCCCACCAACAGTGGCTGGGAGACCGGTGGGAGAAGTAGATGCACGGTTATGGAGAAGAAAGAAGGATCTGCATATGACTAAATGAGAAATATAGAAATTTGAATCTACCAGGCCTGTGTACTTTCAGAAGTCTAAGAAGTCCAAACAGGTACATATACAGCAGAATCACAAGTATGTGGGGGAAGGCAGGGGGTGGGGATGGATGGGGAGAGTGAATAACATATGAATTCAGGTGAGAGTTGGCAGGAGGTTGGCTGTCAGCTGGTCTAGTTAGTTGTTATTCAGCAGGAATACAAGTACTTGGTACAAGTAGGAAATTTGTTTATTTTCTTTGACACAGCAGTTCCCTGTTTCTAGCAATCAGTGTATTTTGACTTTCTTTCTAGCTTCATCCACTTGCTATTTATGTACTAATATTCATTCAAAAGACAATATGCTTCATACTAACCAATGGGAATGACAATACTAAAATACCTTTTTAAATATACTTCCAGATGATTCAGTGAGATTTGCCAGAGCTAGCCAATATAAACATATAAATGAGAGTATAGGTGTATATATACTTTTTGACATGTATGTGATTTACATGTAAATATGCGAACACTTTAAAAAAAGCTGTAGTAGGGGACATTACTGAATTTTTACTTAGAATTAGAACTTGGAATACCTAACATTAGGGAATGCTAAAATTAAGGTCTGCACACATGAATGATAATAGGGTCTTTGCTTTTATGGTCACATATTTTTAACAGAAGCCTTAACCCAATGCCTTGTTCTCTCAGGCTGAATTGAAAGAAAATGCTGTCTGTAGGGTGCCTGATTCATTTGTTTCTGGTTTAAAGATGTGTAACACCAGCGATGGAACTGATGGCTGTGAAACAGGATGATACCATCATTAGTGCAGTCATGTTAAAAGTAGTATCTTTATAAGTGGAAAAATGAGACAAGCTTTCAGGAACCTATGCCCTTTTTCCATTCTTAAATTGAAGAAGCAGATTTTAAAGTTGAATACCCCTGTTGAGAACAATTGCTTAGATATCTATCAGTTAGACCATCTCTGGTAGCAAGAGGTAGCCTATGGAGCAGAGAGCCGCAAGAGGAGAAAGGGAGAGGTGACAGACTAGTTATCTCCTAGGGGAAAGAGAGAGACAAAGCTGTAAAGCATGGCAGAGTCTGGAGGGAAGGAAAAGGAAATTCCTGGAACCTACACCTGAATTTCAAAAATTTATCTTTCATCTAGTGCCTGAAATATTCTTGGAACTATGTTTCTTACTTTCCGGATGCACCATGAAAAATGTGGGGTCAGACTTGCAGAACTGGTGTGTTTCCAATTTTAAATAAAATCAATTAAGACTGATCTGAATGAGGACAATGTTATAAATTATTGTATGAAGAAGTCAGGTCTCAAGTGATCAAAACTGCATACCCAAAAGTAGTGGTCATCTTAGTACAACTGAGTTTAATTTTCAAACTGAAAAATGGCGGTAATGAATTGAATCTTAAGAGTTTGTATTTATGAGGCATTCATTCACTATAGCAAAACCACCATGGAAATGGTGATGAAGAAAATAATTTTACTTTCAGTAGAAGGTTTGAATAATGTGTGCTAGGTGAAGTATGGGGTCAAACACTGAATAAGGAAAACAACAAAAAATACCACCTCGAATAACAATAAACACAACTAGAAGCTTTGGGGAAGAAATATAATGAGTCATGTAACTAAAATATTATGACGGATGTGTCAAAGAGGCTATAAAGTTGCATATGCATAGGCAATTTTTCTGACAAACTTCTGAGTGCTTAAATATGTAACCATGACATTCTGCCTGCAAAGGGGTGTGTGTACCCCAGATTAATAGAAATCTGCATATTTCTAACGTTTTAGAAAACAATCTGCCATCTGATCAGCTATAACTGTGTTGGTAATGAATTAGGATCATCAGCATTTTTTCCAATCAGTGCCACAAACTGCTTCAGCTTCAGGCAGTGGAGTAACAAGTAGCTGCAGTAGACTATGCATCATCTATGTACCAGCTGCTATGGATAATGCGACATAAGGAATCCAAAGTATAAAAATATTAAGGACCTTTGAAGTTCAATTACAATTTCTTTAAGGAAATGTACCTTACTGATTAGAGGCACTTTTGCCCATATAACTTTGGCTAATCTGGTCCTTTATTTCTATATATCCGCATATCTCTTTTCTCTACCACAACTCCGATTTCTGATGCTTCTGCAGAGTATCCAGGCAATTGCCTTTATTCTTATTTTACATTTTTGCAGGCAGTTATAATAAATAATTTTAAATTAATAGCTGAGCTCCCAGCCATAGCCAGTCCTCTCACTGTGGAACACGGTCAGGTTGGTCAAGACACAACCCACCCTTGGTGATCCTGAGCTGGCTGTTCCCAGACCCTTTCTTGTCCTTCATGTACTTGGAAATGACTTCCAGGAGGATTTGATCCATAACTTTCCCAAATACTGAATGACGCTCACCAGCCTGTAGTTTCCCTGATCCTCACTGCTCTTTTGGAAGCTAAGTGTGGTACTTTCTGCGCTGTGGGTACTGCTTCACTCCCACAGAATAGGACACCTGAGAGCAAACCTGGCCAATGGAAACTGAGAAAAATAAGTCAATCAGTACCTCGACCTTTTCCACATCTTTCGTCACTAGTTTTCCTGCTTCATTGAGCTGTGGACCACCACTTCCCTTAGCTGCCAATATACATACAGAAAGTCTACTGGTTGCCCTTCACCTCCCTAATTTGTTTCAACTCCAGCTGAGCTGTGCCTTTCCTAACAGCATACTTTCATGCTTGGGCAGTGCCCTTGTATTCTTCCTGGGTAGCCTAACCTGGCTTCAACCTTCCCTGTACTTTGTTTCTGTGTTTGAACTTATTCAGGTGTTCCCTGTCCATCTCTGCTGGCCTTCTGCCTTGCTTGCTCGACTTTCTGCACATTGAAGGGAACATTCTGGTGCTCTGAGGAGGTTGTCCTCGAAGATGAACCAGCCCTTGCTCTGATCCCCGAGCAAGACAAATTCTTTTGAAGTTCAGTATTGTAATTATTTGTCTTGGTCACTCCTGTGAGCATTTTAAGCTCCACAATCTCATGGTTACTGCAATCAAGGCTACCCTCGACCTCCCCATCTCCAAACATTTCTTGTGTGCTTTTGACTAGCAATTCCAATAGACCATCTTCCCTAGTCAGGTTGTCCCTCACCTGTGTCAGGAAATTGTCATCAGCACACTTCAGGAGTCTCAAGGGTTTACTTAATGTGCAGAACTATTCTATTCTATTCTATTCTATTCTATTCTATTCTATTCTATTCTATTCTATTCTATTCTATTCACTGCTTTTCACCCTTCCAGCAAATATGAGAGTTGTTATGTACCATAAGTAACGGGGGCCTGTTATTGTGAGGCTTCCTCCAGCTTTCTGAAGAAAGCTTCATCTGTTTCCTCTGCTCAGCCAGGTGGTCTGTAGCAGAAGCATACCGTGGTGGCGGCTGCGTCACTCCGTCCTCTGATCCTTACCTGTAAGCTCCACCACCAGTCCCGAGGCCAAGCTCCAGGCGTTCAGTGCACTGCTTTGCACAGAGCTCACCTCTCCTCCTCACTTTCCCCGCTGGTCTTCCCCAAACAGCCTGTGTCCACCCATTGCAGCTCCCATCCACTGGTGCAAGCTCCCCTGCTGCCTGTTCTCACCGCACGTGGGATCATTTCAATGGTAATTCCAATAAATAACAAACACAGCCGGTTTTGGATTACTTTTGCAACTCAGTGGCTGTTAGGATAGCCACCAGATGCACTCATTCCTTTTGTGAAATCCTGCAATGAAAATGTTATAGTACTCGAGGAGTCAGCAGCTACTTTGGAGAGCCACGGAGCAATGAAGATCTCAGTCTTTTAGTTTTTCAGTTGGTCAACAGTATAGGCTTAAAGATTAGAGCTTACTTAAAAATAAGAATGCACTTAATGGTAATTAAAAGCCTCTTTCTAAATAAATAAAAATTCAGTCTGCACATTTAATTAAAAAAATCTCTAATGAATTAGCCTATCACTAATGGGGCAGAAGACTAGCTATAAATATTGCACCTCTGAGGTGTCCTAAACACCCCCAACAAGGAAATTAAGAGATATGATTTAAACTGTCAGATTATTACTATTATAAATTATGTTGAGTAGTAGCTACATTGTATGCAGCTTGAATGTATATATTCATTCATTTTACTTCAAAATAGAGGATCTGTCAGTTAAATCACACGCTATATTGTAACATGTGAAGGCTGATAATATATATAATATGAGAAGCTTGCTATTAAAACTTTCCTAATATTATCACATAATACTATGAAAATCTGTGGATTGAGGAAAATCAGAGGAGATAAGATCAAGGATAAATTTGTCTCATCTGGTAACTTATGTGTATTCTGGGGATATACCATATAGATTTGGTGTATTTTGTATGAATATTTAATCATTATGAAAAATAGGGATGTAAGGTTGCCAGACTATCCTAGTAGACACAGGAAGTAGGGGTGGTGCAGAAAAAAAAAAGGTGGAATTTCATATCTTCGTGTAATCACAAATTCTGAAATAGAGATAATAACAACGTCAACATTTTCATGACTGTTCTGTTACCTTAGGCTTAGCAATATGGTTGGTGATTAAAGCATCTAAGAAAGTGCAGGGAGAGAAAATTAAGATTGGGTGAAAGCTATGTTCTGAATTCCATGTCATCGTGGCAATGTCATCCTGTTTTGGTAATAAGAATAGTGTGTATCTGGGAGAGGGCGTAAAAGTATTCCTAAGGCTGTACTGGCATGCAGCTGCCCAGTCGTCATATACGGCAGTGTTCTTTTATCACCATTACAGTTAAAGTTCATTCATCTTGGACAGCCAACGAAGATACATTGAATTAGAATGCAGTTTAGATCTCTGAAGCACCATACTTTTTTATCTAAGGTTTATCATTTTTCCAAATGTCATCAGTTCTCAGATGCAGCAGAGTATCAACATAAAGACTGGCTCTCGGCCAATATATGGTCCATTATACCATATAGAAAAAAACATTGTGCCTTTACCTTGATGTGATGCTCTTAAAAGAAAAGGTTGAAAGGTGATGCATTGTTTAGAAATCATCCGTTATTTTTCATTCTTTCATACTTCCCCTTTCAAAGAAATGGGTTATAAGTACTCAAAGCAGTATTCAAAATTCTTAAGTAATTTTAAAACTACTGGTGATCCTCCAGGTTATGTTGTCCCCATGTATTTCACACCTTTTGTCAACCAAAATCAGATACTTCATTGTGTTAATCCTGCTCAAACACCTGGTAGACTAAATTCTCACTGTGAAGCCGTGATCTTTGACTCCCGATTATGGGATATGTTAGAATGTTTCTGTTACTATTTATAAGTCTTGGAATTCTGCACATTTTATTTTACATAATATTTGGTACTATGCAATCATTCTGGGATTTTTTTTTCACTTTTTAATCATAGAAACCATCTCTCTCTCTCTCCTCTTAATGCAGGAGGTAAATATAGATTCATAAGCATTTTGTTTGGGTTGTTTTATGGGAGGAGGAAGTTGTACTCCATCAAGTCTCTTCCCACTCCCTTTAAACCCAATTTGTATTTGTTTCACTATATGTAAGCAGGGGATTTGTTAATGCATTTATTTTTTTACTCTGTGTGGTGAGCTATATCCCCTATATGTTGAAATGTAAGTCACAACACAATCAAACAGAGACAGAATTTAATTCGGAGTATTATTAAATATAGCAAATAATTTTCAAATCTTTGTCACATTTGAGTTACATCTTCTGTACTCTTGATTCAAGGAATACTATAAAGAGGGAAAGTAACCAACAGCCCTAAGATACCTGGAGGAAATATTACATCAAAATTTTAAAAAAAAATAAATAAAAAATAGAGTAACTATTATGTTACAAATCCACTTTTAAATCAACTGTTATGCCTTTCATTAACAAGCCAACATATGAACATTATTTAAGGGCTGCTTAACTGTCTCCTACAATAGGTCTGTTTCTGTCAGCTTAGCAAAGTGCCACAAATCCCAGAAGTGACTGCAGCTGTGAGGCAAGAGAGTTTTCTCTAGTATGGAGCAGAGATGTGCTGCTAACAGCAGGCATGTATCTTTGAGTAAAAAGAGAGGCGGTGACACTGTGGTTACAGCACCGTTTATCTACTAAGGTATGACAGAGCTTAAGCCCAGACAACACAATAAAATATCTAATCTGGCCTTTAGGTCTTTGTCTTGGCTATATCTGAGCCTTGAGTAGATCTCAAGACCTCAAATGCAATGCAGGTATTCATCGATAAAGCTATATGTGACAATATAATACCTATGCAAGATAATAGTTAGATAAAACCACGTGAACCTTCAGGAGACTAGGCAGCATGACAGAGGAAGAAAACAGTGTGCAGTCAGAACTGCAGCAAAGGAAGAAGATTATTTAGATGAGATGTGCAAGATTTGAGCACAGCAAATCTTTCTTTTTTGGAAGAAAGGGGAAAAAAAAAAAATCCCAATTTTTTGCCTAAAGAGGGGAACAAATTCCTTCAGACCACAAATTAGCAATCAGTATGATCTTGATTTTTTAGGGCATTCATATGAAGTGTCAATCATCCTAATTATGATAAGCCAGCAATACTGTACTGAAGAACTGTTCTTTTGGCAATTGCTGGTAACAGCCAGCCAGTATTTCCAAAAAGAACCTGAGGCAACTTTGTGATTCCCTCTGTGTATCTAGCATAAGGAGTAGCTGGTAGCAAGATGTTCCTGAATGCTGTACTGGAATGTAATATGCAGATATGCATTAAATCTGCATGCCTGTTCCTGACCTCCCATGCTGCACTCATTTTAGTGTCCCATCATGTTCTACTGGATGGAACTAGTCATGTTGAGGACCATAGTTACTCAATAAGGGAGGGAATTTTAAAATTGAAGGGATTTCTTCTCCAAATTTGAAAGTAACTGTTCAAGGAACTTGTGTGTGGTGGAGAATTAAACAAAGAAGGTTACAAATGTGATTTAACACAGCTCTTCAGTACCTTTATGAACCTTTCACATTTTCATTTCATTTCAGAACTGTAAAGTTGGGTAAATCTGATGAGGTTTCAGGAAGGATTCCAAACCCCTGACATGTACTGCTATGGTCTCCGAATCCAGGTGTAAATGTGCTAGTGTATGTTGGCTCATCTGGACTTTTGGCAATGTCTGGGACTAATTCAGTGCCTCCTCCTATATGTGTTCTGGCAACACCAGGGGGCTGGGCAGCCATATGCTTGTATATTAATTTTGGCAAGGCTAGCATTCCTTCAGTTCATGTTCCATAGCACATTCATAATGTAGAACCTACTGTTGTCCCAGTGGTGCTGCTGGAGACACTACTTTGAAATCCTAGAGGTAAGGCAATAGGGGTTTTTTTGTTGTTGGAAGGGAGGGGGAAGGGTATGACTTTTTTTTTTTTTTTTTCTTTTAGTTTTAGATGTTGCAAGTAAGCAAGGGAAAGGTATCGCTTGTAAAATACTCCATATTTCTGTAGGACATGAGAACTCAAAGTCTTAGTTTTGCCTTTGGATATGAAACATATGATGAGTCAGTGCAGCTGAAGCTAGACCTTGAGTATCTGAGCCAGTTTAGAATAATATTAGTAATTTCCTGGGTTTCAGGATAAAAATGGCTTAAAGTTTTAGTGTTCATTCTTGTTCCTAATAAAGCTAAAACTCTTATTTTGCTTAAACACCCTTCAACATGAAATAGGCTTCTGTCCATGTACTTTTGCCAACTGAACTGAGTCAACTGTTGTTCACATAAAATAGTACTTATAAAGCAGAAGGAATGTATTTTTGATTTTCAGTATTTTACAACTAAAAAAGGTGTCTGAACAGGACAGATCAGAATAATTTTTTTTTTATTGATGAAAAGCTGATATATCTGATTCAGAAACATTCCTCATCAAAGAATAATTTTGATTGTTTTGGTAAAATAATAATTTATGAAAGCAAACTATATAGCAGAGTGGGGATAAACATAATGGACTTGAAAGTTCTTGCAGATTTCTACTTTTACTGAACAATGCATCATAAAAAATTCGGATTGACTGTGGGAACTGTGGTTTATGGCTTCTTGGTCTCTAGTTGTTCATAAAAAGTGTTTTAAGAGAGCACTTTATTTTAAAGGCGTTTCATTCTTAGCATGTCTCCTTGCAAGGTAGTTTTTATTTAAATGAGAACTGTCCATTTTATTTTATTGTACATGCAGTTAAGAAAAAGGTAGCATCTTAATGGAGTATGACAAATAACGCTACTGAGGAGCTGAACATACCCTTGAAAAAACTATAAAAATCTAGTTACTGAAGTATAATCATTTTACCTATTGTCTTGGCTTTTACTGGTATGTGAAGACACCAGCAGTGCATCTTAAAACACTGTGGAGCAGTGAGGGACATTTTAGAAGTTACTCTTCTCTACAGATTCCTGCTCTTTGCCAGTAATCATATAACATTAATGTAAACATTTTCAAGTCACTTCCTTCTCCCTAATTCGAGTTACAGACTGTAGCAATCAACTTGGTCAGTAGTATGACCACTGTGGTAAAAAGTAGACCATAGAGAAGAAAAAACACATTCTTTCCATTGAAGAAAGATATTCCACTACATAGTTTAGTATTTATTCATAGCAGTGAATATTTAAAGAATCTTTCTGAAGTTTCAGCAAAAAAATCTACACTATATTTTTTCAATATTCTTTGTTTATTTCTTCAACACAAAGCATTTGCTTTTAATTTATGCCTAATAATGTGGAAGGAAATTCACTCATCAATCCTTTATTGAAGTTGGTCCAAATCGTTTGATTCATGGAATAGCTTGGAGAGAAAAATCTACCTGACACTTGTCTCTGCAAATTAATGCAACTTTTAGTGGAGTCAGATAAAATCCAGTTTCCATATATGCCTCATTAAACCAAAAGGAATGGTAGAACTGTATTTTCAGAATGTAACTATGTCAAAGCAAAAGTGTGCAGTCGTTCAGAGAAAAATATATAGGTCTATCATCCATGAGAAATATCTGGGGTAAGAAAGTTATGTTAATTTCCCTTCTCCTTCAGAATTTTGTGCCACAGATTTCCAGCTGACATTTCCTTGTATTTCTTGTATTTTGAGTTCTTGCTGTTAAATGTGTATTGCCTCAGGACCTCTAAGGAGTGATGTTGAGAGGGTCATTGGATCTTCCATTTTGGGCACAACAGCTAGAAGTGTATCGTTAGTCTTGCTATATTTCTTCCATTGCATAAGCCCACATCTTTCAGTTGATAATTTTTGTTTTTCAACAAGTAGCAATGAGAAGGACTAATGGGAAATTCATTCAGAGATATGTGCTAGGCTTGGTGAATATTTGCAAGAAAGGCTTTGGAACCACAGCTGAAGCAGTACTTTTCTATTATACTTGAATTTTGATTTATATTATGAAGTAAATCTTGCCGCTGAGCATTAAAAATGAGGTTGCACAGGAAAATATTTATATCTATGTATATGATATATACATATCTATTTTCACTGTAGTACTGAGAGCAAAATCAAGGTAAAACCTCTTCTCCAAGGCTGGGTAGAACTGACCAATCTAGATGGGTCTGCAATTTACAAAGACAATCGTGACACTGAGGAATGAGGAAATACAAAAAGTATTATCACAAACCAAATGGAGTTCATCGAAGGAAGGACAGACTCCACAGAAGTCTGTGACTTTACAGGGGGGAAGGCAATGTCTAGGTTACAGTTGCTTGTCTGTAGCATTATAGATATTATTCAGTAAGCTATATCAGAATGGTACTCTGTAAATTGTGCTGAATGTATAGCTAGTGTGTAGCTTATGAAGAGCAAAGTGCCCCACAGTCAGGTTTCTTGCAAATAATTTAAGGCTATTGTTGAATTGCCTAATTTCTAGATGTGAAGCAATTTAAAAGGGAGTATATTAGGTAAAACATTCCGTTGACATTTTCTTTCTCCTTGATTCTGTCCTTATAATGCTACTGTTGACATTCCTTCTTTGACATTTATTTTACTCCCTTCACTAGTTTTATAATTCTGTGAGAAATTAACAGATTAACAGATTCCCCCTCTTAGTTTCATTCAGTATTATGTTATTATTGGCAATACTGCTTATTATTTGGATGAAAGAAGTTTATCTTGTTTCCTGCCCAGAAATAAGTGTTAGTTAAATGATGGAAACCCAGTGGGATAAGCTAGTCTAATTCTCAAATGTTTATATTAATCCAAACAGGTAAATTTGCTTAACCGCAGTGATGCATCCAAAGCCTTAAGTTAGGAAGAGTTTGGACCTTTCTCTAATTAACAACGACCTTAAAAGTCTCTATGTTTAAAAATGGATTAAAGATAATGCACCAGTACACTCAGTAAGACAGATTCTGTTCATGACAACCCAGAATAAAAATGGGGGTGGTATGTAATACATTTTTCTCTAGTTGGTTTAATAACATTGAACATACAGCTTTCACAGCTTAATTGGGAGATCTGGAGTAGCACAAGGCCATTTTTATTTCCAGAGGTTTGACTGAACTGGATTGCCATTTTTTTGCTTTAAATTATGTATGTGGTTATATATGAACTGCCCTTTGGGCTTTTAATTTTTTAAAAATATTTGGTTTTCTCCATTTAATTTTGCTATGGTTTCATCTTAACACTGATTTTTGGAAGTCATAATTTTGACTTCCAAACCTCATCAGACATCACTGTCTGTTAAACTGCTGTATTTTCCTAGGCATCATATGTAGTTTGATTTTTCAAAGCTTTTTTAATCCTATGAGTTTTAGGTCTTGTGAGGGCACTGAAATACCTGTTTTCTTGTAAAGGCAACAAGGGGAGGGGAAGGCAGAGGTGGAGAGGGAAGGGGAAGGGCAGGGAAGGGAAGGGAAGAAAAAAGGAAAAAAATCCCACAATTTTCTGTGCTTGGCATCTCATTTCTCTTCCCAAATATTATATAGTATTTGGAAACTCTCACCATTCCTTTTAGAAAAACTACATTACTTATTAGATGTACCTTGGTTTATTGTATTTTACAGTTAAGGGCCATCTTAACTCAAGATAAAGTTTCTGAATATAATTTTGAGAAATGTATGTTGGTCAGTATCTGCATCCTCCCTAGCTCTAAACAGTTTTTTTCTATTTAAAGAATATGCATTAACAGTCCATTTATTGAAGATTTTATTTTTTCTCCTTTTATGTATAGAGCACTTTACTCAAATTTGCCAAAAGCATCATAAAATGTTGTGTTTGAAATTAGGTTCTGAAATGAACTACTGCTGTTATGGACTGTAACATACAGATATTCTAGCATTAGAAAAAAATTCAATAAAATATTTTTTTATTTACGTTCAGTTTTCTCTATTTCTTAATACATAAATACCTCAATGAAAAGATACGGGTTTTTCCAGTCAAAATATAGAAAATATCTCCCCCAAAATATAGAAAATTATGCTCCTTTAGCATAATTTCAAAGGAAGATGAGTTTTTAGAAGATTTATTGAGTATCTCTCTGAGATCTACCTTCCTGAGAGGTTCTGATGTTGTTGGTTTCGTAGACACATGGAAGAGCTACCGACCAAATAGAGCAAGTTGAAGGACACCCAGTGTCAGTGACCAGAAAGCCTTCTTTCAACTGCCTCCCTAGCCTGAAACTGTTTAATCTCCTTAAGTTTCCGACAGCCCGTGTAGAGGCAGAACTTCATAGGCGCAGATCTCCTCCATATCTAACTAGATCTGCTCCATAAATGCTGTCCAATTCTATGTGTGATGGAGAAACAAAATGTTTTCCAGAGACTCTACTCCTCCTGCCTTTAGAAATTCTCAGAATAGGTTTCAATCCCCGATAGGTGTGATTGGTGATGTAAAACCTGTGGGAGCAGCTTTTATATAGCGTAGTGCAGCTTACCCAGGAATGAGGGTGTCAGAGGGTGTGCAGTACTCGGGAGGCAACGAAAGCTGACTGGGAGGTACTTCTGGGCATGGATACTCCTCCTGAAGTTCTCCCGCTGTTTAAAAGAATTTCTTCAAGTGTTGTTAAGCTAAAGAAAGAGTGTAAAAGGAATCATGAACCTGTGCCCCGGTATTTAAGGAATGCATCTGTAAGAAGGGACCTTTAGTTGTGCCTGATGCAAGGATTAACTTTTGTACTTTACATAAAAAAGTCACAGGAGAAAATATGAAAAGTAATAACCATTCCTGACTCATTTAAAAGAAAAATAAGTTCTCTGAAAGATTTGCCAAAGGTATATTTGGTGACTGGTGGTAGCAAATGAGCAAACAGTTTTGTATAAAGCCCAGAGCGTGCTATTTGAGTCCCATACAGGAAAGGATGAGAAGGGATTGCAGAGACGAGCAGTACACGGTGTTTCCTACAGGCTAGCTCAGGTTGAGCTTCAGCATGCTGGTTCATTTGGATCTCCTTGGCTCTTAATATTCTACTAACAGGAATTAAAGCTCCTAAAATTCACCTTTGGAAATAAGACATAATGGCAGCTAATATATAGGTACCAAAATCTTCTGTTAGACTGTCATTTTATTGTTTGATGCCTAACATTTCCTAGAGCAGGCCACATTGTCTAAAAACTTATGCCTGCAGACAGAAGCATTACTTCTTTAATTTCCCTTTGTGGAAGGGTCCCCAAAAATCTGGAGGTCAGAGGTTTACCAAAAAAATCAAGAAAATACAAAAAAAAAAGAAATAAATAGTGGAATTGGACCATAAACCTGCAGTCAGTTTTTCATGGCTACATAGATCCCCCTTTACAGATGCTGCTGTACAAACAGTGGTTTGGCATGGTACAACTGTAAAAGGTGTCAACATATTTTTTAAAGAAACAAAGTTTCTCCTTAATTAGACAAAGTGATCGAATGTAATAAAATAGATCTTAGTGACATTTGAAAATGACCAATAATGACAAAAATAATAAATGAAGATAATTATAAAAAGCCTGCAATGTTGCCCAATTCTTTGAAAAACAGAAGTCAGACTGTCTAGGGGGCATAGGCTTAGTTGCCATAAAAAGAAATTAGTGGTATTTCAACCAGATTAATTGCAGACTAATATACTTCACTATTTACATTCATTTTGAATCTGATTGTCTATATCTGGTCTCTCAAGTACCTCTTAATCCACCAGGTCAGAAAAATATCTTCTTTCCCTGAATCTGGGGGCAGGGGATGTGTTTCTGAACTTGTCTTTCTCTGATGGGTTTCATATGTGGAATCAGTAAGGATGAAGAATGCTCCAAGTGCTTTTTGCTGCTGAAGGGCCATTCCCATGTTTATGGGGGACTGAGGTCGCTGCGGCTTGTGGCTTCCTCCGTGGGAGGAGAAGGGATTGCAGTAGCAGGAGGGTTTTCAGGGGGAAGACTGCTTTGACAAAGGGAAAGCACGGAAGCAGAGTCCTGTCAAATTACTGCCAAGAAGTGGACAAGTAGAAGGGCTATAGCATTCCTCCTGAAAAAGCATTGTATTTTAAAAAGCAACAACAATTTTTTTGTATTAATAAATTGTTGATTAGAAGTTGGATGACTGAGAGGTTACCATAGTGGTGTAATATAAAATGACACATAAATGTGTATAAATGTGACTCTACATTATTCAATACCTTTTACTAACCTGAAAGAAAATGAAACAGAAAAAAAAAAAGAGAAAATACAAAAAAAAAGGAGAAAAAACAGCCATGGAATGGTCCGTTATCTTCAATCATTTAAAACTGCAGTTTCATTTGAGGACTATCTGCTGTAGTACAGAGAAATACAAAAAAATATTTCTTGAAATTAACACTGAATGTTGTACCTGCTAGATGTGTCCTCAAGTGCAATGACACTGAAAAGGATCTTGAGGTCAGGGTTGAACATAAGTTACTAGTGCAGGGCTACAGATAACAAATAGACTGTATCTACTGGGAATGACTTCCAGTAACCAGGACAATAAATGGGACTAGGGAAGAAGTATTACTTAGTATGCAGCATTGGTGGTGTTACAGGAGTACTACATTCAATTCTGGTGATGGTGCTTTAAAAGCTGTTGATGGAGATGAATTACTACAGGATTAAAAGAATGGTTAAATTCAGTTTTCTCTCTCATATTATGAATTTAAAGTAGTTCTCTAGTTTAAAAAGTAGAAAGCGAAGGGTGGCTCATTATAAGGCTCCAAATGAATAAATGATTTCTGGCAATAAACAGCTCTGTAATAGAGCAGAAGTCAGAATAACCTGTACTTCGAAACTGAAACTAGATAAAGGATCAGTCTAAATGAAGGCACTATACTTTCATAAGTAGTCATCGGGAAAATGTTTTCGCTGATACGGTAGTTGCTCCATGACTTTAAATTCAAGCCCCCACATTTCTCTCAGACACATATGATAACCCTAAAAGAAATGAAGGGCTTAATTCCTGAATTATGGCATGACTTTTTTATAGCCTGTGTTATGAAAAGACCAGATGACTGTAAGAGTTCCTTCTGGGCTTTAAATCTAAACCTCTATGAAGAAGCCATTGAAAAAAGAGCTCACTGAAATTGGAGCTGACACTAGAATCCAAACTCCAGGAAACAAAGTGAATGAAATACTGGTCCACTGGAGAAGATGAACATTCCTTTGTATTCCCTAATTTCATCCCACATGCCTAAGCTTTGAAATTATAGTTCAGATACAAAGACTGATTTTTGCTGATTGTCAGGCCATAGCAGTATGTAATATTTTCATGTAATTAAATCTGTTCCTAGAGATGCCTTTATTACTTGTGTTCATTACAAAAAATATTGGATTCATACTTGTAGGAAAATACCATAACCGAAATGATCAAATGTTAGATGTGTTTTGTTAAGTTGAATTAAATAATTTTGTGTTTAAAATTTAGTAGGAAGATGAGCTGGGATATTTGAAGGTTTCATCAGGAAGCTGTAGCTGTCTGTTCAAACTTGCACTTTTCAGATGGCTTTGCTACTGTGTCTGCCCATGGTTTGTCTAAGAACAATAATTAGATGTTTTAGAATTATGTTGCTCATGATCCATCCAAGCTGAAGTTTGATGCTGTGAATTGATAGTACTAGTTCTCGTGTAAAAACAGGCAAGTGCTGTAGTATTTATTGTGCTAATTTATATATATGATTACGGTATGTAAATACTTAAAGCATTAAGTAAGCCTTATGAAGATGAGCTATAGCTCCTCCAGTAGCATCATAGTTACTGATGGAAACCAGGAAAGAGACTCCCATTTTATGTTAATTAAAAATCACCTTGACAACTGAAGAAATCCCTTTATAGACTTCTTAGAATTCATTTACATGTAATTAATCAAAATGTTATTTGAGAAGACTTAAATTCATTTCAAGGAAACATACAAGTGTTATTTCCTGTTTTAAAAGTATGTTTGAAGCATTGTATGAAATGCAAATTTTTTGCTAATGACGCAGGTTTCCAAAATTTCTTTGCTGTGAGTAAATGAAAAAACGGTGGGACATTTTTGTCAATGATCATTTCAAAATCTTCTTAATTAATAGCTATTTTCTCTTCTACGGATTACTTTTAGCATATTTAAGGACAGAACCAAATACACAGGACCATCCTAAAGATCATCCGATTTGGATGACCACACTTTAAAAGAACAATTAAAACTATTATTTGTTTCCTACAAAAGGAATTACGTTCTGTGCCACTTGTTCACTTTCCACAAGCCCACAATCCACAAGATTGAAAAATCTATTAAGAGTCACATGTGAGTGAACCCACGAGCCTTTAATGTTCAAGAATAGTCATCAGTCATTTCTCTATCCCTTCTTTGTTCTAGTTTAACTCACCGACTCGGAGTGAGTGCTGCATGAGTATTATTATACGTAGGATTACCTGTTCAGTGGCTGAGCCCCTTAATACTGATAGGTGAAAGCTGTGCAGTGCAAACCCTTTTGCAGTTCTGCAGCTTTGTGTGTTCAAAATAATATGTGTCCATCCCACCTTAATTATTTGCGTGATAATCCCAGACATTTTCATAAAGCCTAGTTAATTTTATGGTTGGATATAGAATTAGTCTTTTGTTGTTCTGTAGATGCAGTGCACATACCTCCTTATAAGCAAGGCAGGCTTCGCTGTCATATTTTGTAAGTCTAAATCTTAAAGGTGTAATATAAACAAATAAGATGAGTCAAGAAAGCGGAACTAAACCTTGTTGGAGAGAATATAATTTCATGTTCTCTTTAGTGTGTCAAAAGCTTTAGTGTGTCAAAACAAAGATCTACCTAGCAGCGGTCAATTGGATGTTCGGGGAAGGACATAAGTAGTCTTAAACTCATTTAGGTCAAGTTTTTGCAATACTTCACGGTGCTTTCCAATAATCCTGTGATCTATAATCGGGTACTTCATGAGCCAGGGGTATTGTCTTTACGTAAAGTTGCTTGATGGCTTTTCATTTCCATCAATAGGGCCCTTTTTGGACCTATGCATATGCCATTCACAGCTTTCAGATGACAGAAAGGTAAAATGAGGAACATGGCTTTTAAAGGAGCTAATCAACATCGATCAGTGCGAATGAAGGAGAGGGACCTCCCAAGTGTAGGAAGCAGAATTTAGGAAAAATATATTAACAGTGCTTTGTAGATGTAGCCCTTCTGCTTCTACACACCACTAATGAGCTTTCAAAATAAACTAAACATATAAACATGGAAACTAAATATAACCATCTATCGTAGCTTTACTGAAATGAGGCTATTCCAGCAGCTCATGTCATCAGTACAAAAGGATTGGCAAGAACTCAGCTGGATGAACACACCGAGCTGCAACCGCGTGTATTTTCAGTTACCAAAGGGTAAATTCTTGTATTTGTCTATGATACAAGAGTTGATGCCTTTAAATGAAAACATGTACTGTAGTTTTACTAACCAAGCTTGGCCAGGACTGGGATTGTAGTTCACACGTGAAATATGATGTCCCCCGCATCACCATCCTGATGCCGCTTTCTGCATCTGACAGGCGTTTTATCAAAACGGAGGCGCAGCCGTACCAGCGGAGCGCAGAGGTCCGTCTAGCCCGGAATTTGTCTCTGACAGTTGCCAGTAATGGATGATTATAAGAGCAGGGCAAACAGTGATCAGTCACTACCTTGTTTAGGTTTTAGCCTGCCATAGAAAACAGCAGTACTGCAGAGTCACGTGCTGCATTTTGACACGCTTTAAAGCTAGTGCTTTCTGATATTAGAATCCACAGGTATCACTTCAGCTGTTTTCTTGAGCAGTAGGAATGCTGACAGCAGCTGCACAATGAAACCTGGTATAACCCTTGTGCATTCCCCGTATTTGTTGAAGTGCTAGCTGCTGGTATTTAGGGACTCCTCACTTCTATTTATTTTTTATTTGATCTGCTTTTGTAAGTGGCTAGGCTGTACACTGAGTAGTTTTCCCCCCACAGCTTCTGGTGATAAACACCAGCTGTCAACAGTGAATGCAGTGACATGAGAAGCATACAGTGATTTTCAAGACAAGGTCAAATGACAGGTAGTTAAATAATGTAGAAAGGATAATCTTCTGAACAAGCAAAAATCTGAGGTTGGTGCAGTGTTTTTCACAAAATTTACAATCAGCAGATGGCAATGCAGAGGTCAAGCTCCCAGACAGAATATATCATGTACCTGAATAAATAATTTGTGTATAAATGATACTCTATGAAAACTAATTTTTGCTATCGAGATACCTACCTGACCTTGTGATGTTACTGTTAACACTCTTTAAATTGTTTGAATTGCATTATAAGGTAGTGCTTTAAATCATATGTTGCTACTAAAATCACATTTCTATTGTTATACACATATGTTTAAAGGTCTAATGATTTTGAAAGCCTGATGGCTGGGTTTTCTTTGCTGCTGTGTATCCTTAAAAGTGTCTTATGATGGGAACATGACAGAAATCACGTTCTTCAGAATTTAAACTGAGCTTAGCTGGTTGTGGGTTTTTGTCTACTCAGTCTAGTGCCTTTCCTTACATATTCCTTTTTCACTTATGTCTGCCTTCCTGTGTTTCGTGGTGTCTCTTGAGAGGTGTTCCATTACATTGTCCAAAAGCCTACATTTAACTGACAAAATTAACAAAAAGTGGTTTATGTTACTTCCAGAGCTTAATTTCAATTCTACTTTAAGCAAGACATTCTTTAAATTTCTTTAAATTAAGAATGGACCTCATATATACGTTGAAAAAAATGCAGTAAAGCAATAATCTAAAATCAGTATGTAACCATAGAACCCACAGTGAGCTGTCACAGACGTAATAATATAACACTAGTGGAAGATTTTTTAATGGAAATGTCAAATACAATTGTATTAATAGGAAGTTAGCTCCCTATGACAATGTAAGTACTATTTCATTGTCAGTTGGGAGCTTAAAAGATTCCTTGCCTTTTATATATTATATTTTAATAAAGGAAATTAAAATATCAATCAAAATCTGTGCTAAAATCATGTTCAAGGTTTTAAGGAACTAGGCAATGTAGGAAAATTCACAGATAAGGCTGCCACCATATCCAGAGATTAAAAGCAGTGAAACAACCCCCAGGAATTACTTGCCTTCCATGAATTGTCAGTTGATGATGAGCTGATAGCAAAGTGAAATATTTCTTCCCAGTGAGCTGAGGGTGTGATATTGACTTTTGAAGGTGCAAAGATAACTTGATTAGACTGAATTTATTCTGAATTTGCTTTCTAGCTTTAAAGAGACAATCTCCCTTGGAGTTAATGGAATATTAGCAAGCAGAATCTCATACATTATATTGTTTTTAACACCCAGGACATTCTCCAAAAGTAAAGAAGCATTTATGAATTAGTGCAACTACACTGATATTAAAGATAACAAAATCTTTGACCATCATGACAGAGAAGTCAGTTTTAAAGATGGCATTTACAGCTACCCTACTTCCTGTTCTGATACTAATCTTACGACCTTAATTTTGAAAAGGAAGTTAATACAGAAGTGGGGGAATTTTTCTCAGTAACCAGAAAATAGATGATGCTACATTCTTTCTCTCTGCGGTCACTTTGTGCTAGTCACATTCCTTCACTGAGCCAAAAAGTGTAAATAAACTGTAGAGTTCATACCCAGCAAAACAAGAATGAATGTTATTGGCAGCTTGAAGATTATAAAAATTACTGGCTATGAAAGTCAAGTGTAACTCAGAGAAAACCTGTTACTAAAATGGCATTATATTCCAGTTCTAAAAAACTTCTTTACAGTACCACTGCCAGTAACTACAACTTGGTCAAATGCAATTAATTGTTATTTTCTTTTTATAACATTCAAATAAGAAGAGCAAGATCCATCTCACTGAAATAATAAGGATGAATTACATTATAATATTATATACACCAAGAGAAGCATAGAGAAAGTCACCAGGTTCTAATATTGCTGTTCCTAGCATTTGAAGATGACCTCCAATTGTTTAACATACGATATTTTTGTGAGCATCTCTAGATGAAAGCAGAGAATTTTTTTTTAATATATGTCTCTCTGGCTTAGCTGAGAAGGTTTGGGACTTAGAATTGTTTTTTTGGTTTTTAATCCACACTTTTATTGTCTTTGAAGTTGTTGCACAATACTTACAAGCTGACATTTTAAATAACCTAACAGCAGCATAATAATCATTTGGTACTGGACATGCATTTCCATTGCTACCATCAATACTTTTGCAGGACCTAGTTATTAGCATAGGTTGGAAATTACTGAAGGTTTGAAAATCATAGCTGTTGTAGTGAGAAGAAGGTCTGTATGCAAGCAAGAGGGTTCCAGGTTGTTTCTTTTGGCACATTATACCTTTTATGATGCAAAGTTGCTAGCTGACACAACTGGTTTATCGCTGACAAACCTGCGCTGGTAAAAAGCCATTGAGAAGTGAACAAAGAGGTTCAAGTTGTGTATTTCTTATCTGGACTTTCTGAATAGAAAGCAATTTTTAACAACCGTATTTCCTCCACTATTACATAAAATATGTGCAGACCACATTTTAAACTCTAATAGAAATAAGGAATCTTTTTTTTTTTTTTCTGAATCCTATGTCTTCATATCTGTTCTCCAACTGAATTGAGCAATGATTATTGAAACAGAAAACTGGAGATCAGGATGCAGTTGTAGCCACAATGAGAAGTGAAATTCACAGTGAATTCGATTACTGTGTGAATTTTTTCTCCCATTTACACATTGTGGTGAACCTGGTGCTCCTGAGATCTTAAGTGATAGTCTTGAAGAATGAAGTCTTCTATTTAACTGCAAAATAGTTATAAAACAGAAGCAACAAAACATGTGACACATAATGATTGAAATTAATTTCTCTTCATTGCAGTACCTGCTAAGAGCAGTGAGAGAAAGCGGTAAGAAGGAACATTTTACGCAACAGCATATCATGCTTAGTGTGTTTGAGTACAATTAGAGTCTGATGCAAGGCATGCTTTTAAGAGTTGTTAGCTTTTGTAAACCTTTCTTGTATAGAAAAGTGACTAGGGGGATACTTAGCAGCAATTTTGCAGATTATGTTTTATGCGAGGAACATTTCAGCATCAGATTGTCATAGACATTTAATCAAGTAAGTCGGTGGGGAAAGATCAAGAAAAGATTTTGATCTGAGATGTCAGGGAATTCTTCCAATCCCACTGCCTTAAAAAGAAACACCAAATATTGTTCAAACCTTTCTGTATCTCCAAAGCAAATTCTCTCATGCTGCCAATAGTGTAAAATGTACAGCAGGTGGGGTGCCGTTACAGGGAACCACGGTTCTCCTGTCATCCAATTTTATCCTTATCTTCCGTCTATTCCACTAGAATTATGTCTTGGCTGATAGTCATTTTATATGATTCATGCCACAGTTTTCTATTTCCTGATCATGAATTTTATCCATATACATTACAATTTGTATTTTTACTGACTTGTCTTTTAATCAGGTGTAATCTAGTGTAAAAATAGTAATATATGTGTTTTATAAGGAAAACACCCCGGAGGTGTCAATCTTTCTCTATTGACTGAAAATGGAGCCTACGTGATCAGTTTTGGGTGACTACCGCCAGTTAGAGGACAAGTGTAATTAGCAAAGATTAATCCAATCCTGTGGTATTAACCAATGTGCAATAATATGTTTCCTTTGAAACTTGAATCTCAAAGTGAAATGAAGTTTTGAAAGGAGTGATTCATGTCGTTATAAACATATCCGTATATGAGATCTTTAGTCAAGGTATTACTAGAATATTTTACAGTTCTGTTTTTAAGGGTAGTTTAATTATAGGGAGGATTTATCTCCTACCATTTATCATCATCTTAATATTTGAGTTTCACTGAGATTCTTTTGGGGCATTTTTTCTCGGGATTTTTTTTTCTTTCATAGACCTACACATTTAGTTTGGACATAATGTTTCAGTATCATGCCGTATATTGAAGAAGTAGCATTCTATTATTGTTTAAGCATCCTGAGGTTTTTACATCTTGCAAAAGAAAAAGATGAGAGCAAGAAAAATATTTTACTATTGCATGATAAGTTTAATAGCTACGTGACTTCCTGAATGCCTGAAGAACACAAAAATGTAAGTTCCAACCTGCTATAAACAAGACGAATCTACAAAGAGCTAGGTAATGTCTTATGTTACCAGTTCAGAAACAGAAGGTAACAAACAGCTGTGAAATCAGGCTGATTAACAAGGCTAAGGGTAACCAAAATAAAAATAGTAGTTTCCTGTGAAAAATGTCTCATGAATCATGAGTAGGTAGGCAAGAGTGATGCATTTCTAGGTGTGCTTGTTGGAAAAAAGTATTTTGCAAAACAAAGTTAAAAAAGGTTTTTGTTTCTTGTTATTACCATGTATTCAAATAAAACTGAGTATAAATTAACTTGAAAACTGAAAACCACCACCAAAAAAAACCATAAAAAGAACATACCCCAGAATCAAACAGTTTGGAAACGAAATCACAACACCGTTCTGTAATCCTGTAATACAGGAAAGGTGAACAAGCACAGTGGCATAGAACCATAGAGTGGTTTGGGTTGGAAGGGACCTTAAAGACCGTCTTGTTCCACCCCCCCCACCATGGGCAGGGACACCTTCCACCAGACCAGGTTGCTCCAAGCCCCATCC
>JAVJGG010000008.1:7125002-7140844 GCA_035590195.1 Aviceda cuculoides | reverse complement strand
GCCATGGGCAGGGACACCTTCCACCAGACCAGGTTGCTCCAAGCCCCATCCAACCTGGCCTCGAACACTGCCAGGGACGGGGCAGCCACAGCCTCTCTGGGCAACCTGTGCCAGTGCCTCACCGCCCTCAGAGTAAATTTTTTTTTTCCTAATATTTAACCTAAATCTTTCAGTTTAAAGCCATTACCCCTTGTCCTACCACTATGTGCCCTTGTGAAAAGTCCCTCTCTGGCTTTCTTGTCGGCCCCTTCATCTGGACTGAAGTTTCAGGGGAATGTTCAGTTCAGACTAGAACACAGTAAAAGATACGCTGGAGATTATCAGCAAAAGCCATTCACTGTCAGAGAGGTGTTCTTTTACCATTTTCAGAATATCGTTCATGTATACTGGGTTTATGCTGGTTTACAGGATAGGATTTTTCAGGAACAGCAGTCCTGCCTCAATGATTCAGTTGTCAGAAATATTTGCACTAGATGGTGGAAGGGATGTGGTCAAGCTGCATAGAAGCGCAGTGGTTAGGATCACACTTTTTGTGTTTTCCACAGAAGGAGAAGCTGTACAGTCAAGCTACAGTTTCCATCTTCATTTTTCTCTATGGCAAAATCCTGAAGAAAAAGTGGCTAGTATTTTGCTTTATCCTACACTCTGGGACTACTATCTGGAATGTAGGAGATGATAGCATGGGAGAACATGTACATAATTTGGGCTGATATGATTCTGTATTTCATTATATTCTATTGGGGGACACAAGAGGATGCAAGGAGGAAGTCTCAACTCATTTCACACACAAAGTTCTGCCTTCACATTTCTTCTGCAGAAGGAAGTTTTTATCTGCTTATCTACCTTTAGCACCAATTAGTGGTTAAAAATGCTAAAATTATAACACATGCATGAGCTCATCTCTGACTGAATACATTCTGTTCGGCAAGCTGCCTTCACATCCTTTGCAGTCACATTTTTTCTATGCTTTAAGTGTTTTTAGTTGTGCATGGAGAACATTTATGTACAAAGATATCCTTGTAAAATGGATAGTGCTCTCTTCTATTTTTATTCCTTTAAAACATGCTAAATATAAATATGTAAAAAATAGAAGTAAAAAGGCACAAGGAGAAGAGAAAACAAGTTAAAAATACTTTAGCAGCAAAGAAGATATTCAGTCAGCAAAGCGGAAGTTATACTTGTCATACGTCACTTTGAATCTTTGGAGAATACTCAGACACCATCATGGTGGGCATTAGCGTAAGAATACAAATATAATTGCTGTTAAAATGCATCAGTGTGGGCAGGACTCCATTTCACTTACGTAAGGAGCTATGGAATAACTTCTTAGTAATTTCTGGAGTGATAAGGAGGTAAGAGAAAATAGGACAGTCAGGATTGAAGCCGTTCTAGGGAACTGGGCAAAGACGCACATTTTGTTCTCATTGCCATTTGTAAATATGTAATTACTCTAGTCTTTATATTGCAGTTCTTGGTGATATCCAAGTAATTAAATAGTGTTAGCATCTGAGAAAATCAGAGCAACCAAGAGTATACTGGATAAACAGTTAGAAGAAGCTCTTAGGGCCCAAATATAGGTCATGATACAGGTAAAATGTATAATGCATGTAATGCATATAATGCGTATAATCATACGCTACAGATCCAAAACAAAGTAATTACCATCACGTATGTAAATCATAGCTTTCTTAATGTGATTTTTTATATGTTTATATGAACTGCATGCAATTAGTGAAAGCCGTATACTTTACATGTTGGTTTGAAAGAATGTATTAGTCTGAAATTGAGTCACTGCACCTGGTGCATTTACACTTCTCAGAGCAGCTTTTACAGGAAGAAGTGAGAACTTTATCTGGGCCACTGTCAGGAAGTGATGAATGAGGTCAGTGGTGGTGTAACCCCAATTCTTTTCCCATGGGTGCGACTGGCTCCCTTGGAAACATTTGCTAGCTGGTTTCAGAATATGCAAGGTTTTCTACTGAGTATCTGTGGACTAATAGCTTTTACAGGGCTTCTGAAATGTTGTCTTGTCAATCAGGAGGGAACAGTGTATGCAGCGGTGTACTCTTTTCAACAAGCTATGTAGTACTATGTCATTAACAGAGGTAGAAAGAGTTTGTTGATGTGTGAACCTGTACAGATTCGCTCACCTATCAACTTAAAAAACTAGCATTTGCATTACAGTAAATCAGAAATTTGACATTTGAATGATTTTTAAGCAGTCTGCTGTACTGCCTTTCATGACTTTTTGAAATACCAACTTAACGCTGGAATCAACAGAGATATGGTAAAAATCACAGAGAGTAACTGATATAGGAAATTTCCTGTAACATTAGCTAATGTACATTTTTCTCAGCTGTGAAAAGTAGCAATTAACTGTCCTATTTTGTATTTGATTTGTGAGTTCCCTTTTGATACCAAGAGGCTGTATTTGTGGACTGCAGACTAATGGACTACAGACTAATGTGAAATTAAGGTTTAGTTTGCGTTTTGCCAATAGTCAGATCAGAGTTTAAAAGAACTAATAGATGAGATTTTTAGGACCTGAGGACCCTAGATGTAATGGTCCTTTGTTGTGCTGATTTCAGATCAGTGTAATTCTCTCAGTGAAATGGACATTTATCTCCGGAACAGGCAAGGAGATAAAGGACTGTGTTCTCTGACAAGTCCAATGCTGGACTAATGTATTTCGTGTTCATACAATTTACTTCCACATAGTGTCTTTAAAAAACATCACTAGTGTATATAAACATAAGGAAAATATGTGATGTAGGTCTATGTTTGTGTATAGCAAACACATCTAAATTCTTGTGATACTTAACTTTGTACTTACCCATGAATACCAATGCTCCCTAACTGCTCTACTGCTAGGAATGTTTTTATCATTGCCAAAACCATAGCTTTACAAGAAGAAAACAAATCAGGTGATAAAAAATTAATGCATTCATTATAGTGGCCTTTTTTTCTCCCTAGTGAAGAAATCCAGCACCTGTTAATAGTACTTAGACAAAGAGGAAGAGGGAGATAAAATGTAATTTCACTGCACTATCCATTAGCAGCAGTTTTTAAATCATCAGCAGAAAGATGACAGTATCCTTTGATTTCCTCCATGTCTATGGAGGAAACATAAGCAGTTTACAGTGAAATCAGTATCTCTGATTATATGTTGATAATCTAGTTTTAAAAAAGGAGCTACCCTTATCTTCTTCATTCTAAATAAGAAAAAAAACAAAACCCAAACCACCCAACAATACAAACAAAACCCAATTAAAAAAAAAAAAAAGGTAGTCAAAAGTGATAAGGAAAAAAGGACTGATTTTTGACAGGCTGGAAAAGGGCAAAAGTAAGTTGCTCTAAAGTTATATCAAAAGGCACATGGCATTTTAGTTCCCACTTCCTTATTTTGTAAAATTATTGCCTTGTAGAAAAGAATGGAAAAATAAGAAAGAGGAGAAAGAAGGTAGAGACGGCTGACTGGAGGTCTGGGCTAAGTACTGTGTTTCTGAAGCCCTTTTGGTTTATCCTGCCCATTAATGACATGCACTCTCTAGCCAGATCACAGCTGATCTTCACCAGTTAACAAAATCTCATACCCTGGTGGTCTCATACTCTGTAATGCATGAGGCCAAGTGTGATCACCCTGTTATCAGTATCAGCAGATTTCGATGTTAAGTGCAAGTACTACACTGAAGTCTCACTTTCCGTGGCAGCTGAACAAGAGGTAGCAGAATCCTGTAGTGATGCTCAAAACCGCATCTTCCCACCAACCTCTAGTAAATTCTGCTCTGCTAATAAGGGCATATTCAAAATCGTTAACACATTTTTTCCCCAACTTCCCTTCTGTCACTCTTCTTTTCTTTTGTGACAATGTAATAATACACCCTACACTTTATTTACAGGAAGTTTTTATGTCTTAGCAATGTCAAGACTCTTCTTGTTTCCCCCCCAAATGGTATAGGGCTTTGCTTCATCATCCAGTCTCTTCGAAATTCTATCACTGGCAAATGTTTGCCTTTGGATTCAGCCTCCTCACTTTTTACTGAGTTCTGAGGACATTTAGTAATGCTAAATATTGATGGCAAATAGATTCCCTTTTTACTCTATTAAAAAAAAATGCTTATGTTCTCAGTTCATGTGCTGTTTCTCCTAAGCGTGCCCACACTTTTGTGCTTTCTGTTCGTATAGGCGTGTGCATATATGCAATGTAGTCAGACAGAAAACACAGAACTAAAAGATATTTTTCAATCATATTAGTGCTGAAGATTAATGAAGAACCAACCATTCATATTGATTTGCATTGTAAGGGATCTTCAAATGACATATTCTGGCAGCTAGAATGATTTTTAGTTCCATTTTTTTGTTGCAGTTGTGGCCTGATAATTTAGAATCGCTCTTACCATTTTTTTTACTCTATTTTAACTTTCCCTTTTGAATGCATCTTTTTCTTCCTATACTCAGCCCTTTTGTACCAATAGTCCCCAGAGTCAGAAAGAACCAACATAACCTTGAACACAGATCAGAGCAGATGTAGTAAATTTACATAGTATCATGCAGTTTTCCTTGAAAATATATCACCTAGTGGAAAATGGGGACATGCATATGCCTAGACAACATGAAATGAAGGATAGCTTTGACCAAAGGTCTTTGACATACTAAATGGTTCTTCATGAGAAATTACAAACTTGTGCAACTTTTTTTTCCCCTCTGAAACCCTGAAATTAAAGGCAATGGGTTGGTATACTGAAAAAAGTGGTGCTGAGTGAGACTCACTCACACAAGGAGGAACCACAGGGGTTTTGTGCATCTGAATTTAAAAATCAAGTGACTTAAAGCAGTCCTTTCTTCCAGTTCCTGCCCCTTTGTCCTTAGTCCAACATGCACACACCCACATCCAAAATGTTTTTCACATTTGTTTTCATGTTCTGTTTAATTAGATGTGACTGTGAGCCTGTATTTTTTCCTGCTGACCAAGAACAGCATCAGCAGACTGACAGCTTGAAGTGTGCTGGTGCGTAGTGGCTGGGTGATAACAGTCCTTGTGAAACAAGTTGCGAAAAACCCTACATATTTTCTCTGTTAACCCCACTACACCGTATACCTTATATACAGCAGTCAGTAGCTGGAATCTTTCTGGCGGAAGAGAAATAGGAAGAAAGCAAGCCTTTTGTGGCTACACATGGTATCCTAGAAGTACCTCTGAAATCCATTTGTGTTTTGAAGGTTCAGATTGGTCGAACTGGCTGAAGTCTAGCTGCTGTTAATATTTTGAGTAGCAAGTGTCAGGCAATGGAGATTTTCCACATGGTCTGGTCCCCATAGTTCATCAGAAGTTTGGAGAGAAGAATAAAACCAGAAGATGTGTATTGGAAAATCTCACAGGTAGATGAACAGGATTAGATACAGGTGAGTCAATTAAATGAAGACTGCTAGTTTTGACACGGTGCAGTTGTGTATTACATCAGTGCAATGATCAGTCAAAAGCATAGTTGACAGAAGATAACAAAATCAAATGTCTACACTAGTTTTTTTAGTTATGCGCTTTCATTATATTGGTAAGAAAACAGGGACAGGCAAGTATGCAGTAGCTGATTGTGTGCATGCAAAACTGCAGAGTTAAGCACTGACCATCATTTTGGATAACTCTTGTTTTTCCCCCCGTGGGCTGACTAGAGGCTATCATTTTGCAAAATGGACTTTGGAAACTGCTCTTTACACTTCAGGTCTTAAAAAGTGAAAAGCTAATATGTTAATGCTATAGGTCAGTGAATGCTGTCAAGATTTGTGACAGCCAGTGCCATTTACAGATGTCTTGCTTCTCTCTTTGCATTGCTCTTTGCTATTGTTTTATACTATATTCCTGAAATACTAGGCAACCAAGCATAGCAGAGAGCTCAGACTTTTGGCCAACAGAGTTATATTTGTCTAGCAAGCACATTGAGCTCTAGCAGGGTATTCCTGCAGGATGAAAGGAAGATAAAAATTAACATCCCTCTTGAAATAGAGTGGTACAGATGTTTCTATGTTATAGCTAACTTCAAACACCAAATGCCAAAGTCCTTTGAAACCAAAAGACACTGTGAAAGTTTAAATATAATCTCCTCATGGAATACATTAGATTACTAAATGTTTCCTGAAACTTTCACGACACTTGTTGTTGAAATTATACATCAAGCAAATTGTATACTGATGGAGTAACATGACAAGAGTCTGGGGAATATCAGCATACATGAACAAATCATCTCATGTTCCCACATATATGACTATGATACAATGTTGTTCTGGGCAGTTTCTGAAGTAGATTAACTTGGCAGAGAAATGCTGTTTTTTTAAAAAAAATACTGTCCATACTCTGCTTATCTTTAACATTTGGAAACACAGATAGGGGCTGGAAAAATAAATTTAAAAATTTATATAGGTTAACACTGAAAGGCTATTTATTTGAAATAGAGCATAAGTTGGTGCTGACTAATCAGGTATGACCTATATATCTAGCATATGTTTATTTTAAACATGTAATCCTGTATTATTTTATAATCTGGTACTTTAAAATGGTTTATTCTGGTGACTGTATTGGATTAGTCTTTATTCTTTAAGGATCTGATCCAATGCCCATTAAAGAGTAGGATCAGGTACTAACAGAAAACTGGTTAGCTCCCTCAGGACTCAATTTATGTAAGTAGCATCTGAAAAAAAATGAACCTGGGTTTATATTAATTGTTTTGAGGGGAAAAAAGTGCTTGGAAATTAAAAAAGAAAAAAAAGAAGATTTAATTTGTGTCTTATTTGAACTCTGTTACAGAAAGAACTTAAAACAAAGATCCCTAACAATTGAAAGATTTCTTAACTTCATAGTGTTATTGGAAATCGCTACTCTTTAGCAGTTTCATGAACTTTGCATGTTAATTAGTTCCTGTGATAAGTTCCTTTTCTGATGAACTGTACCCACTCTTCACATAACATTTACTCTTTACTTAACTATTTTTCTAGTTTATTTATCTGCCAGCTGTTCTTTTTATTACGGTCACAGGCTTCTGAGGAGCTGAACTTCTGTGGTAAACTAAGCTGTCATAGAGGCAATATACTTTTATATGTCTTTTGTTTCTTCCTGTCTAATGCAACTCTCCCCCTAGCATAACAATTCTCCACACTTAACCAGAGAAACCTCTAAAAAAGATCGTGGTGGCCAAAGAATTGTGGGGTTTTCTTTGACTTAAAAGAAGAGTGGTCATTTAGACAAAATTAACTTCATCCTTAGGAAAGGTGTGAAGACAGAGCTGATATGTTTCTTATTGCAGGGAATGATTGTATGAAGAACTCTGAGCTTCATTGCTGCTAGTAACAGAGGAGAGTAGGAGGAAGAGCAATTCCAGCAGCTTTATTCATTGATTTCCAACAGTGAATCATATGTTCCCTCACAAGCTGTTTGGAAAAATAAGTAATCCTGCACTGATGTCTTCTTAAAGCTGTAAAATGAAAACCAAATGAGAAGTTGGTCAACATTCAGTCAAAGTCACACTGAGATGCTTCTTCGTCAGGTTTATGGCCATAACAACATGCCTCAGAGCCAGAGCATGACGAGTAGTGAGCTAGTGAGAAATGACAGGTATGGGCCATCCTGTATGACAGCATCCTGGGGAAGAGCTGGGTTGGGCCTTATGGACAGGTCTATACTGCTAAATCAAAGAGGACCGCTTCTTGTCCCTGAGAGCAAGTGACATGGACTGCTTCACAGCTATACTGCCTACAACTTCACTACCTCCCACATCATTCCTCTCTTGAAAAAATCGGTTTGGAACAGTTCAAAATGGAATCAGAAAGTAGACTAACAACGACAAGACAATCCAGTGTCTGGTGATACGACTTGCTTGGCCCTTAATATGTGCCCTTAAACCTAGCCTCAGAGGGCCGCTGATGTCCACATCAGCAGCTGCAGCCAGCTCATCTTCCCAGGCCTACCCAGAGCCTCCTCGTCCTCCCACCTAGTCTCTTTGCCAGTCACATCACTCCACAGTGCACGTCCCTACCTTAAGTACTTGGACACCTTCCAACAGCTGAAGTTTCATTGTTCCTACCACAATGGCTTGAGTCCACACCAATTGCAACCTAAGCTTGTGAGGCTCCGTAGTACGTATATGTATTTCACCTTGTGTGCTTACTATACATGTATGTGCTTGTGTGCATATTTTGTGGCTATGATGTCTTAAGGACTAATCATACAGACCTCTTTATAAAACCTAGAGGAACCTTCATCGGATTAGAAAACTAGCTGGATTTGGTTAAGCCTTTTCCATCTTTAAGTATGTAGTTACAAGTCCTGGTAGACAGTGTTTGTTTTCAGTAGACTCATATGCATTAAAACAATCTGTAGAGCAGACAGTATCCATTCTGCTGTTATTGAACAATTTGGAAATATTAACTCTTCATTTTCCAAAGCTGTACTTAGATAAGACATAATAAATTGGGATGAAAATGAGACCTCTCAATGAAAAAATGAACCAGTGAGGCAGACCTGCTAATTTTGTTTAAGAGAAAGAGAAAAGATGTCTGATTATTAAAACGCAAAGTGAAATCTTCCCCATTTCCTGCAGCTACAAGTTTATGTTCTTTGTCGAGAATGGAGACCTGTATGAGCACCCTGCTTCGCCTCACAAGAGTTTCTCAATTATCAATGAGCCTTGATATGCAGGGCTGTCTGCAAAGGACCTTCTACACCTTCAGTAGCAACACTAGCCTTATTTTATTACCTGCAGCTGCATGCATGTAAAGAAAAATTCCCTCCTCTACTACATCTCTTCCTTTGCTACAGGAGATGAACGCTTAAACTTTAAACATTGACATTCCCCTTTACTCTTCTGTGTTGCTAACATGTACTCATCAGAGCAGTGAATGTACTGTGCTTGGAACAGCACGTGCCCTAGGAAATTTTCTTGCAGGTAGCATCGCTGTTCCTGATCTCTCCTTTGTAACCCAGCACACAAAAGTTACGGTGCAGTTGATTAATTTGCAGTGTTTAGAGCCTCTCTTATGCACAGCTTTGTAGCCCTGAATGACACCAAAAGCCCCTAGTTGTGGCCAAGGTAGACTTTTTTTGGGAGATCACAGCTGTGCACTCAGAAAACTGGCCAGCACTCTTCCTCCCTATGGGATGATGGTGACATGTACAGCACTTAGTATGACCAAAGACAGCCAAGTTTCAGTCTTCATCTAAAGTCTTCAGTTTCATGAGGATTTCTGCAACTTAAGGGTCTAGGTAACACTCTATATTTCTTTTATGGATACTGTAGCCAATTTGTGTTGGCTAGTAAATCAAGAAACTTCCAACAGTTCTCTCTTATTCCCACCCATTTTATTTTCCAGCACTGAGCTCATGTACCAGTAAAATGTCTCGCCCACCAAATCTGAACAAGTACAGTTGTTTGCTTGGTTTTTTTTCCTGAGACAACTCAGTGAAAATATACTGAATGTTTTTCAATACACGTAATAATAAGTATATGTAGAAATTAATTACCTGATCTTTCTGAATAGAGTACTAGCAGATTAAAACATAATTATGAAGTCAAATATAATTTTCAGTATATAGATCAAGTTTTAATTGCTAGACTAATTACAGAAAGACAAGAGACCTTTGAAATTATTTGACTAAACAATTTATCAAATGTGGGGTTTGTATTTTTTTCTCTCCTCTCCCTATTCCTTTGCAAGTAATACCAGTCTTCACATAGTCATGTAATAAAAGCTTTTTATTTAGTCATTTAGAAGTTTAACTTCTTGGATAAGACCAATGAACCATTGCATTAATATGCTAATTGGTACTTTAAGGGGTCTGGAAATGATTAAAGTCTTAAAATATTTATTGCTGTTTTGCTTTCAGCCAATATAGGAAGTGAGCACACAGTCTAAGTTTAAAGATTTGTTTGTGAAAAGACTCTAAAATGGAAAGAACTTTTAATAGTATTAAGAAAAATATTCATGATTTGGATATTTCATCCCCTTGAATATTTTTACTAAAACAAGACATTCCCTGTTGGGTATAATTTCATTCTTTTGGGATGGGTATAATTTCATTCTTTGGGGATGTTTTTGCTAATTAAGCCAGCCGAAATTTGAGAGAGTGTCATTCAGCAGCTCAGACTTTTTCTCCAACTATGAAAAATAATACAGAATGGTAAGGAATGACAAGGTCTATTCTAATGACAGACTTTTCCATCGGTCCAGGAATGAAGGTCTATGGGGGCTCTGCTACAATTCATGAACATTGTAGAGTGTCAGCATGAAACATTATACAGAAGGGTTTATAATCAAAATAAGAGATAAGTTTGAACATAAAATATTTTACAGCTACAGGAAAAGTAGCTGCCTTATGAAAATCAGGATTAAATTGAGTTTAAATTTCTTTAAAAAGTGAAAATCTTATTTTATTTTCTGATATTATATTTTCAATAATCTGTGACTTAATGGTATGTTCTCTAAAACAGGAAATAAGTATTTAAAACAAACACTGTAGGATTTATTTTTATTAAGAGGTACAGTAAAAAGTCCCCTAATCTGGTTACATAAAACCATCCCTACAGAACTGTGTGCTTTCTGAACCTGTTTGCAATAGTACCCATGATATAGAAGGAGCATGCTACAGCTCTTTGTGAAGGTGGTTTGCAGGAGGAGGGGTCATCTTTTTTTTTGGAGGGAGAAGCAGGTGTGGTGATTTTCAGATTATGAAGAGGGAAATACAAGAGGCAGATGTTGACTATGATAAGGAGATTATGATGTATATATGATTAATATACCACTACGTATGTTTTGGGACAGTTCTGTATGACCTCTTTATTCAGATTAAAGGCGTGTGCTCTAAATAACAGTAGGCTTTTAATTTAATCAGCATTTGCCTTTATAATGCCAGGACTCAAATGGAAATGTCATGGGCATTTAGGTTGATGAGACCTTGCAGCTACTATATCATTCTTGTTAAGGACAGTAAATGACTGCATATTTGACCTTTCCTGTTATATCCAGTTACACTGTAGATTGAAAAAGTATAGGAGCTGTAAATGTTGTCATTATGTGCTTTGCTAATACAGATCAAATCCTATTTTGTGAATATCCACATCATTGTTATTCTTGAATACTATCATTTGTTCACATGGATCACAGCCCACCCTGCTTTCATGAGACTAAATTTAAACGTATATCAAATGGATTGTTTAACATAAGTGCTGCATACCAATTCTGAATGGAGCTATATATTAGAACTTTGATATCACAATACCAGATTGTTCATAAACCCAGCAGAAATTCCATGCCTTGGAAATGAAATTCCATGCCTGCAAATTAAAGCCTTGAGTTTTATTGAAACACAACATAAAAAGAAATCCAAAATATATGTTTTCCATCAGACTTCACCTTACCTCAGAATGCATATAAGAGCATGTTGGACACGACTACATTTTGGGATTTTTTTTTTTTTTTCTTATTCTAGGATCATTCAAAGTCTGTCTTGATAAACAGGAAAAGTTCAGTCAGCCTTGTTATATGTTATGTGAGTTGTATCATGATACTGATACATAAGGCAAGCAAGAAAACTACTTTTAGAGGTGTATTGGGTTTGTGTGGCAAGGTTTTGGTAGCGGGGGGGCTACAGGCGTGGCTTCTGTGAGAAGCTGCTGGAAGCTTCCCCTGTGTCCAACAGAGCCAATGCCAGCCAGCTGTAAGTCGGACCCACCACCGGCCAAGGCCAAGCCCATCAGCGATAGTGGTAGTGCCTCTGTGATAACATTCTTAAGAAGGAAAAAAAGTTGCAGGGACAGAGAGAAACAGCAGCTGGAGAGAGAAGTGAGAAGATGTGAGAGAAGCAGCCCCACAGCCCCCCAGGTCAGTGCAGAAGGAGGAGGAGATGCTCCAGGTGCCGGAGCAGAGATTCCCCTGCAGCCCGTGGTGATGAAGACCATGGTGAGGCAGGCTGTCCCCCTGCAGCCCAGGGAGGTCCACGGGGGAGCAGATCTCCACCTGCAGCCCGGGGAGAGAGGACCCCACGCCGGAGCAGGGGGATGCCCGAAGGAGGCTGGGACCCCGTGGGAAGCCCGCGCTGGAGCAGGCTCCTGGCAGGAGCTGTGGTCCCATGGAGAGAGGAGCCCAGGCTGGAGCAGTTCGTCAAGGACTGTCTTCTGTGAGAGGGACCCCACGGTGGAGCAGGGGAAGAGTGTGATGAGTCCTCCCCCTGAGGAGGAAGGAGCAGCAGAGGCAACGTGTGATGAACTGTTTGTAACCCCCATTCCCTGACCCCCTGTGCTGCAGGGGTGGTGGTGGGGGGTGTCTGTAGAGAATTCAGCAGTAAGCTGTGCCTGGGAAGAGGGAGGGGTGGGCGAAAAGTGTTTTAAGATTTGGTTTTATTTCTCATTACCCTGCTCTGGTTAGATAGGTAATAAATTGAGTTAATTTTCCCCAAGTCAATTCTGTTTTGCCCGTGACAGTAATTGGTGAGTGATCTCTCCTGTCCTTATCTTGACCCACGAGCCTTTTGTTATATTTTCTCTCCCCTGTCCAGCTGAGGAGGGGGGGAGTGATCAGCTGCATGGTGCTTAGTTGCTGGCTGGGGTTAAGCCACAACACACACATATATATATATATATATATATATATATATATGTGTATATACATACATACTTGTAGCTAGATAAGTAGGTAGGTAGACACAAAAATCTGATTGCCAGGAGAGACAGAGAGGCTTTGTTCATTAAATCTGAATATTTTTTCATTCACCTTTCTCTGTAGCATAAAAATTTGGAGAATTCTAAGGACGCTTCACAAGAAGTAGTGTTTACCATGAAGAGGCAGAAAACACAGCTACACCAAACTCCTTAGAGATGTATCTTAGTTGGCATTTTGTACCAAAACATTTCAGAAAAAAAGTACAGCAAGGTGTAATGAATAGATACTCTAGTCTGGAATGAGATATTCTTTTGACCAATGCTTAATATATTTCTCACCTAACATTCTGTTTGTTGTAGCACTGAAATCAATAGAAACACTTTTCTTTCACATAAATGTCTAAATTTGGCTGGAGAAATGTACTTGTCTTGAACTGTAAATATTTTGTTTTAAATTTCCACATGCAAATTGGATTCTTCTGATGAGTAAAATTAATTGAAAGTAAATATAATTTTCATTTGTCTAACAAAAGATCAAAAAATAAGTTGTAGAAGCTTTGCACAGCTGCAAAATATTCATTACTATATATATATAAAAACCTGTCTTCAATGTCCGTTTTGAATATTTTTTTCTTAAATGACACAGAATTGTGATTAGCCATATTTTTGAAGAGCACCCTCGCTAAATGAGAAGAGAATATTGACAGCAACAGCTCTAAGTATTTGATAAATAGTAGAGGTTCCTCCATTCAAGAATATGACTGGGGCAGAATGAGAAGTATTGGAGACTCTCAGAACAGAAAATATTGGTTCAAAAACTAATGTACTCTTCCAAAACACTAACCAAGTATTCTAGCCATAAAGCACATAAAAAGTTTAAATTAGGAGTTCTTCCAGTCTTCTGTTTCTCCTATAGCCTCCTATTTCATCTCCTGAATAATAAAACAATACCAAGAAGAAAACCCACACAAACTTAAGGAAGCTTTCATTATAAGTACACAAGTTTCTTTTTATGAAAGTGCTGTGTACTTTTTATTCTCACTAGAGATGAAGTTATATTATTGAGAGCAATGCATCAAAATACACTAAATCTTTGAACACTTATTATTACTGTTCCGTGAATGTGGACTAGAGTATAGAGAAAGAAGTTTCGTGCAGCATTATTTTTTTTTTCCAATTCCCCATGTGGGACAATCTTATCTTTTTTCATTCCTGTAGCCTTAGAAATGGGGCAAAGTATGACTCTATCATTCTAAAAGCAATGGAAAAGAAAGCTGCATTGATTAACTCAGCTCAGTGGCTGATAATGAAAGAAGATACTTTCATGATTCTGGGGTTTGTGTTGAGGGTCTGGGCTTGCGTCGTGGTTTAACCCCAGCCAGCAACTAAGGACCATGCAGCCACTCACTCACTTGTCCCCACACCCAGTGGGGTGGGGAAGAGAATCAAAAAGAAGTAAAACTTGTAGGTCAAGATAAGAAGAGTTTAATAATTGAAATAAAAAAAAAATATTATAATAATAATAACAACAACAACAACAGTAATGAAAAGGAAGATAAGAAAAAGAGTGAAATATAAAAGAAAGACAGGTGGTGCACAATGCAGTTGCCCAGCACCCACTGACAGATGCTCAGCCAGTCCCCGAGCAGCCATCCGCCCCTCCCAGACAACTCCCCCCCACCTTTTATATACTGGACATGACGTCACACAGTATGGAATACCCCGTTGGCCAGTTTGGGTCAGCTGCCCTGGCTGTGTCCCCTCCCAACTTCTTGCGCCCCTCCAGCCTTCTTGCTGGCTGGGCATGAGAAGCTGAAAAATCCTTGGCTTAGTCTAAACATAACTTAGCAACAACTGAAAACATTGGTGTGTTATTGATATTATTCTCATACTAAATCCAAAACACAGCACTGTACCAGCTACTAGGAAGAAAATTAACTCTATCACAGAGGAAACCAGGACAGCTTGTGAATATTGTCATCACATCTATCTACTGCTGCTGCGTGGTTTATTTCTGTTTTTCTAAATCTCTGCATTAAAGTATGTTTTTGATTCCAGCACATCTACTTACATTTATTATCTGCTTGGTTTAAAAAGTCATCAATTTTTACTGGAATTTTTTCCGTTTATGAACCTCCTCAGAAACAGTGAGACAATGAGAATTAGTCCCTGTCATTTCATTTTGATTTTTAAGATGTCATGGCCAAGGTAATCTGTTGCTCTATGGGGTTTGGCTGCAACAGTATTGTTCATGTCAACTGTTCTACCACTCTATTCCTAAGGGAAATGCAATCATAATGTAGTTTCTTCCAACCATGCTGATATTTCAGCCTGTGACTTGCTTACACGACAGGCTGACCAGTTAGGAAGATGAAAAATTATTGCTTCTCTTTCTGGAACAATATCATTCAGTGTGACAGGAGAAATGATAGTTCTCACATGAGAAGTTACTTTTTTCTATATTAAGGCAGGTGTCAAAACATCTTTTGAAGAGCAATGTAAAAACAATACCACAATTAAAATGGGCATGAAAAATATTCCTTAATTTTCTGAAATACACACGTCCAAATCTTTTTATTTATTCATTTAAGAAATTAATTATTCCTCAAGCTGTAATGAATAGCAGAAACAAAGTGATTTATTTATAGAAACCTGTTATCAGTGATCATTTTATGGGAGATACGGGCCTATCATGCCTATTACATTCTGAGAAAAGTAGTTTAAGATTTGCTATATTGATTTGGTTGTGATAAAGTTATTCTCCATGGTAAATGCTATTGTTATGAATAAAAACAGGATAGAAACTGTATCACTGGAGCTTTTGTAATGGTTTAGAAGAGACAGGAGTTGGAAGAAAAATAGCTTACAGATTAACGCTCTGTATGGGCTGATGGATGCTAGGCTTCAAGTCCCTGTTGTATTTGGGGCAGATAATTGAACTTGGGTTTCCCTCTTTTCAAGTAATCCACCTATCTATATTTATCCCGGCATTTATGCCTTTGCTACTTTTTGCAGGGAAAAAAACAAAGCATAGAATCATAGAATCACAGAATCATTCAGGTTGGAAAAGACCTTTAAGGTCATCAAGTCCAACCACTAACCTAACACTGCCAAGTCCAGCACCAAACCATGTCCCTAAGTGCCACATCTACACGTCTTTTAAATACCTCCAGGGATGGTGACTCAACCACTTCCCTGGGC
>JAVJGG010000008.1:7088607-7124902 GCA_035590195.1 Aviceda cuculoides | reverse complement strand
TTTCCCCTCGGAAATCTGTTCTCCCCGAGGCGCTACCGCCGTCGCTGAGGGGCTCGGCCTGGGCCAGAGGTGGGTCCAGCTGGGAGCCAGGGAAGCTTCCAGCAGCTTCTCACAGGAGCCGGCCCTGCGGCCCCTCACCCGCTACCAAAACCCCTCCACACAAACCCAAATGGAGGAAAAACATCCTGATAGAGCTCTGGTGCTCTAGTGGAAGGCAGCTATGCTTGCACCTCTATGATAATGCATCCCGCTTTTAAAAACCTGAATAACAGCTTCTGCAGTCTTGCAGTGGATCACTACCCTGGAGTGAATGGAGGCGTCTGAAGGTAAATGCAAACATTTGAATTGTCTAAATTATGTCATAGTTAATGAAAATTTAGGATTGATTCAGTTACCTAACCACAAGATCCAATGCCACATGATCTGTCCTCTATTACCCACTCTCACACCAGGTATCTTTCCGTGGTGTTTTTATAGATCTTGTGTCATATCTACTAGGCCCGTGTGACTATTGTGGGTATGGTAGGGCTTCTCACACGGCATTGGGAGCCTGTGTGTGCCTCATCTACTTGATAATGGGAGAAATGATCCCTGGAAATACTTCTAAAATCAATGGCAAGAGATGGGTAACATACATGACGAACCTACACATGGGCTTACATTCTGGACAGATAAAATCTGAGGTGGTGTAACCTATCCCTTTTGCTTTTTTCTTTGCCTCAAACATTTTCATAACAGTAGACAACAAGCCACTGACCTAATAATTTGTTTTCCACCTCATGTTACAGAAAACATTATGATTCTTGAAAGAACTGAGTTCACATCATGTAAAATTTTTGTAAAATGGATTTTTTTTAATCACTATCAAATTCCTTTGATTAAAAAAATATGCTTATGCAAATCACTTTCACTTTATACCTGCTTTCATTTATATGGATTTCATTTGTAACCCTAATACAGATAAATCAATATTTCAGTCATGATGCACTGCTGTGAAATTCCAGTAAGAAAAAAAAGTCAAAGGGGATTCAAAGTTGGACCACCGATCCTAAGACATTTAGCTACTGAGAATACAAACAATGATCGCAAAGAGAGAGAAGGGGACAAATCACTTTTCTGAGCTAAGAGTTTTCCTTTTTCTGATCTAAGAGTTCTGAGCGGTAAGAATGAGGTGGTGGTGGGGGTGTTCCCTGGCCTTTCTGCAAATAAAGATATTACCTTCTTTGATAAAACATGCACTTTTAGCACTCAATCTATTTTTTCTAAAATAGAGTCTCCTGGAAGTCTTCTGGGCTTTTTCTCTTGAGATGATACACAAAGTCACTGTGGGATTGTCAAGTGGCTGTGTATCCAATAAAGTATAGGAAAGTAGACTTACTCTTGAAATATCTGAATAAAGTTTTCAAAAGAGACCAGAAAATACACTAGAAGTAACTGAAGCCTTTAAACAGTCTTATAATGAAGTTCATTAAGGCCTTAATTATACAATCCTTCTCTGAGTATTTCCAGTCTAAATACCCACTACAGTAGGGGGTTTTTTTTAATGTAATGACATTTGGAGGAAGAATCTTTTTAATAAAATATAAAAGCATGAGTTTATTAATTTCAATTCTTTTCTACTTGTCAAAATTATTTTATTATGTTATTTATTCTGAGAAAATTGTCTTCCTAATTGCTCTGATGTATAGACTTTACAGTAGGTTTTAAGAGCACAGAATTCTCTAAATCTGCTTATACAGATTGCTCAGTTCAAATTAAATTTGGAATTGTGTAATGTAGAGAAAACATCAGTGGTTTTGTCAAAATACAATAGAACAGATGGAAGTTAGATACAGACCTACTGTAAATCATGAAAATACTCTCTAAAAAGACAAAGAATACTACATAAGTCTGCATCAGCAGTTTGAACTGAAGCTATTCCTTTTAAAAGGTCTCATTATAACAACATCTTTCATTTTATTACTGTTTACAAAGTTTAGCTTTTAATTTACTGAGGAGAATCTCGTAATTTCTTTCCTCCCATGCTTTTGAGTTGTGATAGACATGAGCATGAATATGTCCCCTACTGAGAAAAAGTGATTATCTGCATGAATAAGAGATAGGGCAGGCTTAGCATAGTAATGGCTGGCTTGTGTATGTTGTATCCGTATAGATGAGGAATGCATACATACCTTTATAATAACGAAGTGAAGAGCAAACCAGAGTAGCTACTCCCTTTCCCCTTACTCAAACCATTCCCGTTCCCCCTTCTGTGGCACCATCCTATCTGGCCTTGTATTCTCCATCTAGCCACAGCTAAGCTTTCTAGAGCTGTACTAGAATTATACCAATTGATGGCTTCATAATAATAGAGGAGTCATTTTTTCTGCCTTTTGGTTAGCTTTCTTCAGACAGATCTTGACTCACAGCAATATGAATTTTCTAGCTGAAGAACTTTCACTTGAAAACGTGTTCTGTCAATCATTTCTAAGATGAAATAAATATAGGAGAAATAAAAGTATGGGACTACAATGTGCAAGTTTTTAGTTCGAGAGCATAGAAAGGTTTGATGAACACGGACTGTATCATCTGAAATGCTCATCTGTTGCTAGGTTTCGGTGCAGTGGGCTGTTTTGCTATGCTTGTCACTAAGCTTTCTCCTGCCATACAATTAAGTCGGGAGCAGGGAACTGCGAAGTAGCACTGACTTAACTCCTTCCACAACTGAAAGCAATATAGTCATGCTGGTATAGAACTGAATCCAAACTCATCAAAACTCCTTCTAGGCAGCAAAGTTAATTAGGACCACACTAATGAATTTGGACTGCTTTTGGGACCTCAGGTTTTTTTTGACCTCATGCTGCACCAACTTTGTATAATCTGTCTCCTTTAGGGATGTTTTGCATGCTTCTATGCCATGCTCCATTGAAAAATACAGATATGCTGAAGAAAAACTGTGTGAATTGGATGCTCACAAATATGTTTGTCATAGATTAGAATATCAATGCATGATGAATTGTTGCTTTAAGAAAAGTAACAAGGGCTCCCTCTGTTCATTAAATAAGACATGAAATGTTTTGGCTGATTTATGCAGTTCTCTAGAATAATACCCAGATGTGTAAATGTGTATGTGCACAATTTGTGGGTGAATTCATGTAACTGAACACAGATATCTAAAATATAGGTGTCTTCATCTGAGTTAATCATACTTACTTCCACTTACAATCAGTGGAGAAAAACAGAAGTTCTAGAGTGTGATTCACTGCATCCTAAAATAGACTTCTAAATCTGACTATAGGATTACAGTGCCTGTTTCTCCCCATCGACTATACAAGGATCCTACAGTGACTAGCACAGATATAAACTACATTGCAGGTATCTTAGGTCAGAAATCCCATGCTAAATGACCAAAATAAATTCTCTCTTAGCACATATTATAAGGATCTGAGTTTCCCTGGAAATACCATGATAATGAATAATCAGTGTAGGCATTAAAATACCTAATTAACTCTATAATGATAACATCCCTACTATATGTTTGTCAAAGGGCTTGTGAGAATGATAAATACTTTTAACATTTTCTTAAAATATATGGTAGATTTTCTTCAAATTGTATTGAAAAGTTTCAAAGCAAAATGGCTGTACCACATTGTGTCAATTTGGCATTGTTTTCAAACAATTCCAGTGGGTCAGCTCAGGTGAATCCTGAGTGCCTACAATGATAATGATAGTAATAATATAAAAAAGTAATAATAGATAAGAAAATTAGAGGAAGTGTTATACAGATGTGTGGTAATGGACTGTGCAGTTTTTCTATTTATCTAAGTGTCTGGACCAAAGGATGGCTTCTCTGTTAGCAAAGAGAGATTTCCGGCTATACTAAAGCAACCCAACACTAGGCCATTTCCTATTTTTTTTCCATTTTTTGTCTCTCACATACCTTTCTAGTGTTGAAGTACTTGATTCAGGGGATCATCTTTATGAATAACAGCACATTTTTACCAGAAGAGACCAAGAAATCTCTTCCCAAGTTACCTAATACTGTTTATGAATGTACTGATCATTTTTTTCACTATGCAGAATTATGTGACTTGAAGGTATTGTTCCAAATTCATGAGAGAATGAGGTTGTGGAAGAAAACCTGAGATCTACAGTCTCAATGCCAAACACCTGTTTCTGGTCCTAACTATCGTGGGACAGTATATATAAATATACAAGTATACACAAATATAAACTCTCCTGTAAAAAAATGTTCTGCATAAGGGTGGTAGCAGGCTAGACAGCCACTGTATGGAAAGCATTTAAAGGTATTGCTTACACCTAATGATAGCAGTCCCATTTAGGTTACTAGTTCATTTTTAACTCGTTAGCTTACATGTCCCCATATGTTGGAAATAACATGCCCAAAGCAGAATTCAGCTGCCTAAAGGCCACTCAAATCAGTAGAAGTCAGGTCCAGACTACTTCTCAGATGTATTCTCACTTTCCTCTCCAAAACTGAGTTGGGCTGCTGCAAAAATTATGCCAAGAGCAAAGTGATCAGACCCATAGCAGTCAGGGTTATAAATTAGCCAGAATGGGGCATGGGCTACCCTTGAAGCTATTGTTGATATTAGAGAGTTTCTTTTGCTCCTCCATCATAGCATGGAGGCCTTATTCTTTCTTTCTCTTGTTCTGTGCCCTTTTTAAGCTTAGAATTATCTACCTACATCTTGCTGTGAACTTCTTTTCTTTTATTGTGCTGAGGGTAGTTATCATCATTTCCTGGGATCCTTTTCTATGAAGGAAAACTACATTACTATTCAATATACAGGCCAGTAGTGATTTTGTACACTTTAATTTAAATGTCTGAATATCTTATATCACTGTCTCTCATGAGAATTTTTTGGTAGATAAAACATAAATGGGAGTTTTAAACATTGCTCAACACACTGGTGAAGTCTTTAACACTGAAAATACAAACAATCTGTCTTTCTGGTGAATGTAAATCTTGGGGTTGAACTAAAACTATGACATGTTATCATAATCATTGCATAAAAGGGAAAGATGATAATAATGATGATAAAAGAAGCCTCTGGAATAAATGACAGCTGAAATTATTTTAATCTCTGATGTTCAGTATTCTCTCAAACCCCCTTTTTAATATTTAACATTTAACATTTAATAACAGATTGGTGCAGTGAGGCAAGAGCATTTTTAAAAAGAAAAAACCCCTTCTGTTGTAACTGAAAATGTAATAAACAGTGACAGAGATTGTCTCTTACTCTTGTCCAGTCTCAAGATAAAATATTTATATTGCTTAGTGCCCAAGCAATGGGCATGTCAGTTCAGTGAATCTTCAGCAGAAATCAATAGCTGCTTATGTATACAGAGGTAAATATAAAGAGGTTACATATAAATAAACTGAGTACTAGGAATTATATTGTTGCTGGCTGCTTTTATTGTAGACAGAGTTGACACTGATCCTAAAGCTTCCTATTACAATCAGTGTTTTCAGTAGGTTGAGTAGCTGTGAGACATCAACCAACATTTGGTTTCTGCTAAAGACAGCTATTAGTCTTTTAAAAGTTTTATTCGGCTTTATTTATGGTACTTTCTAGGCCTTACATTCTTGAATTTGAAGTATTACTCTCCTTACAAGAAGGTTGGAGGTTTTCTCATTTTATATAGCAGTATAATTCAATAAGCAGGAAAATACCTTGTTAGAGATAGCTATCAAATTATGTGCAGTGTTTACCATGCACTTTACTACTGCAATACCTAGAGGACTTGCACACTTGTTTTCAAAAGAAAAAAAATATAAAAATATCCCAATAAAGAAACTTGTAGTGTTAGAATATTTTGCTGGGGTTTTTTGATTCTTTCATGAAGATTTGTGTAGTAGCATCATTAAGACATTGAATCAAATGAAAAATTTTCACTTTTCCTACTAAAACCACTTACTATGCTTTGCCCCTGTCTTGTAGTCTCTCTTTAAATGCTTAGCTTCAGTATATAGATTCTATAGACTTATTTAGGTTTTCCTCCATTTGTAAGACTCTATCCTTGCAGCTCAAAGGATGACTTTCCAAGTGCCATGCTGCATTGCTTCTACCTCTCATAGCTTTGGAAACCTCCTTCTCTAATATAAGGTTTTCATTATTTATTGTAGCTCATATATCACTGCATAATGATACAGTAATAGAAATGCATAAAGAGGAAGATCTTTTTGTCTGGCAAGAGATGGAAATATTGAAAGAAGTAAGCCTTGCCTTTTGTGTTGGAATAAAACACCTTACTGCTTCACAAAAACTCCTGTAATTGTCATATATGGCAGCATTTGAGGGATAAGAAGACATTTTGTCTGGATACGTTATCAAAGGGACTTTGCTGATATTGTAAGTGAAAAGGAAAGGAAAATTACAGTGAAATATTAGAAATGCTAAATTTCTTCTGAGAAATATAAAATCAGCTTACTCATCTAATAATACTTGTGGTTAACCTTGGAAAGAGAAATAAATTAACAAATACCAAATTATTCTGTAAATTGAAATGTCCCAGAAATAAATGCTTTCTTGTGGATAGGTCTCATTCTTTTAATAGGAAGGGGGAAACAGCTAATTCTGTGGTGTAGAGATGCCTTTTCTGCCCAAGGATCCAGAATATTGTGTTCCTCCCATTACCTCTTACCACTGTTCACATATACTGCCTGCGAAAGGCACAGAATGTTAGGTAACCTATTTTCCAATTTTATTTGTTCTTTTGTTGTTGTTTTTGTTGTGATATCCTGCCTGATTTCAATGGTCTTAGTAAATACTGGTCTTTTTAGGGAATGAAAGAGAACTCTAACAAACAGATTATCTTCTTATACCAACCATGGGCACGCCAGACTAAAATATGAAGTGGTTTATGGAGCACTAAATTGAAACTGTCTTGGTTAAAATACAATCAAATGACAGTGCACAGGCATGCTTTATTTTAGTTCATTTCCAGTCTGTCAGGAAAAACTGGGGATATCAGTCCTTCTCTCTGTTTGATTATTCTATTATCGAAAGAATGGGGAGTGCCAGAAACATACATGTTGATTTAGTGTTGTGCTGATGAAACCATTCTGTTTGTGTGATGTGTCATTTTTCATTGCTTTCTTATCAAGGTGTTTCAGCTGCACCCAACCCAGGTCTTGTAATTGCTTTGGTTGCTTCTGGCAAAGTTATGTCAATGTCAATCGCTAAATAACTTTTGACTACTTCATGTTGGATTTGTTAGAAAAGAAAGACAGTGCAGGATGGACTTTTATATAGTGATGGTGTGTCACTCCAGATTCCAAAAGAAGGTTTTCTAGCAAAGAATGTGGCTGCTAATAAATATATTAAGTGTAAAGTATTAAACATTAAACCCTGATATAGGATTTAGGGGAGTGAAAAAATACATTTATATTAAAAAGAACTATAAAGTCATGAGGGCATTGGATGACACATTCATAAAATATCAATTAGAAATCTAAAGGCAAACCTTGTTATCCATACTAGGTAATGCTCCTGAATTTCGGCAAAAGGTATGTCCCCAGCTGAGACTCAGTGGACCCGCGACGCTCACCCAAAGGCAGAGATAATACCCATTTGGGTGCTGTCCACAGCCATTCCCACATTTTGTTGAGATGAGGTGGCGGTGCAGTAGGGGAGGGCTGTGCATCAGTGGTAATTAGCAGTTACTGGAATGTGGAAGCTTGTTCCTCCTGCTGAGTAGACAGCTGGTGAAGCAGATTCAGGAAGACACCATGATTTTTCCTCATGCCCATTAGGTACACAGAGTAAGAATTTCAGATTCTTGTATCAGCCCTACATTATTTTAATATCAGATATCAGATTGAACATGGAGTAAGTCTGAAAACTAAATGTGCCATGTGTCAGACAAATCAATGCAATATAGTATTTCTCTCTTGAAATAGTCATATTAACTATTTACCTTACTACAACTACAGGGTCATATGTGTACACATAAAATCTAAGACAGAAACAGGAACAACTAGCTGTTTTGCTGTGTTACAAGTTTGGAAGAAAAAGCTGACCATCAGTTCTCAAATCACATTTTTCAGTGACTCTACATCAGAAAACCAACTGGAACATATTTCTAAAAATAATACCACTTTTTTACCACTCTGAATTTTTCATATCTATGACATTCACAAACTGCTATAGCTCGGGTAAGACCATGCTCAGCTTAAAGTGATTATGTTTAGGAGCCAAGAAGCTCTGACATGCCAGGAACTGGGATCTCAGGCTGTCATGAAGACATGGAGTAGAAGCAGATATAGGAAATCTGGCGGAAAAAGCTAGAAAAAAAAAGAAGGGGCAATGGCAGACAGGTTTTCAATACCTGCCTTTGCTTTGGAGATATTCTTTGGAAATCCCTTGGGTGCTCTGAAGTCAGAATAGGGTCCAAGCCAGAAAGAGAAACAGCTTTATTGACATGACCACCATTGGTGTGACCATTCAGCACCAGTCAGTGACCTTTGCCTGTAACCATCCAGACTTTCTCTACATCCTGGTTTTGGCATACCTTAGGAATGAAAGCCACTCAGCCATCGTTTCAGAGAACCTGAGGACCATGACAAATGAATCACTAAGTTTCCACGCTGATGGCAAAGTAAAAATAATAAACAGATATTACCATAGGATTTCTAGGTGGCTTTGCACCTTTGCTTGAACAGGAGTGAGCTCTTACGTGATGGGACCTACAGGTCTTCTTGAATACTATTCATCCCTGTTTTCTTCACATCCACTGGGAGACATTACATTTACGAAATAGGTCTTGTGTCCTTATACTTACTGTGAACTTTGGAACTTATTAAAGCAATATGACTCATGAATACGTGCAAGTGAGATCACAGCTAATACTCAAACACAAATAGAAAATGGTTTCCATTACACAGACTGGACAACAAATTCTAGTAGAAGCAATATTTCTTGGCTCTGTTGCATTCTCTGAGGCTGAAATCACTACAGACATTTGGTTTTGCAGAATCTGGTCTTAAACTCAAAAATAATGTGTTTCCTACACACACAGAGGGCACTACAATAGAGTCTACCTCCTACTGCTTGCCTGTCTTCTGAGGGAGACAATTATGAATGCGTTGTACCTACTCTACCAGGCTCTGTAGTCCGTGCTCTGGTGGCAGGTGCAAGAGCTATCTCGTGGTACTGCCTGGGGGAGATTACTCCCTATTACACGGACTTTCAGTCAGGTAAGGAACAGTAGAGATACAGAAGATAAAATCTTCAAGACATGGTACCTATGTGACAATGTCAGTGCTCCCAGGCCATCCAGGTTCTCTGTCAATACAACAGCATTGCCTTCTGTATCTGTACTAACAGCCCAGTTCTGATGCATAGAGTAGGACAAATGATCTGATTTCAATTTCCTGACCCCACCAGACACATACTCTTTTTGATTCCCCCAAATTAAGTTAAGCATCTTCCAGAATCCATTGGCTTTTCTGTAACCCCACCCACCCATCCAAGTTGTTGTACTGTTGTTGTAAATTATTATTGCATATATATTATACCATGCCCTAAAGTAAAATCAGTAGAGCCACCGAAGATACTAACAAAGATTTAAATGGTATTTGAGATCCTTGGGTAAGAATCCATGTTCGTGCTTTTTTGAAACAAAACCAAACCATTCCAACTTCTCCACATTGGAACAACATTAGAGATCCAGTTGCTGTATGAAATAGTGACATTTAGTATTTAGATAATTTATATTTCCCAAATTAACATGAAAAGGACCCAGAGTTTCTATTGCCAACTCATCGGAAAGTTCGTTTAAACTTTAATCACAGGAAGACATTTTAAAATTCTTTTAAATCTTTTTTTAAATTGTTCTGAATGATAACTTCTTTGTTATTTCATTCCAGAGATGTGGTTTTAGAAAGGATATTATTCAGGTTTTAACTGAACAGAAAATAATATTTCAGGCTGCCTCCTTTGGCAGGATTTCACTTCTCTTTGTTCATTTAGCATTTCTTCTTAAGTCTTCAAAAGTCTGTCATTTCTGATCCATGAGATGAGTATAGAAACAAAGCAAGCTATGTCTCAGTTGGATCAAAGCAATACAATATTTCTTTCTTGGTTTTCAAAGTTTTTGTTAAATAACTGTATTCTTGTAGTCCCAGAGTTTCATGATAACCCTACTTTTCAGATTTTAGAGCATTTAGTGTTCCCATACATTGATAATCTTTGCATGTTTCAGTGACTTCCAGACTATTTTTGTGTGCTCTTTCTTATGATTGCTTTTGATACTTTTATATTCACTTAAGTCCAGTTAATTGCATTGATTTTTCTAAGTCAATAATTTTAGAACACATTTTCAGTTCTTTGCCTGAATAAACTTTTTTTTTTTTCCTCTAGTGATTTTTAAATGGTACCTTTACTTTGATGTGCAAAAATTTGTGCATGCTCCAAGGTGTTTATAAAGCTGTTGGAGACCAAGAGAAAATGGGAGATGTAAATATCTCTTTCTAATCTGTGCCTGCTTCTAAGCTAAAGAAGCTGTCAGGACAATTTAATTAAGTTTACATTTTGTTTCTGAGATACATTTCACTGCGCAGTATCAACAGTTTACACACAGGCAGTGAAAACAGTTCAACATTTCAAAAATGCTGTAAATACTGGGTTTTAGTGGCCTGTCTTATTCAATATGCACTGCTAAGCTGCTCAAGAGTGGTTGGTGTGTATTTCTACAGCAGACGCCTGAATTCCTCTTTCCTTTTCATGGTTACTACACAGTTCCAGTTCATCATTATCCTGCTTCTGAGAGAGAAGCGTTTAGAAAGGTGTAAAATGCTGTCTGCTGTGGACATTGATGTACCTTAAATAACCATAACTGAAAAAATGAAACTTTGTTAGAAATTAAAATATTAACCCTCATTTATAAGATGGATAAACGTCAAATATTGTTGTAACTATATTTATAACACCATATTTTTAAAAGAGGGCTAGCTAAGTTTCAGATATTGTGTCTATCACTGTAGATTCCATAGGAGAAGATCTTGTAATTGTTGTAAACAGCAAGACGATAGCTAAATATGTATTTGTAATGCATATTCTAATGAAGTCTTGAGGAGGACTTTACACCATTTTAATTCTGGTTGGGGTCATGCATTATATCCTTCCTTCAAGCTCGGACAGGAGTGGCGTGTGATGAAAGGAGTCTGTTTTGCCAGTTCTGTGGATTTATGCTGCTCTCACAAAGGCTGCACCCACACTGTCAGTTTGAATCACTCAATTTTTCAGTCCAGAAACCTGTTCTTCCTGATTGTTCACACTTCATGCATGCAGAATCACTCCTGGAAACCCTTTTGGAGTGGACCAACTGTGTCTGTCTGCAGATAAGAGTCAGGAGGGGCTCTGTGTAGGCTGGTCCAAGGATTGCTCCAACAGGCGGGAAGGTTGCCATGCCTTTCAGCACACAGCACATGCTTTCAGCTTCCTGCCATCAAATCAACAACTTGACAGGCACCAATGTCCATTTCATATTGAAAAATTAATTTTTAAAGAATTGTAAAAATACTATTACAATGTTTCATACCCTAAAATTAAAGTGACCTCTGTTAAGCCCTTGATGAGAGCTGGTGTCCCACGGTGAAAAAAATGCTATCGATGGTGTGCCGAGTATGTTGAAAACGCTTGTGAAATACCTATTACATCCAAATTATATATAGCCTGAAGATGCATCCAGACTAATTTAGAAAGAGCAGGATGGGCTTGAGTCATTCAGGACTCATTTAGTTAAGGGAAGTGTCACTCCCTGGAGCGTATCACAAAGACCACATAACCCAAATGTGTATATACATCTCTATATATTATATGCATATAGACAGAAAGGCAAAGTTTGGTTTTGAACATCTAAAAATGTGGCCTCATTGCAGGCATGAGGAAGTGAATGGTTCTTTTCTTTCAGTAGGACTGAGGTGTCAGTTTGAGAGACGTCTCTAACAGTCACAATAATGTAAATGTGAATTACTTTCTTAGAGAACTTTTAGATATTTTCCTTTTCACCTGCGATTTTGCTATTAATAGTGTTCATTTGCTAATCGACGGTCACAGTGGAAGTTACACCAGATTCATTAACTTAATTTATGATGACATACTAATTTTATCTATGTAAGCTAGACCAGAACCAGCCCCAGACAGCCCCTAGAAAGAAAATAGTCTCTCTGGGAATGAGAACATTGGACTCATTGTTGGATGCAGTATGACAGCTTTTTGGCAAAAGCTTGAAAATGCATGTAAAAATACATACTTCTTTTTAACTACATAAAGCTAACATTAGAACTCCAGTGAATCTTAGCAGACTATTGGTATTGGTCTTTAAAACATGGTGATAAGCAGCAGCACTATATATCACTTCTGAATAACACAAAAGTGTTTTAACGTTCAGTACTAACAATTAAAAACCATTGTGTAGAAGAAAATTTTTGAAATTAGGAGGAAACCAGTGAGGGGAAGGGTGCATAGACTTTCCTTAAAATGTGCCTAGGATAGTAGCTGCCTAGCTCTGGTTGCTGAGAAAATATTATTTTCAGGTGTCACTCTTTTGCTTTATATCCTTATGTTACTGCATATGTACTTAGCCTAGCTTAGTGCCCTGACTGAAATGACTTCTTTATTGCCATTCTTTAAATTTCACTAGACAAAGCCTGAGCTCACAAGATAAACATCTTCCTGAGCTGACTAACCATAACACAGTATATTCTTTTTCCTATTATATATGTATGTAGGTCTTTTCTGTGTAAAAAAATATTTCTTTCATAAATTTTATATATGGACCTTGTATTTTTTTTCTGGGAACAGATTAGTGAATCTTAATTAAGCACCAGTCAAATAGTTGAAATGCTAATGGAGAGTGAAATTATGAAAAAGATAAACATTATACTACAGCGAGAAAAACAAAACCAAACATTCTCTCATTTCTTGTTTGAAAACCTTTAATAGATTAAAGTGGTGGATGAAGAGAAACTTGACAGCATAATCCATTTTCACTTTGAAAGAGACTCCAATGAAGTCCTTCACAAGTGGCTGTTAGCAGTAGGGTGTCAAGGACAAGATTCAGAAGTAAGCTCAGTGATGTCTGACTAGTAATTTAGAAGAAAAATTTCCGTATTTGAAGGTGATACAAAATTATTCAGGTTATTCAAGAAAAAAAAAAAGAAATTAGTGGAACCTCAAAGACAGCTATACAGATTAAGAAAATGGGATCATGGTTTCAGATAAGTTCGCTCTTGAGAAATTCTAAGGAATCTATTTAAAGACTATGATGTGAGGTGTTTAACCAGCTCAAACTTAATTGCATAGATTCAGGAGAAAGAGGAAACCAAAAAGACTTAATAACTTCTGTGAAGAAATCAGAGAGAATAATGGAATAGGCAAGAGCTTATAAAGCTAAAAAAAAAAAAAAAAAAAAGGGAAGAAGAAGGTGGTTCCTCACTTGAAACATATAAATGAAAGGATTAAAACTCTGCAAAGGGAAGGGGAGAAGTGATAAAGACAGGTAGAGTCCAAAAAGGTGATTGGACCCTGTGGACAAGGTACAATGACCTGTCCTATATTTTAGAAAGTGCAAGCAACAAAACAGTAACTTCTTCTTGCTACAAGAAAAAGTAAATATTATATCAACCTATAAGCTATACAGGTACATTTTCTTTCAAGTTCTCCCAAGGAAATTGAACTTACAAGTGCAAAAATGTGTGCAAATGCTTGCAGGAATCATCACACCAGAAGTGGTTGACCTAAATTTCTCTCTCTGCCTTTTTTGGTAGCCAGCCTGGGAACTGAGCCAATCTCTTGTGATGTACATGACCAAACAAGTAGAAAGAACAGCAGACTTTTGTTGCATGCCACAGAGCAAAGTTCAGAATCTAGTAGGCAAAGATTTTTTTTTTTTTCCATAAATGTCCAAGAACATGGTGCATACACGTATGTCAGCTTAAAAAGATGAACTTTATTTGCAGATAAATGCAAAATTAAAGAGAAGTTACATTCATCAAATAACTTTGCCATTTTAAATGAGAAGAATGCTTTAACAGTAAATAACCTTCCTAGTGTGTATTCACTGAAATTGCACATGAACTGAAAATATTTTTATATGAGTGGGAAATTGATAAAATTTCCTGCTTCACAAGCAGGAAATGGCTCTTGTGGCTCTTGTGTCTGTGTATTTACCATATTATTTCCCTCTTCTGTTTCTATCTTCCCATGTCCATAGAGGAAGAAAGGCTTGGGTACACCATCAGTAAATGTGGAATGTGGCAATATTTTCCAGCCTTATTTTAATAACTCTCAAGAAAAAAAGTACCAAATTATGATTGTTGGTTCTTTGAATAATTCCAGGCTTTTTTTATCACTTAAGATAAAATCTTAAAGTATGTGCAAGAGCACAAGTAGATGTATAAATCTGAAATCATATAAAAAGGGTTTGCATGAATCTGTTTATCAATTTATACTCATTGATTTTAAGTTTCCACAGGGACTTTAATAAGAATAATAAAGAAAGATAAATAGCTGAGTCCCCATCTTTGCTTTTTACCCCATACTTCGGTCATGCCTGAGTTGGATGCTTTATTATTTCTGTTTTAGGAAGATGTTGCCAGTCTCTGAGTGATTGGTAAAGGACAAAGGACCTTATTTTTAAAAGTTTAAATAAGGAGTTAGGATAAAGTCAGTTTATTCTGTCTATGAAGACAAAGATGTTTATAGATATAAATATCTTCACCAGGTTGTAGTTTAAGATATTCGTTCCCTTTTCTTTTACACATAAACACGAAAAACATTGCCATGATGCGCTCATACTTTCTGCTGTCTTCCTTGTGAATCAGGATGAACTACGAGAATGCACTCATGAAGAAATACCCTCTTCGTGGTTTATTATTTATTTGGAAGCACAGATTTACTTTTCTATAAAACACCTTGGACCCTGAAGGGAAGGCCTGGGATTCAGCTCGCCCTTGAGGCCTGGGAGCGTACACTCACGTCTTCGCTTGAAGTGGCATTTGCGCCCTTTGCTGCCCTTCGGCACTTACCGTGCACAAGTACCGCGCCAGCTGCCAGCGGCTCCAGCTTGCGGCTGGGTCTCGAGGGGCCTCGCCCTGGATTTCCACCAGCGGGGAAAACACTTGAAGAAATCGGTTCTGTGTGCTAGCATGCGCTGCAAGGCTGTAGGCCAGCTGTGGGCACAAGGGAAGGTTTTACCAGAAAGGATCCCTTCGTGTGCCGCCTTCGTTACCCCTAAAAATGCAGTTCTGGGAGCAGACTCCAGCTATGAGCTGTAGTGTAATGTGTGATAATAATCAACCAGTGGAATTATGAAGTTTGCTATATGTAATGTATATATGTGTACTTTCTATGTGCATGTGCATGGTGCTCAACACTGTGCTGGGAATTTTTGATTAATACTCTACTAATATGAAGGGATGTACAAAAGAGATACATTTTACATGCAGAAATAGTAAATTTTTTTTAAGATTACAGGGTTCTGGTATTGTCTCTCCAGCTAGACTGAAGTTTTATTTAGGAATGTTAATTTTGCATTGTTTCATTGTGGTTTAGGAACTGTAAAACCAGATATGGACTAAGGTGGGGTTTTTTTTCAGGGAAGTCTGAAGGACATTTGCGTTCTATTAATTTTAATGGAAGATGTGTTTAATATTATGAGGGCTGGATTTGTTTAAACTAAGCCTTTATAACTAGGAGGAATGAAAATTGATGTGATATCTGAAGATTTACAATTATTTTTTTCTAAATTCATTTTGTAGAAATAACAGAAGACTTCATGTCTCATTTCTTTATATTATGCAAATTTACCTAAGGCATGTTCTCCGGGCCTTCGATTTGCTCTTCACTGTAAGGCACAAAGTGGAGAAAAAGTCAGAAGAAAGGGATAGAAAGATTACTACAAATATCAAAAAGTTAGAGGTGTCAAAGGCCAGGTCCACATAAGCAGCAAAAGTGTTTATGGAGAGAGAACATTCTTAGGAAAAAGAATCTAATATTTCTGTCTTGGGAAAAATATGATTCAGAATTGATAGTTAGACTGTCATAAAATTACTTTTGTTACCATGGGCTTGTCTGAACCAAATTTGTGAGAGGTCTAACTCAAAATAACACCTTTTTTTTGTTGTTAGATGTGGAACATTTATAGGTAAATATTAATTAACGGAATAATTTCTCACAAAAACCCAGTAAAAATTCTTCAGTGTTTACCTCTTCTTTAGACATCAGAAAAGTAGGTATAATCAGGGTGGTTTACCGAATATGGGACAATGAGCTTTCATTATTGTTGTCTATTGTGTTTGTCTTCAAAGCCAGGATACGTTTATTTAAAAAAAAAAAAAGACAGGTCATCTATGCCTAGGAAACCCTATTTAGTTTCAGTGTTTCCTTTAAATATTCTGAGTGGTTCGGCATCTAACAATCTTTTTAACGTTAAAATATTTTCATGCCTACTATATTTTCCAGGTTTTAAACATGATACAGATTTGTTTGTGAATGACACTACCAGCATTGTATCTCATCAACAATTAAAAAAACAAACATGTATTTTTCAAGAGTTTATTTGTTAGATAAATATTTATTTACTGGGCCATCTACTGTATGCACAGTACAATACAATTAAAAATCTTTTTAGATTCATTACACAATTTTTTTTTTTTTTATGCTGCAGATATTAGGATTTGGTGGATTATTTCATTAAAATAGGGCAAGTTTAGGAAAAAAGGTTTCTTGTTATTATTAAAATTTATATTCAAAAATGTTAATCTTATGCTGTTAATATTCTAATAGCTGAGGCTGAGATATTTTTGTCTGTGAAAATGTATTCAAAAGCATGCATCAGTTTGCTGCTAGGCTTAAGGTAAAAGAGTTTCTGAACATTCTGTAATGAGAATGTAATCCAGGAAAATTATTCATTCTTAAGCATAGGTTCTTTAATACAGTTTTGTAACCTCCTGAATATGGTGAGTGTACTTGAAAGGACAGAAATCATTATTTCCCAGAGATATAAATGTTTCTCTCACTGAGACTGGGAAAACTTTGAGTAATTGGGGATTAATGAAATAGATGGGAAAGTCATAAACTCCTCTTTTACACACAGCTTAACTTGCAGAATAGGTTTATTAACTACCTGGAATAACTTTGTGGAAAGGACACATTTTAAGAAGTTAGAAGTTTATATTAGCAGATGACCATTTAACATATGAGCTTGAAATGCAGTATTTATAAATATCCTGATTAAGAAAAATATTTCCACTGAAGAAAGCATATGCAAATGTGCTTCAAGTAAAGCTGATTCTGAAGTTCATTTAGAAGTAATTGAAGTGGAAGCATGTCAGTAAATTCTTCTCTGTTTTAGGGAAACACATACACCTCTGCTTTACACTGAAATATACAATTAATTTCTTTCCCAGATAGGATATGTGAGCTGTCATATGTCTAAACCAAGGACTTCTGTCCATACACACACCATTTTGCATGGCGTTATACTCATAAATTAACTAAATTTATTTTGCTGCTGTTTTTAAGGACTGAAACCGTGAACAAAACTGAACCAACTTTCCAAAAGGTGTAAAGCTCTCAAATGTGACTTTGAACAGATTACCACTAAACTCAGTTCCAAACCACATTATGCCATCAGAGGCCATATCATGATTTAAGGAGCATTTCTCTTTTCTTTGACTAAATTTGTTCCGTTTCCCTTTCCAGTCCTGATGCTTGCCAAATGCTTCATGTTCAATTAGGTAATCCTACAAAAAAAGGAGTTACTACCTTATGAATTCTGGAAGGTCATTTGACTTTCATAAATTTTTATACCTAAAAATATTGCTCCCAAATGAGTAGCTGTCCTGAGAGCCATGAAAATTTTTGATAGAGATGATGGAACAAGTAAAGTCTCAGTTAAATGAAAGAGAAGATTTTTTTCTTAGACCAGCTTTGAAGGTTACTAAATAAACAAATTTTTGAAGGGTGAAAGTTGTGTTTATCAAGACAACATGCTCAGAATGTGACATTTTATGTAGCTGATATCATGTCCACTGCCGTTGATTGTGCACATCAGATGGCTTACCCCTTTGCTGCTGCGTCAATATGAAGTGGCATTTGGGAGGCTTCTAGATCCATTTCTACTTTGTCATTTCAACCTTGATTTGAATTTAACTGTGCATTGCTTTGAAACTAGCAATCAAGACTTCCAGTGTGAGGACATGGTAAAAGGTGATTGTTAACATTTAATTGAGAGTATTTAATGTTTCTGAAGTGCCACTACAGAGTCTTCTAAAAATTGATCCACCTAACATAGGATCAGCACTATAAAACTAATAAATAAAAACAAAATTTAAGGTATGACTGGAGAGAGTTGAGCAGATAATTTGGTTAGAGGCTCTCGGGATGGATAGATGACAAATAGGTAGAGAGAAGTGTATACACATGCATATACATGCAAGCCCATGAATTCTGCTAGGTGCCCATTTGTGTATTTCACTGTAGCAGTTTGTGCACTGCTCTCACATCCTCTCTCTGTGTCAGGATCTTTTGAAGAAATTAACTGCATGGAGGCTACAGAAGCATGAGTATTTCCTGTTGAATAAAACCAAGTTTTTAAGCTGCTTTTGTCTTGATAATTTGCACTTTATAATTTTTATTGGGATTTGCATGCAAAGGGGACTGTAAGCCTGCTGTGCGCAGGTCCATGATGGTAATAGAAAAGAGTACTGGTAAGAAAGCAAGTCAGAAGTGCTTAAAGCTGAAAATAAAAATAATCTTTTTTATTTTTTATTTCTTCACATATTTTGGATTTTGTCTTGATTCTTTGTATTTGAAAATGTGCAATCAGTTCTGTTCCACCTCAAGATTCTCGTTGCTATGTGAACCAGAAAAATCAAAAGAAACCAAAACCAAATCAAAATTTTAAAACAAAGGTGTTCTATCTACTGGGATTTCCATTTAACCAAAAAGGGACAGCAGTCTCTAGTCTCATATCTGTTTCCAAATTTTTCAGGATATAGAGCAGGAAAAACATTGATCTCAGACACTTATTTAACTAGCAACTTCAAACAATAAAGACTGAGCATAGGACAGCCACAGTATGTATAAAAAATAATAAGGTCTCATCCAAACCATTGTCTGCATTTCAAAACATTACAAATGCTAGTGATGGTGCATATGCGGACCTTGTGTCATTTTCAAGTAAATGGCTTAGTTGCATCCATCTTTATTATGTATTCCACATGTGAGACTCTCATAGAAGAGATAAATTGATTTGGAGAGTCTGATTAATGTTGTGAGTTGATTTATTGGCTTTGCATATGTTTTCCTAAATAGCTCTGCCTTTTTATTTCACTCTTTGTCTTCAGGCATCCTGTATCTACTTCTTTCTTAGAGAAGTTCTAACTTTTGCTGCTTCTCTTTTTCACTGAGCCATCAGATTTACCCAGGTGTCTACTTTTGACCTAGTCACTGGCTATGTCTGCGCTGCTTAGTAAAGCGTGGCCGTAGGTGGGTTTGAGAACTGGAGTGCTGCTTATCCTTACCGCACATCCCTGGCATGGTTTCGGCCCAAGCCAACTAGTCCTTTCTTCGCAAGACAGTGCCCAAGAGTTGTTTGTGGATGACATCCGAGGGGCCATTCCTGATACGGGATGTGGAAAGAACTGCACCCGGCCTGGCTCTCTTCAGCCTACACAGTTCCTGAGCCCCACAGCAATGCCGGTAACGTCCCATCCGCCCTCATGCTGCCTTCTGGCACTTGTGAGACAAATCCTCGGTTTCGTGCGATAAAAATGTCACTCTAGTGGGTTGCACCTTAGTGCTGTGTCATACGGTTTGTAATGAAAAAAACACACCCTACAAATAGCAGTGATGTGTAAGGACTGGCAAGATAACACGGGGATTCAGAGGAGACCAGTAGCTAGGGCCATGCTGGGTGCCAACCTAGGGCCCTTGGCCAGAAGGCCAGAGCACTCTCTGTGACCTTTTTTCAGCAGTGCAGGTATTGTCTCTTTACACTCAGTGGGGAAAAACAGATACTCCTTAAGTGGAATTGGTCTCATTCTACTGTAAAAGTAGAATTTGGATTAGCTGAATTCTGCTGTAGGAGAGGCTATTAGTTTGGTTTAGGTGAGATCAATCCCACCCCAGGTGCTCCAGTTCTGTTGCTATACACTCTTTTGTGGGGTCTTTTTTTGGCAGGAGGTGGGATTTATAGGGGCTTTTACATATAGTCTTTTACAATGGCTAGCTGGATTTCCCCTGTTGGGAGAATTGTGGTGGTTCAGGAGTGTTCCTTCAGAAAGTACTTTATATACTGAGAGTCTTCTGGTAACTGCTGTATTTCTGTGTTTGTGTGGCAGAAGAGAGTTTGCCCTTGCTTGAGAAAGGGAAATTCAAAAAACAAATTCCAAATTGCACTGTCACAGGTGTTGAATCTTATCTTATTGGAACAAATGTACAGATAAACCCCTACAGTGTGATCTCAGGTTCAATAAACAGCTTAGTTATTAGGGTTAAACAGTGCTCCTGAGAGATATGCTAATGTCCACCTTATTTTTAACAAACATCGTTTGAAAGGTTTTGCAGTCTGAAGGGACACTAGGTTGGAATGGCCCACATAGGGATGATTAATGATTGGATCTAGCACTGGAAAGTAAAAGCATCTTTTGAGAAATTATTTTCAAAAAAGGGTTATGTAGCAAATATCCTTCAAGCAAGTTGTTAAAAATTGACTACATTTCACTTAGTAATTAAAATATCTTATATTCTTTTCTTAGTCCAAATAAATAGTGACAAATGTACAGCTTCATTAGAAGTGATTCTTTGCAAGGACTCCATTTCCGACCAAAGAAAAAAGTAATTTTTCCTCTAGTATTGAAATTGTAATACAGTTAAATACTGGTGTAAGTTCAAGGTATGAATTGAATTAACAGTTAATGATGTAGTTTAAATAATGCATTGATTTAAAATTGAAAAGATTTAAATACTGAATCTGTTGTAAAAAGTAAAAGGTTTCCTAATACTTCTGCTGTGTCAGTGGTGGTATATAAACCCAGAATAAAGCTATTGCAGCAGGTAAAAAACAGGTATTTGAACGCTTTTAACTTAATGTTATGTTGTAATTTATTGTAGAAAACATAGCTACACTCTGACAAATATTCATAACTTCAATTCTAAGGTAGCATTCTTTTGAGTTGTAAATCTTTCTTTAAAATATTCTTGGCTAAAGGGAATTCTATGGCAAATTTTTAATGTCTAATGAAGCAAGTCATTCTTCTGGCCTGGACAAATAACAGTATAAATCACTAAAGAGCAACCAAATCTTCAGCTGTGTAAAGGCTGGATATAGGTTGAAAAGAAGTTTGCAAAAACAGCATGAGGGGGTTCAGCAATCATCTTGTCTTACTGTTTTCTAGACAAATTGGTCTTTTGCATAAAAAAAGAGGTGGTTTTGTAATTGTCAGAGCTGCAGAATAACTCCAGACTCTGGTCATCAAGCTGAACTGGCTTCCTGCCCTGCACGCAGTTGCACAAGTTTCAGCAGGGGCATATGTTGGAGACAAGTGTTGCTTAGCTGTAAGTTAGGCATCATGCAACTGGAGATTCCCTCCTACTGGAAAGATGGATGGGGTGAAAAATTATCAGGTTTGGTTCCCAGATCACGTGGGAACATATGTAACCAGGTAATATGCTGCATTTTCATTTGCAAACTGCAATTTTTGTGCATAATGATAAACCCCAATGTCTAGAAAGCAAAAGAAAGTTCATTTTAAGGTTCAAATCTTCATTTAAGATTTGTGTCCCCAGAAACTCTTAAAATCTCAGTGCTTAGACCTGGGAAACAGTGAAACTGGTTCTCACTTGATGTAGATCAAAGTGACAATATTGAAAGCAATGATGACAGAAACATAAACATGAGATTATGCTGTCTGATTTCAATTCGTGATCAGCCTTAGGTATTCACTCTTGCAAAGTGTATTTTGACCTAAATGATCAGGCTGTTAAGCAGAGACATTGATTAATTTATTCTGATGATTGTATCATTGCATCGAGGATGCAAGTGAATGAATGGTAGCAGCCCTGTTTCAAAATCTGTAAGTGATGGTAGCATCACTCTTAGGGGAGCAAGCATCCACCACATGCTATGCTTTGGAACTCACACAGCAGTACAGCCATAAATACTATAAATCAGAGTTATTTAAGGCTGTAAGTCCACACAAAAAGGCAAAACTACAAAAAATTGGTCAGATAACTTCAGTATCCTGATGTTCTGTCTTTTTACATGTATGTTCTCTTATGTGTATTGGTACTGTATAAGGATGGATATTTCATACAGTTCAACGTATTTAGGTTATTTCTATATGCAGTCTCATCATCTCGTTCATTCTGTGGAGGTGTGACACTGCAGTTGTGGAAATAAGAAAATATTTGCTAGTAGGAGAGTTTTACTATTCTGATTGTCAGTGTGAAATTTATAGCACATATTTGTTTCCAAAGCACTTGAATACTTTATGAATGTAACTAAGTAAATTAAAAGATATATTGAAGCAGCTTCTCTATAAATGAAGTTTAACACAAGTAATCAACACAAAGTAAGTAAAATGAGAATAATCCCAGTACAGATTTATACTTTGCTTATCAGAAGTTTCTTCGTAAATCCATCAAGCTAATTTCTTTCTCCTCACAATGGAATGAGAACAGTAGATACATCTTTTATTTGCAAACAGTCATCATCTCAGAGCAGAGCTTTTATTCTTTCTTTTTGCAACAATCAAAAAAGGACAAAGCTTTGCGTGTAAGGATGTGTATTTATGCATATATGTGTAAGAAGAGGGATTGTCTGTGTGAATACAGCTTCTTTTTTTAACACCAGAGTAACTGTGAATAGACGGAGAACACATTAAACAGAAAATGCATTAGATAGAATAGGTAGTGTTATATAATTGATGTAGAAGGGAAAAAGAAACTGAATCTTTCCCTTAAATTTTAAAAAAGCCAGAATACAAAAATGTAAAGAATGCAAACTTCCTGCACCCAGCTGGAAAATCTTGGATGCTTTCATAATGAAGTCAACTGCTTTAATTAGGATTTTTCACAGGAAAATTAGTAAATATTATTCTTTACCAATGTATATAGATTTCCAGTTAATGACCACTGGAAGATACAGGAATCCTCAATAACTGAGTTTCCATTAAGCAGAACACTGAAGAAACTGGGGAAGGGAGGAATGAAAATATCTTTTTTGCTAAAATCTGAATAATTTCCTTTTCTTGCCCTGGAGACTCAGGAATTCAAAATGTTAATTACTATAATCTGATGCTTTATTTAATGAATGTGATCTTTTTTTAAATTAAAACAATATATACATATAACCTTGATGTACCAAGGTAAAGGAAGATGAAAACTAAACCAGCTGCGTACATGTTGGTTCTGATCACAGCTTGTGTCCTGGTTGTGTTTGCAAACTCTAAATTTGTCTAATTATCATTGATAACTATCAGTTATTTTCTCTAGGGGGGTATGTGATAATCCCTAGATCCTCTGGCATTTCACTTCAGATCCTGACTAATCCTTGAGAAAGCCTTCTTAGCTGCCCAGATTATCCTTATGCTTTTCTCTGACAGTTTTAGAGGAAGTTTGACTACAGACTTTGTCAAAGAGTTTGAAATGATTTAATTACATTTGCCCAGACCATTTGGTGTTCTGAAGTCAGGAACTGAGGCTTTAAACTTGATTTGGTAGGTGAAATGAGGAAGATATGAGAGATCTGTTTTATTGTTCTTGAATAAATGACTGTGCTGGAGACATGACCTACCACTTTTTTAGTCATGATGGATTTGCTTTAGTGACGAAGGCTTCCTGTCTAGATAATTCGTGTTGCTGGAGTATGGTGGAGAGATAATTTCAGAACAATCAGATGATGTCAGGTCATCACCTACCGTGAGCGGGATAGATTCTTCTCATCAATGAAGATGACATTCTTCATTCATTTATGAAATCTTTTTAGCAATGAGCAGTCTAAGAGTTTTGCAAAACTGTGGGTCAAGCTGACTAGTTGTGGACGTGTGCTTTAAAAGAAAGGTAATGATTCTACAGCTAACTTTTTTCCCTGCATCTTTCAGTGGCATATTACAACAGGCTTATGTTCTTTCCCTGATAACATGAGCTTTTCCTGGGAGCTTTTGTTAATTTAATTCAGTCCCATAGGAAAGGGGCAGATAGGGGTGTGGAGAAAGGCTTTAAACTAAAAGTACAGTTTCTTCTTCCCTGAAGAAGTACCTGACTCCTTAATCTCATAAATTATTTATTTATGGTGCTTAGCTGTGTGCTGGAACAAACCATCCATTTTATTGATGCACCTTTTAAGAATGCTTAAGAACAACTACAAAATATTTGCAGAATGAGTACCCAAGTTTCAGAACAATATCTTAATATTGTATGCCTTGGGATGCTGAAAAGGACACGTGAGCAGGAAGAGCAGTTAGCTTCTTCAGGGCAGCAGCCGTATTTCCTCCAGGTTTATTCTATCAAAGGAGAACACTCATGCAGGCGAAGCTTAGAAGAAACACTTGTAGAACAGATTAATGAAATAAATCAGTCAATAGCACTAATTGGAATTTAAAAGAATGAACAGATGGTCTTTATGTGACTGGAAGTATCAGGATAAAAATCAGCACATGTGTTTGCTAAGACAGCCCTGCTCCAAGAAAACACACCTGTTTACTTTTCTGATAACAAAAATGTTGTTAATACAATTTTTATTTACAGTTATCTTTGCAGTTAAATTACTCTGCAGTGTTTTAGTCCCTTTTGTAATCAGACAGATAATCAGCTTTAAACTACTTAATATTATTCATATAAGTGTTTTTCCCCATGGGTCCAATAACATTAATCATAACATCGGAATAGCAAGGTGATCTTTCCAGCTTCCTTAATGCTATTTACACCATATGCCAAAGACAGTTTGACTAGAAATAGAACAAATTTTGGTATCTTCACAACTGGAAAACAGAATTTTTTCCAAGCAATAGCAAATGAAATTCCAGTTTTCACTGGAATGTATTGATAATAGTTCTCCATATTGCTTATCTTCCTAACAGTGATGGAATTGAAATGTAGCTATAACAAGCTTCTTCTACATTGCATAAAAAAAAAGGAATGGGCATTAAATATTTTTCCTTAACTTAGCCAAGACACAAGTGGTGCTCTTACAAAAGGGTTCGCCCTGTGTCGCCCTCTGACTGACCCTTCCTAAAAAGTGTCTGTCATGGCAAGACCTCAAACCAATTCTTGGAGTTTAGTGGGAAATAAGACCCAGTTCTGAGGATTCCCAAGCTCATTTTGAGTTTCAGAAACCCAAGAAGTCTGGCTGCAGCATGGCTTTATTTGCAATCTCAGAAAACAGATTGCCTTGTGTGTTCGGATGGCCTTATGTGCTCATTGAATAAGTCTACTAAAATGAAAACAAACTTGACTACGCAACCAGTATCTAATTATTTAACTGCTAAGACTGGAATTGTAAAGAGGAAAATAAAATAACATGAATCTCTATGTGTCCTCACCAAACTCACTGAAGATCTTCCTTTGTTGCTTTCACATTTCTGATAACTTTGAGGGAATTGGCACCTACAGAGTTTTCTGAAACTGCATTTTCTTACTGAAATTGTTCAGGATATAAATCTCCTCTACTGTCTTGCTCATGCCTTTTAAGAAATTTCTTCTAGTTCATTTTTATTCTATAATTAAATGAGATTTTAACATTACTAGACCAGACCTCTTAAATAAGTATAATTCAAAGTTTTCCCGAACTCTGGGTTCTTTTGTCATTGGTCTTCAAAATGGAAAATGCATGTGCATCATTCCCCTCTGACTAGGGAACTTCCGTGAATGTACCTTTAATCAATTTCTTAATTAGCCTTTGCATGCTAAGCTTTGTTCATACCACTCAATACATTTTCAAATGTAATGAACAGCAAATAATAACAAAACATAAGTTATAATAATAAAAAGTAATAAATAAAATGTATATTTTCATGAGAGTTGCCTGTACATACTTCATAATAAAATGAAGTTGTAGTCATTAATTACTAGAATAAGATGAAGATGATATCTGCTAGCTGTAGAATTAACCAATTAGGCATGAGAGCATGCTTTCCCTTTCCCTGCTTTCTTCCATCCCTTTTATCAGTTTTAGAGCTCCTGATGTCATGAGAAACACATATTGTGTCCTTTTGGACATATTGTCCAGCTCACATAAATTCGGGGGCACTGTATCTACTTACCAGATGGATATACATGACAGCATGCTTTCTTAAGATAGCTAGCTCTGCAACTCTACTCTTAGCCTCGATAGTGATGAAGAGTCATTAATCATTTGTAAGCTTTCTTTTATAGGTCAGATTTTTTAAAAAAATACACTTAATTAAGCACAATGCTTTTTAAAGAAAAAGATGGTGAGGTGCAGCTTCAGCTTTTAAATCTGTACCATGGTGAATGCTGCAGAAAAACAATTGCTGCAAGTTCTACATTGATAAATATTCTCTGATTTAGGACCAATCAGAAACCTAATTCAGAGCAAAACCAGAAATAATGTTCTTTGATCCAAAACTCAATAGGTAGCTCAAGTGATAGGGCTTTTTCTTACATTTTACATTTAAAATGATACCCTTTGCAAGCACAGTAGCTGGCAATGATGGAAGGGAATGGTGCTGAAGGAAAACAATACCTGGTGAACCATAAGTAGCCTATGAAATAAAAGGAATCATAGAATCATTTAGGTTGCAAAAGGCCTTTAAGATCACCGAGTCCAACCGTAAACCTCATGCTGCCAAGTCCACCAAAATGTTGTGTAACGTTACTAGGCCTGACTTCTACTGAAAGATCTTAAAGAGTCTCTGGGTCTCTAAGGTATTTTTATACTGGGCTTATCAACATAATATTGAAACTCAGTAATTCAATTGATAAAATTCAATAAATAGTGATATTAAAACCTTTTTATGCAGACTAGCTTTTACTACAAAGAATGTGCCCATGCACCTGTAGTCATTTTATCATATTTATGATTGCATATGAAAATGAAAGCTAATGGCTATATGCAAAAGTAGTAGGGAAATGGCATTTAATATATATTTTAATGGCAATTTAACACAGAGAAATGAAAGAACAAAACTCTATGTAGGATGCCCTGTAGGCTAGGGTTTTGAGAATCTACAATCCTCACAACTAGGATGGATTCATAGTCCAAGTCTGAGCTCTTATATGCATTACAGCGAATGGAAGAAACTTAAATCCTAATACAAATATTTTTTTCTAAGTGGGGAAAACACAGTACTTTCGAGCTGCTAGAAATTCTTCTGTAAGAAAACAGTTAAAGCTAATTTATAATTCGTTCAGTAGCAGTTAACACAGCAAAACTTCATGGTTCTTTGAATAGTTGGTCCCATTTCAGGTAAACAGTTCAGAAATCAGGTCAGAAGCAAATCAAAAATATATGTCATGCCCTCAAGCCAAGAAACATGTTCACTATATCATTTACAAAACCTCATTAAGTTACTTGGAAACCATGGGTAGCAAGTTAGAGCAAAAAAAGGTAGAATAGAACAAAAGTAATTAGAAGATAATTTAGCCCCACATATGCCCCACAGAGCTTAGCAGTTGGAGATCAGCCCACACTGTGAGTGAGTTTCATTTAAGCTTCCTTGTGTTGCTTTGGAAATTAGAGAGTGACAAAAATACACCTTGTTAATAGACATCAGACTACATTTCACCCCACTGAAAATTTTCCTTATTATATGCTAAATCTTATTATCCATATGGTTGTCATTTAGGCCACAGCTACCCCATTTATCTTTTATTGTTCTTTAATTTTATCCATAAATAACAGAATTTCAGAAAACTTAATTCTTGTCATCTATCACTATATGTAACGAGCATAAAATTAACTAAAGAAAACTGTAGTTTTGCACAGATGGCCAAGTGCTGTCTGATAATGGTTCACATGATGTCTTTCATCACCACCTGGATATATATTGCTGCTTAAGCAAAATACACATACATATACTCTTTCTCATTGAAATGCTCTCATCTGCCTAGCGTGAAACCTGATTCTAATATCCAGATTAGCTTCTTTTTATTCTCTGCCATAGCCCCAGTTCTACAAGGTACTTAAGCCAAGGATAAAATTAAGAATGTGAGCATCATTTGACTCTGTGGGATTACATATAGACTGGAGGCAAAATATATTCCAAATTAGAATCTTGTCTTTGAAAGGGTTTGGATCTTGATGTTAAAAATGCCCTAAGTGTTTTGCTGAATCAGAACTGCTAGGGAGAAGTTCAGAGGGTGAAGAAGTGATTACCTCTATCTTCTAAATTTGATACTGTACCACTCTCTTCTACACAGCAATCATTGTGATGGCTTGCAGGAATTCTTGACAGATAGATAACCCATTCAATCAATTAAGTAGTTATCACCTCATCACTCTTTGTTTCACTTATGGCTCATTTTAGAAAAGAAGTTTGTATTTTCACTCTCTTTAAATGCTTTTAGAAGTGCTCAAAAGATATTCTTTAGCAATTTCCCATGGGAGTAATTTGTACTTCATATATTATTTCCACGGAAGCTTCAGAGAACAGGAACGGGGTTGTATGCTATGTTACATCCATCTTAATTTAGTTTAGGACATGTTGGGGTTTTTTTCCCAGGGTCAGTTTTCATTTAACAAAATATTAAACGGCCTGCAAAATGAAGATTGAAAAGGTAAATTTCCTTTAATATAATACTGTACTGAAGTCTTTTTTCACAGTACATTAGCTTTCATCTTTGAATAAAATACCGGGCATCTTTGTGTTATTATTATTTTTAGCAAAGCAGCAACTGAAATCTGTTGTAAGTTTTCTATGACAACGATGTGGAATTTATCCTGAATCACTTGGAAAATTGCTCCCTGACCTTTTTGCTGTGCTATTCCTAGTTAATGAAAGTACTAGTCATGGACAGAGGCAACTTTTTTCAAGTGAATCCAAGCAGCTGATTGTTTTGATATATCCTCAGGAGACATCCTCAGGTGCTTCTGTCTTTGCTTCTTTTTAAATTAGTGTTGAAACACTTTTCTCTGTTTCTACCTAGCTCCCCAGCCCACACATTCTGTCAATATAATTAACAATTTTTGTGCTCTGTATCCTCTTTAAACCAACAAAACCTGCTTTCATTGACCACAATGCTTTATAATCTTCTGGTTCCCAATTCTGTAAAGAATATATATATATATCAATCACTAAATGGGACTCCCTATTCAACTGGTGTTGTTACTTAGTATTGTTGCATAGATAATGTAATTCTCTCCAAAGTCAGAGTTTTTATTAGGGGTCTTCATATTTATATCCTTTGGCCAAATATGTATTCATTTCTAAGTAGATTACGTAAGAAGTATTGAGATGATGAAGGATCTGTAGTAAATGAAGCTACAAGAAATGAAGACAGCAGGTACAACTGTTGGACATAGTGGCATGCTAGCAAGAGACATTTATTACAACATTAGGTTTCATCTCTCTGTTTGCATGTGTGTCCTCCTAAACATTAAGAACTACTATCTAAGACACTGTACAACTTCATCATGAAGCTGTCAGGGTGCAAAAGCAGGATTTGCAGATCCTGAAATATACTGGATGGAAGGCATTTTTACAAAATATCAATAGAAAATATACTTCAGGGAACAGTTGTGCTGTGTAGAGGCAGAATTACATTATAGTCAGCTCCATTAAGATGTCAGCAGTCACCGATTGATTCTGTGAAGTCATTTCCTGTTTGCAGCGGGGGGAATAGCGATCAGCTGTATGATGGAAAGAATTGCATTTAATTGTACATAATGTTAACTTATCAGCAGTTTAATGACAATCACTGTATCTCAAGTACAACTTTAGAATATTTGCATGTTTACTTCACAGTGGGGTCATTTTTTCACTGGAAAGCCTTGGGCTTTTTGATATAAAATAGCTCACCATTTTGAAATTCTAAGTGGTTTAGACTAGAAATTTTCAAGAAGGGTGAATAGGTGACAACTGAAACAATGTTTTGATAAAACTTTTCAAAACTGAATGTTTTTATTAGACTCCTCTTATTTTTCTAATTTCTGTAGCGAGACTGACTTGAATTTCCTGATTTGTTAATTCTTTTTTTTCATCTTTGAAATGTTCCTATATGTTTCTTTCTTACTTCTGGTTTAGAATGATTTGATTTGGGCGTGTGGTTTCAGTTTCACATCCATGAAAGAAATTATGTGCATTAAGATTTGGCTGAAGCAGAGACATGTGGAGACAGGATTTTGTAGGAAGTGTTTTCCGTAGCAACACCTTCATCTGTAAAGATGGATCTGGCTCTCCTCAACTCCCTTCTCCTACTCCTTACAGCCTCTTCTCACTTCTTACAGTTGCTCCCACTGTTTGCTCAACTGGATGCTTAGAAGAGGGCAATGGAAAGGCTTGAGCATATTTTTGCTCATTACATGCTTTTTATTGTGTTTCCTTCTCATACTGTATTTGGGATTAAAAAAAGGATAGAAAAGCACAGCTGACATCCAGGCTCACTTTTCTATGGAAAAATCATCCCTCATGAGTAGCCTTGAGAGAGGGTGTTGAAAACAGGGTCATTGCATCTCTATAACTGTGATTTCAAAAAAGGAGAGGAGAGAATCAAAATAGTTGGTTATCAGTGGAGGCACCACATTGGTGTATTGTGGAGATACTGTAAATCCCATGGGACCCACGAGGTTTGGATGTTGTGCTAAAACAAAAATATTAGTGGCAAACACTAGCAGAATTTCAAGGGATTTATATATTTTTTCTCAGTCCTTGTGAATAATTTTAATGCCTATCCAGAAATAACGTCTTCATTAATTAAAAGAAAACCTCAACATAAGACTGAAATTAACAGAAAGGTAGTATTTTGTCCTTTTAAGTATAATGTTTGATTTAGATATTTCTTTGAAATTCATGTTTTGTTATTCAAGTGCAGGCAGACCAAGATCTAAGTTAACTTTCCTCAGTTTTGTGAAATACAATTTTTGTTTGAGTTTTTTATGAAATCATTGTTAGATAATAATTATAAAATGTTAACCAAGGTGGCATTAATGCAAAACATAGGGTTGCATTTTGTTTGAAGTAAATGCAAGCTGGCTACAGACATCTCCCAAAGATCACCCCCTTGAAATCATTTAGTTTGACATAATCTTTGCCTTTCAAAATGACTGCCTCACTCTTTTGTTTCAAAAAGTTATGTCAGAGGAGGGGTCCAATCTCTTTTATCATAGAATCATTTAGGTTGGAAAAGACCCTTAAGATCACTGAGTCCAATAATGTAGCATTTAGGATGTCTGCCAAACAGTAGCAGACCTGGGTTCTCTTACCTGCTTATTCTATGGGAATTTAATTTCATATTTCCCAGGTCTGGGGTAAATTCTTCGTGAAGCTGGGTCTGTATTGCCAGAAATGTAAGGCACATGGGGCCATGAAGAGAAGTCTCAGGAAGCCTGACTTGGTAGCACTGTATGCAGGTACCAAGATTGCCTTACAGTTTGTGAACCCTCACAGAAACAAATGAAGGATGCCTGCAGTGCGGATTATAACACAGCATGGCATTTCTCCTTGGGACCCTTTCATTCTCATAGCTTATCCTTTTTGGTGGATGGGTTCTGTGAAAAATGGTGGGCTCACACATTTAACGATTATTGTAACATGTAAAGAGACAAACCTTAACCAGCATGTTACTGCACGTTTGAGAACATTAGACAGGGGAGACCTCTGAAGTCAACCTGACCTACCCACAGCAACCCCGAACTTCAGGTGGAGAAAAAGTCCTCAGGAACTCTGCATTGTACCATGCCGTTATAGATAAAATCTGAGAATTTAAGAGTCAAACTCTAAGCATCTGCTGAATGTATGAGAAATGTAATTTTTCAAAACCCTGTAATTTTGACTGAATGTGGGCAGATGTGTGTTAGGAGTGACAGAAATTACTCCCTGGCACAGAGGCTATGCAGATGACACTTCATATTCTGCTTGCACTAGGTTGGAAGTGGGGTCAGTGTCTCAAGTTTCAACTTTTCTTCTAACTTTTAAAATGATTTCCGCTCTTCAACATTCTGTGTTCGAAATCAGCTTTTGGGTCCATTCTTACCTGCAGTGCAGTGACAGTCTGCCAACTCTCATTAAGGTGTATTTACTATCATTTGCAAAAGTAAAACTAGGCCATTAATCCTCCCTTATAGTGTGACCTCCTTGTATATTGGGTGGTGCTGCTGCTGTTGCCAGTATCAGTGCTTTCCTCCTGAAAGTGACAAAATGCCTTGAAGATGCTAATGAAGTAGGAGTCCCAACACCCCTGCAAGATAATTAGGTAACTTTATTCTGCATTACAGGTGGAAAAAATTCAGGTGCACAGAGGACTGACGATTTTCTCCAAAGGCCATAATGTTTTGAGACGTAATGATATATAGTTCCAGATTTCAACAAAGGCTTCTGTATAGCACTGTTCACTCCTTATAAAAAGATATTACAGTGGCATATTTTCAGTGTGAGAATGTTTGCTTTCTGCTTTTCCAATCATCCCCTGCAAATTCAAATGTATTTCAAGATGGGGTTTTGAATTGTCAAAAAAATTAAACCTACTTCCATAATTCCTCTTGGGTCTAACTTAAACAAAATTAAATAAATCTAGGTAGCATCTTCATCTGTGGAGATTTTCAAAACCAGATTGGATAAAGCCCAGAACCCAGAACCTCATCTGACCTCATGTCTGACCCTGCTTTGAGCAGGAGATTGGACTAAAGGCCTCCTGAATTTTCCTATATACCAATGCTTTTGTGCTGTTTACTGCTAGAAACTGCATGCCCATGACAATGACATGCATGTATCATTAGCATATTATTCTGTGTGGGAACTGAATATTGAAAATAAGATTAACAGAGAATGCATTCTATTTATTGTAATATAATACCATAACACTAGAACTTAGCATTAAAGGAATGGTGGCATCTTGTAGAACCTCTCCTGCATTAAATAAGCAAATGACTTACTTAATTATAACTCAAATGCTTCCTAATAGAAACAGGTAACAGTCATGGAAGCTGGAACTAGAGGATGCAAAGCGTAAATGGCTCAGAAACTATTCTGAGTACTGGTAGTGCATATTTTCAAGTTGATTGAAAATGTATTAAAAACTTGAAAACAAATTATGATTTATCTCTTGCTTCCATAATAATTGTAAAATATGTTTTGTCTGTGAAGTTACAAGAAGCTATGCACAACATTTATACAGTGAGTGTAAGTGAGTTCACATTGAGTATAAATTTATCATTAGCTTGCATCATCCAAACCATACAAACCTAGGGACCACAGCCTAAATACCATATCTTTTCTGCAGATTAATGCATTAATTGGCACACAGTGTATGTAAGCTTGTTTATTTAATGAAGTTCATGATGGTCTCTGTGGGTGAGTACACACATTTAAATATTACAAAGCATGCCTAACACTTTTTCTTCCTTTAATTCCTGCAACTCTTTTGTATTAAATCTTTATTATTTTCTAGACTCTTCAAGCTTAAGACAGAGGTGATCCATAATTAGGGAAATCTAGGGAACCCCTGAAATCAGGGTTGTGCTCTCTATCTCAGCCTGACTTGCATTGTGTCAACAGGGAACCGAGAAGAAACTACCGTGATGCTCTGTGGAGCTTTGGCAGATGAGAACACTGCCCTTTGTATCTGAAAGATTATTTCACCTCCTGCCTGTGTAGGCGAACTATTTTAAAAGTCGACCGTCTGAGGGTGAATAACTAGATACAGGCTCTTTTGCAAGGTCTTTTCACAGACAGGAAGACAAAGAAAAAGACCTAATGCCCCCATTTGAATGTGCAGTTCACAGTGCAAAAAGTGCAGCCTGTCAATCTAGTGAGAAAATTCTGCCAGTGAAGGTTGCTACAGAAATCAGTACAAAGACACTGCCAGAAAAGTAACTTACACCAGAAAATAAGAATAAAGGAAAAGTTAAACAAAAATGTTGTAGCAGTACAAGCATTTGTTGCCAGCTGCTGTAGCACATTACTTGTAAAACTTGATCCAGAGGTCAAACCCATTTAGTGATGACTGCCTATAGGTAGTGTCAGGATTTCTTCTTCAGAAAGTCAGAATGACTGTAAAGCACAGCATCTAAGAAGGTATTAAGGGAAAAATTAGTCTGACTCTGATATATCTGAACTTTATCATCTGTCCTCAGTTGTCCAAGTAAAACCAAAGACCATGATCCGATTTTGTTTTCTCCAAAGACAATATATTTGGAAGAGGTAAAAGAGAATAACAGAATGCAAAACAATTGCCTCCTTTGATTTTACTTAAATGAAATATTTATAACTTGCATTCACTTTGTGTTTTCCACTCATGTTGAAAGCATACAACCTAATACTTATGTGGAAAGCATACATCTTAATATTTGTCATCTTGGAAATGGACCACAGTAGCAGTCTGAAACCTGACCTCCTGACTGTTATCTGGCTACTTAATTGGAGCTGTTGTGGGACAGCCTTGCATACAGCAAAAATGTTTGAAGTACTCTATTTTTTGCATGTATTCTGTATATTTGATTATCATAATACTGGCCTGATTGTAAAAGCAGTGGATGAGCACAGTCCAGCTCATGGCCATACAGCTATGGCCAACTGGAAGCTTCTTTTTCCTAAAGGGAGACATTTAGGTGCTGTAGTTCCCCCGATCAGGCCATGCCCCGTGGCAGAAGGGACACAGTGCTCAGGAAATATGTTGACTGCCCAGCTTGGGTATCCTATCCTGTTCTTTAGCTATTCTCTGAGTACATCTGGACAATATGAATATTAATCCTGCAAAGAACACATACATGCTTTACACTTAGCAGACTTTCAGGGTCACGTCCAATTAACTTAAAACCATGGCAGCAGCCAGCAAGAAACCTGTGCTGGGGCATTGACTTCTAGCACTGATGACATCAGTGGACCAGAACCAGAATCAGCAAGGAGGGCTAATTTTAAAGAAATGGTCCATAAACATGGCCTTGAAGAGGTTTGCTGCACAAGAATTACTGTTTGGTTTTTTTTTTTCCACAGATTCTCTTTCACATTTCTCCTGAGACAGCTGCACCAGGCCAAAAAACCTTTTCTCCTGCCACCACTACTCTTCCCCAGCTCCCAAGTACAGCTCTGGCCACCGTGTTCTTCTGCCTTCCCCAATTTACCTCTTTTGCCTTCCCCTGTGCATGAGGAGCATGCATAGTGAGTTGGGTCAGCCTAGTTGTCCCTTATTCCTAATTCCTTCGAAAGTGGAACCCTTGAAAGTAAGCATATACCAGTTTTTTCCTTCCTCTGAGTGATACTGGGGAGCCCTCTGGCTTTGGAATACATAGCCTGAGCAGCCTCCTGAGTCCTGGTTGTTTGCTAGGTCTTCCGAGAGTAGACAACATGCAGCAGAAGGCTCCAGCTCTCATACTCTCTTCTTGCAAGGCATTTGGCCACCACCTCAGTCTTGGGGATTAGAGGATTTTGTCAGGATAGCCATGACTTAAAAAGTCCCTTCATGGATCTGATGCGAAGGCTTTGCAAGCCAGACGTAAGGATTCTGAGGGGGTGAGTGAATCTTTCTTGCATTCTTTCTGTAGCAGCCAGCACTCTCAATACAGATCAATAAATTTCAATTAGCTACAGAGGCTTAAAATAACCAGGCTTAAAATCTGTAGAGCAGCTTTTAGCACTTTCTTTGTCATTTTTTATCTTAAGAAAACTTTGTGAAAGTGAGGTAAAGAATATTAGTATCATGCAGTTAGATAAAAAAATTCTTCATTTAGGTTCTTTCAGTCTTTTTAACTGGCATGCTTTCGATTTAACAAGACACCACTGAGTTCCTGTAGAAAAACAGCATGCAACAAGCAAGCTATTCTTTGCAAGCTGTTGGGCTTGGTGGGTGCTTTTCTGTTCTCTACTGGGATTTAACTTGAGGTCAGACTACAAATGGGCTAAGGTGATGCTTCAAATACAATACTGTTGGACTTTTTGCTATATCAAGTAGAGCTGACAGGAAATGTTTAGCAGGAAAATTGTGTATGTGTTTCTACAAAAAAAAAAAAAAGATTTCTTGAGAAGGAGAAAACAAGAAATAACTGAAGTCCAACATTTACTGAGATGGTGGGTGACCTACATTCAAATCTCTTATTTCTTGGCTATTGGGAGCTTGCATTTGTATTTCCCTATATCCTGGACATACCCCTGACTTTAAGGACATTC
>JAVJGG010000008.1:7077482-7088507 GCA_035590195.1 Aviceda cuculoides | reverse complement strand
CCTGACTTTAAGGACATTCTTATAAAAGACTCTCTCATTCCTTTTTTGGAAATATACGTAGTAATCATGAACTATTTCTTTAAGCACCAACTTTGTAGGGGGGCCTCCTGCTTTTCCTAAGATTTCCCTGACCACATGGATCTGTCCATCTAGAAACTTTCAAAGGACATACGTTTCAGCACAATGGAAAAAAAGAACGTGGGGTGGGGGGCCGGGGGGAGGGTAGGTGTTTTTTTCTTTTCAGTGGGATAGGAGACTTTTCCTTCTCAGGATTTATCTTCAGTGGGATCTTTACTGCTGGATATCCCACTTGAATTAGAAAGGCAGAAGCTTAAATAACCTATAGTGGCAACACTATACTACTTAACGTTTCCTTTCGTACTTCTTCCTCTTGAATGTATTTCAAAGTTCATATAAGTTAACCATATATGTAAGCAAATTTTGGTATCCAGAACATTGGATCAGATCCTGCTCCTTCGAAGTCCTCATTATGACCCCGTAAATTCAAAGGGATCCTTTGTGCTTAGTGTTTTGGAATACATAAGAAGTTGAGAACAATTTGTCAACATGGAAGGAGTGGATTATACTAGTGAAACTTCCCATATTAGCTGGCATAATGGACTTCAGCAAGTCACATATCCATTCTGATCTCAGGTGGGTGGGTGAATACGGGTGACAGGATGTCCTTTCCTGTCCCCATCTGAAGTCCATACCTCACATATTTTCAATGGCTGTATCTATTAATTAGTGCTGTTGCACAGTTTCTGTAACATTGGTTTCAGTTTTCAAGAACCCACAGTTAACTGAATCACCAATCTGTCTTCTAATGCTCCCTTATCTTTGTTAAAAAACGTGCACACCAATGTGTTATTTCTAGTATACACTAATATGTTGTTTCCAAGATGCTTTGACTTGCCATCCTGGGTGAAGTGTCAATTGTTTAGAAAACAATCTCTGGCTCCCATTGCAAAAAACCACTCACATAAAGAACACCCTGCAATGTGTGGATAGATGGGCAATGACCAAGCCAGACTATATATCAAATTTATGTCTCAGGAGCTTTACTATTAATAATTTTTATTGTCAACTTTTAATATCAAAGAAGAAAGTACAGCACAGTGTTTTAACACACTCCAGAACACTTTATTAAATAGCATAGTGTATGCTGTTGTAAACTGAGGTCAGGAGGAAGGGTAGCAGTACTTTACAGGCTTAGAACTCGATACTCTGGTATACCGCTGGGATAAGAGCCTGTCTTCCAAGACTGTTTGCAGCTGACAGTGCTATCAACAACTCCAGCTCATTAAACCAACAATAACAATAACAGGATGAAGAAAAAAAAGAAGTATCAGAGATATAGGTGAAAACAGTGATTTTGTTTATCTCAAGCAAAAAAGGCAACCAAAAGGGACCCCTGGGAAACCTGAGGGATGAAACTCTAATGCTAATTGACATGATTTAAAAAGATGACACTGTTATTGCCAACAGTCTAATTTAGTCATTATCTCCCCAATGTTGAGGCAATCAAACCAATTGTTATAATTTCAGTATGTGGATAACAAGGTATGCCTCAGTGTACAGATGTATATGCTAGAAGGTAGGCTAAAAGAATGTGGAAAGAGCTTTCTAATAAATACATTTTGTATATCTTTTTATGAAACACCACTCCTTAATGTTATTTGTCTGCTGAACAAGCTTCATTATATTTTGTGCAACTATGTAGTAGCAATTTGTCACGAGGCCACAGAAAAACAGCAAAACCAAACAAAACTATGTATGTCTCCCTAATTTTACCATTTCTCAAATTAAAAGGTTTACATTTTTACATAAAACCAAATATTTGTTAGAGGGAAAATGTTTTGTGGTTTTTTTTCCTCCCTATACCATATGCTTGCTTTGCAGCAAATGTCCCTGTATTAAAAAACTCTAGTGTTTGCCTGGAAGTTGTCAAGGCTGTAAGAATTACAAAACGTATGTACTTCCTCAAAGGTTTGCTGCAATGCTGTCCTCACATCTGTTCCCTGAGTACACTCCCCACTGAAAGTGTCCTATCAGTATCGCACATTTTTACCAAATGATGTGACAATGTCCTGTAACATGTTACACCTGCCCTAACCAGCCTCTTTGCTAAATCGTATGTGGTTCAAATGAAGAGTGAAGGCAAAAAAAAGACAATATATTTAGAGAAAAGTCTCTTTCCAGACCTTCCTGCTGCCCAGAAAAGCACTCTGTGCCTCTCATATAAAGTTGTTGTCCTCTCTTGACTTTTCTCATTAAACTTGCTATACACTTTTACCTTTTTCAGTAAGTTTGCTGCAACTCAAAGTGCCTGTTGTCATAAGAATAGGCTTTGAGAGACGGGGGAGCCTTTACTTTGGAAAGTCCTTGGAGTGCACCTTGCTCACACAACACTGTGATGCTAAAAGTAGCAGTAACTTTATTCCCATTAAATAACAGAGTTAGGAACTTGGAACAGGTTTTTCTGCTCTTCTTCGCGAGGGCTGCCCGTGCTCCATGTGGCCCTTCTGCTGCACGCTTTACTTGAAGACTATCTGCTACCCTCCTTTTCCCTTTTCCCCCTTGCTTTCCCAGTGGTTATCCTGTTCCATGCAATTTTGTCAGGAAGGGGACAAATCCAGGCCCCAGTACCACTGATATTCTGCCACCCCAAAAGATAATGTTTTGTTGTGGTCTGTTTGTTTCTTTGCCAAAAATGTTGATGCTTTGAAATCAAGGCTTTGTCTCAGTGACAGGATTGGGTCAGTGGAGGAATGAATGTCCAAATGGGAAGGGGAGTATCCAAAAGCTCCAAAGATAAGGTGTTCTTATGCCATGTGGAGATCAGAGGTTCAGGCTTTGCTTTGACTCAAACAAAGTATGAACAGACATCTATACTAATGCTCCTGTGTCCAAATTCTTTAAATATAAAATTCTGAAAGATCTTTTTCAAAAGTTCTAAGTGGTCTTTTTAAATTAAAGAAAAAAAAAAAGGTGCAACCTTAAAAGAGTTGAAGTTTGAAATTATTAAATGTTTAACACTACTAACAGGGGGTTTTGCTTATACTTTGTTTTGGGCAGAGCAACATAAAAATACCAAAGACAAGCTTTTGAAAAAAAATCTCATTTGCTTAGCTGGTATCAGCCAACAGTTCGAGCAAATTCAATAGAATTAATACCCTTCCATGACATTACTACACTTTATCCCTGGGTGGTATAAATGGGCCTTAGAAAATGACACTGCCAGGAACAGATTAAGAGAATTAACTTGCATAAGGAGTCAAATCTCTGACCTCTGCTTTGATTCACCTCTTGTGAGTGCTGCAATCCACTGAGAGAGAGATGGAAGTGATAGCCTTTACAGAGCAGAGCAGAGGAGTGCTCTCGTACGTAGAAGGGCTTTTGAGGAGTTGGATTGCACGTGGGTCAGTCCAGTCACAATTCACTGCTGTCTACTGCTGGGGCAATTTGCATAGGGGACTTTTATACAGCTTGTTAAAACAAGTGTAAGGGAATTGTCAGACAGGAGACTACACAATGGGAATATTAACAAGCCAGCAATCTGTCATTTGCTGTCTGATATTTTTTTCCTAGTAATATCTTAAAGCATAAACTAGTCGTAACCTACAGTATACAGAATGGGCAAGTGCCATAGGATTCCTCCTTCCACACAAATACCTCCAGCTCTGTTTGGGAAAAGAGTAGCCTCACTGCAAAAAGGAACCAGTAAGGCAGAAGCCATGCCCAAATAGTAGTTTTCCACTTCTCTAAAAAATTTGCCAGTGTGCTTTGCTGGGGCCTTCAAAAGAGAAGGAGGAGTAAGGACAGGGAGAGAGTTCTGCAACTGCGAGCACAGTCCTGAGTCAGGGCTGAATTTCTATGAGGTTCACAGTTCTGGAAGTGTAAAAACATGCATGATGTGGGTGAAATCACAGTCATTTTAGCATGAGTTAAAAACAACCACAATTCACACCTGGATGTCAGCAAATCGTTTTTACTCCTTGATGTTAATGTATTTTCTGTAGATGGCATATGTGTAACAGAGGGCTACAAACAATTAAGCATGTGCTTTCTGACATTCAAACCGTGCGACACTGTGCCTGATAAGGGAAATGTGTCTGTACCTCGGGTGGAAGGAGACTACCTTTAAAGATTTCTCTATTGACTCTTGTGTAGGGTTGTCATGAATTACAATTTTGTTCAGTATTGAGAAGGCATTGAGCTAGCACTTAGATCTAGCAATTCTTATATTTGTGGTTGTATATCACAACCACAGCTGAATTTTGACCCCAGGAAACAGTTTCTCAATTTATTGAGAACAGACATCTTGTGCTACTGAGGGGAAACGTGCAGTCCCTGGGCAAGGGAAGCCCTTGGTGATGCTGCAGTTTACCTGCCAGGTGGACCCTTGATGGCTCTAGAGCACATCTACCCTGCTCTAGTTTTGATTATGCAACTCCTGTGTAGGAAAATGCTGTTGCTTTGGTGACCTTGTTACTTTATTTCTCTACTCAGAGCGAAGCAATCCTCAAGTGGTAGTGCTGTTACTGCTCACTTGCCCTATGGCTGGTGTTCCCAGTCCTAACCTCCAACTGGTGCAACACACACCTTGTACTGTGTAAGGAGCTGCACACCCTTCTAAACCTATCAGTTAGCAGGTGCTATGAATGGCCACAATACAGAAACAAAATACGGCCCACCACCAAAGAAATTTCTAAACTTGTGTTTAGAAGTTTTAGAAACTTCTAAACCATGTTTGCACATAAGCCGTGTCTGCTAGTAGCTTTCTTTCACTTATTTTATATTGAGTCCCATAGATCAAAAAGCTTGGGCTTCATGAGAAAGGAAGGATATGAGACCACGTTAACTTTTAACTGCGAACAGTTCACTACAGCTTTCAGCTTTCTGGTATGGGCTGCACCCTTCCTGTACCCTGCAGAGTATCACACAACTCACCAAGCTCCTGGATAAACACCACCGTTCTGTACTGCCTGGCAGCTTCGTCTTTTCTTAATTGCACTGCAGGATTTAACTGTGATGTGCAAACATGGAGAATGGGTCACTCATTCACTTTTCAGAAGTGCTCTAATCCAATATAGCCAACTTAATGAAAAGCCAGGTACACCGGTCCTATTGTTGTCACAGAAAGTTAGGCGATTGTATGAAAATATGACCTTCTATAAAAAGCTGTCTAAGTTATTTTCCTGGAGCTTGTGTGGTATTACTGATTATGAAAAAGACGAAGGAGTGTTTTTGAGGCTTATTTTTTTTTCATAAAAGTGCTTAATCAGGAAGGAATTAGAGCTCATGCTTATGTTATTCTTTGCTTTGTAAAGCCTGTAGGAAGACATTCATATCCTAGAACATAATTTTGAAGGAGAAAATTTCCACAGAATATGACTTTAGAAAACGGTTTTTCTGGAACTGCTATTAAAAAATAGAAATACATCTTGCTTGTTTTTGACAAGGGGACATATATACCAAGAAGACATCAGTGTTTGGTATAATTTAGTCCTCAAAGTCTCCAGTAATTTACATTTTAGCATTAACATTCACGTATTTGTATAATACCTTCAAAGTATGTGAGGGGCTATGTAGGCATGCAGTAGTAATTCTGCTTTGGAAAGTTAAAAATCCATCTGAGTGCCAACAAGTACAGGACAGAACAATACCCTGCACTCAAGGATATATGTATTTATATATATTTATACATTTTAAAGTTACAAAATTTCTGATACAATTCAAAGATCTGTAATATACCTCTAAAATGATATTTTTTAGAGTACACAAGATAATGCAATTTAAGTCTTACAGTTAAAATAGAGGGCTACTTTTAAAAAAAAATCTAGTTATGACAATGACCTACTCCTTAAATTATTTTTTTCTCAACTGCTGGCCTCAAGTTGCACTTGGCGAGGTTTATACTGGATATCAGGAAAAATTTCTTCCCTGAAAGGGTTATCAAGCGCTGGAACAGGCTGCCCAGGGAAGTGGTTGAGTCACCATCCCTGGAGGTATTTAAAACACATGTAGATGTGGCACTTAGGGACATGGTTTAGTGGTGGACTTGGCAGTGGTAGGTTAATGGTTGGACACAATGGTCTTAAAGGTCTTTCCCAACCTAAACGATTCTATGATTCTACTAATATTTCAACTGTCACCATTTGTACAGCGCCTAGAACAGGTGGAGCCCCTACTCTGTAGGTCTTCAGGCACCACAAGAATTAACATAATTAATCATGATAATTATAGAAGGTGTATGCTTAAGAAAGCACAATGCAACAATTGCACAACATATGACAAAGGGACTGCCAGTGGTAAAGCAGTACGCAAACGAATGGGCCAACAGCCTTGTTTTAATGTACTACATTACAAGATGTGAAAGATAAGCCTGAGTGCAAGTAGATAAACAATCCAATACTCCAGTGGGATGTTGTGCATCAGAGACAGAATACAGTGCAGATCCTTTGAGATAAGAGTCGCCTGATTGTATTTCTTGGCTCTCAGCAGAAAACAAAGAGCAGTACATTTAAGTATGCAGATTGATATGCTGAGTTTAGGAACTGGGTTGAATGTCAGCAAGAAATGGGTAAGGTAGAAAAATGCAAGTACGGAGAACATGATACTCTCACGTTCTCCAACCCACATGCATTAAGGTAGAAGAAAGTCTGACCCTATGGCTATATTCATGTGAGAAATGTATTTATTAAGATAAAATGCAGTCTTCCATATAAATGAAAATTGCAAATAATCACAGACCAACTGCATCATTTTAGTGTATGGTAGATGAAGCCATATCTTTAATAATTAAAACTTTCAAACATTTTATTTAAACAATGAATTGCAATACCATTTATGAGATATATTTGGAAAAAAAACCCACCAGTTATACCTTGGTAAGCCTTTGAATTTTTAGCTGAAATGTGTGCTAATCCAGTACAGCTACAGAATATTTTTATGGTTTGATGAAGTGCAGGGCAAAATGACAAAAAAAGTAATGACATTTCTTCACATTTTCCTTGTCATTTCCTCCATAAGAGGAAATTTGTGACCATTAGCTGTTAAAGTGACCTGCATATCTTTTTAGAACATCATCATATCCATAGGACCTGATACTTATTGCCAGTAAGACAGTGCAGATTATTCTCACATAAAAGGTTAATCATGTGCATAAGTGTTTGCAGGAAGAAGCTATTAAAATGTGCACTGTACGCGCTCCAGTAGCAAGGCAAACCTTGAAGAAAAATGAGACAGAAAAATTCCATTCTTTAGACCTTGCTGCTTATCTGTCAATTTTTAGCGTTCAGCTCACACAGCCACAGTCTGGAGGAACATCAAACAAAGGGAGAGAAATCAGCATGACAATTATTTGGAATATTTCATATCAAAGCTTGTAAAATTACTAAGAAGCAATCAGGACCAACGTCTCACTGCTAATACATGAGCTGGCTCTTCAAGGTTGAATGCCCTTACCTCTCAGTGATATCAGAAACAGAATACTGAATTGCCTGCCTTTTGCCATCGGTTTGGAGAACAGTTGCAGTGCATCAGCTAATACACTATTAACATTCTTGCATGCTAAAACTTTCAGACACTGTTTTCAATACACCGTCCAACAGAAGTGGTCACACAGTCCGTTCTGACCTGCAACTAGCAGTTCCCTCACCTGAATTTCCCTCCTAAAATGTTTTTAGAATCCTGAGAACCACCAAGCAACATATCTTTCATTTTCTATTTTGAAATTAAATAAATTCAAAACCACATGTAGAAACACGAGCTGCAAAAGCTAGGCACAGATTGCCTTTAATTCTAGTAGGTATGATAGGATTTTTTGTAATTATATTTTCATTGCTGCTTTTCTTATAATCAGATCATAAGTGGAGGGTGGATCCTACCTCCTACATTTCTACCCTTGGAGTTCTCATCTGAGGAACACCACGATAGCAGAACACAATAGCGTATGTCAGGCTAAAATCTTTGATTTCTTAATTGCTGTGAAAGAATCTGCCTCTCTTGGTACATTGTACACAAAGCATTCCAGCCTTCAAGTAATTTTGTAATATCTCTGTGTCCTAGTTTTATTGGTTTGTTTGGTCTGCTTTGGCTATGAGACCACTCTTAAGAAATATTTTTTTCCAAATTAACCTGTGACTTTCTGTCTCCACATCCATACTTGACAGAAGAGGTTGAGCACATTAGTTGATTCATACAATGAAATATCAAGGTAGCACTGTGCAAGTCTTTCAAAACACTTCTTGTGAGTCTGCATTTGCCAGACAAGGTTTGCTTCCCTTTGGGTGCTCTGCCTGAGCTGCCACGAATAGAGGAGCATAACTCGACTGTGGCCTCCAGGCAGAAACTAGTCTGTGTAAGGCTGCGGGGTCTTAACATAAAAAGACTAAGCCCAGTGCAGCCAGTGGGGATTTTCCTAAGGCATTTACAACCCTCATCACGCTAACATGTTGCAGGACACTGAACAACATTAGAGGCAGCACACTTGTTACACACAGAGCAGAAGTCCCCGGTACAACAAAAGATGCCATATACTTTCTGGGAATGGGCTCAGCATCAAACTTTTTTACACAGCTGTGCCCACACAACTGAACAGGTACACGCACTTCAGATTCGAATACCAAGACCCGAGCCTGTGCGGTAAGCTGCCACCATGGAAACCACCTTTTTCCTTTTATTAAACATGAAAAAAAAAGGAAAGAAAAAAATCTCAAGTGGCTGAAAGTGCACAATATTCAGTGAGTCTTGCAATTCTAATGACCTCAAGAGTTTCTAGAAAAAAAAGTCCTTTCTGCTCCACAGTTTTTAGATAGTAATGCTGATTGTCATTACTGGAAAAAGGTTAACTGAGAAGGACTGCAACTTTCACTACTCCAGTTCTGTCTTGTTTCCTTGAAGAAAAAATAAATCGAAAACATGCAGAAGTGAGAGGAACAGATAGCCGGAGCAGAAAATACAGCATCGGTGACAAGGGATGAATTGTGCATCATTGCTTTTGAAAAAATGACAGGTATTACACACAATCTAGTCAGCTAGTCTGACACTCAGCAAACTGGTGACACTGTCAAGCTGTTCGAGATATTATCATTAGCTGCCTTTCTAGTGATAAGCCTATTGCAATGAAACAAAAATAGAACGTTTTGAGCAGCTAAGGCTAGCAGACTTGAAATTAAATGGATTAGAGGTCATAATCAGCTAAACACATCTGTTTTGACATTCCCTGTTAACAAAATGTGACCATTCATCGTGTAGCTGTAGTAGCTGAAAAAGAGGTATTTCAGCCGTCAGCAAGAACCAAAACCTAGTATGTTGAGTGTTTCTAGCTCCCAGGTCTATGAAGTAGATCCCTACCCTGGGGCAGAGTTCATCATGTCAATAAGCCACTGAGTTGGTGGACACTTTTGTGCAAATACAGCTCTGGTCATCTCTCTCTACCTTCCTGTTTTACTTGCACTGAATTTTAGGTCTGTTTTCCACTGCAGTGTTTTTCATGTTGATAGAAAACGTATTCGGGGTTGCTGGTGTGACTCAGTAACTGGAAAGGTTTGAAGAGAAGAAATAAGAAGTGAATGTGAAAAGGATACGGGAAAGCAAGTGGTGTTAGGAACATAAGTAAGTGTCTCATTTCTGATAAAGCTGGAGATCTGACTGAGGCCAGGGAAAGTGATGATATCCTCTATATGCCTTTTTAGTTTTGGTCTGGTCAGGTCATTTCTAAGGGTCGGGATGAAGAAGAGCGGTGTTAGGTTGGGGGGAGGAAAGAGAGGAGAAGAAACTCCAGGAGGTGGCAGGGTCTGTGGGGGATTCTCATTCTGTTACTGCCAGACTGTGGATCCTGATACATTCCCTCCTCCTTTTTATTTTGTTCACTAGTTAGGTCCCGTATTTTATGTCAGTTTAAAGTAAATAACCTCTGATCCATAGTACATATGTTCCATAGTTATTAGGTGATAGATGTAGAAAATTTAGCTTTGAAGTGTTCTGGTTACATATTGTAATTGCTGACTGACTTTATAAATCACTTTATGCAAGTAGATGAGTCGGATTTTTTTGTTACCTTGCACAACTAAAACAATAAATTTACAAAAATACCGTCTCCATTAGTTCTCTGCTGTGAATTTTTCTACAGCTTCATTGGAATAAAGTTAGATTAGATACCATTTCCTCTGTAGTCTCTCTGAAAGACTAGGAAAGAATCCAACCAAATCCAAAATACAACTACTGAACAAAAAGTAAGCTCAAATTTAGCATTAATTAGTTTAATGTAAAATTGACACAAACCCAGCATAATGGCAGCCCCTAGGTATTGAATTCAAGACGGAGAAGTCTGCCAACAGAAGAATGTTTGGTAAAGCTGAGAGAAAAGGAGAAGACACCTAGAAGAATATCCTGACTGTACTCCGAGGCACCTAGCCATCAAGTCCTGCAGGAGGTCTTGTTGCCTTGACAGGTGAAAAGTTCAGGAAAAAATTGTTGCCATTATAATTCCCCTGCTGAAAATAGCAGGGAATTCTCCTCAAAGAAGGTGAGAGAAGACTCCATGTCAACTGGCAACAGAGGTAGACTGATTAAAAAGTAATTACCTTATATGATATACCTCACTGAACCCTCAGTGGTTATTTGCAACCAAGTACAAACAGAGGACTTGCTAAAATGTAGAGAACGGATAGAGTACTATTTCCAGAGAAGAAAAAAGCTAACAGAAACCTGGAAGAATTATAAAGAAACTATCAGATGGAGAATTGTAATTGTAGTGTAGAAGAAGCAGGTTAATTGCTATTCCCCTCCAACTAATAGGCAATGAGAGAGACTGAAATTGAGCATCAACATGCTTAATTTATTTTTTTTAAATTATTATAGCATTTTGAATTCTTGTTTCTATTACTTGTAAAAGTTTTATGAAGTGGGTCTTGGGTATACATTACGCTCCTAGTCATTATGTTAGTACATTTAATATTTAAAAAAAAAGAAAAGAAAAAAAAGTCAATTATTTCTGGACAGGATGTTTCATGACCT
>JAVJGG010000008.1:7050889-7077382 GCA_035590195.1 Aviceda cuculoides | reverse complement strand
TGACCTGTTTAAGAACCTCTTAAGACTAAGAGTCTGCTGGGATTAAATGTGGCTTTTACCTCTTCCCCAAACAGACCCTAGGCCTGTCCTGTTTCAAACCCCAGTTGATGAAATTCCTCTCTAGGCAAGCTTGAGACTTGCTTGGGAATATATTTGATCTTTCTGCTCTTCTTGATATTATGTCTCCAGCTGCAAGCTGTATTAAACTCCCTTTGTAAAATCAATAACGATAAAGGAAGCATGCAAAACTGTATCATCCAAGTTTCATTCCACTGAAGCACCCTGTCCTTCTATTTTCCTGTGCACCACTGTCTTAAATCTCAGCAACTTGAAGTGCCTTGTCATTAAAGTATCTGACTCCTTCTGTTCTCTGAAGACATGTAAGATATGTGAACAAAGAGGTGAGATCTATATGCAGAGATTTCTTCATGGCAAGGTCCAAGAAATCTTTCTGCTAACAATGATAAATAGGGATTCCAATGTGTTTAAAAAAAAATGAATTGATGGGATTTTGAGAGAGAAAATTATCTCTATTAATAAAAAAAAAAGTTTGAGAATCCCCAAGGTTGAAAAAATAAAGAGGCAGAAGTCAGGTCACGGAGAAAAATGTTTAGCATTAAAGTAAATAGTAATTCCAGATTTTCTGGTTTCTGAGAAATGAGTGAAATAATTGAATCCCTGGCTCACTACAAGTTTTATTACCCCAGTAAACAGACAAAAGAAGATTTGGGGAAAAAAAAAGTAAAAATCAGTAATAGCTTATTCCTGTTTCTAGAAGAGCCACTGGAAAAGCTGTCAATTCTGTGTCCACTAGTGAATGGAATGTATAATTAATTCGCTCTTTTTGCTTGGAAGAGATCACCTCTTTCTGTGACAGTTTTGATCAGAACAAACCATCAGACCTCTAAACCACCTCCTGCTGTGAATGATTAACACTTAGAATTACAATAAAGCAAAAAAAATTATTCAGCATATGTTTTTCATAGCTTTAGCTTACCGTACTAGCCTCAGCTTATGTCTTCTGTCATATGAAGGGCTATACTTTTACACTTATAAGTGTCTTACAATTTTGACAGAATTGTAACAACCATAATGCATAATTTACTTTTCATTATCAATTTTAAACACTTTGCAAAGGTGTCAAAGACTTACACTGGGTGCTTGTTCAGTGTTACAAATAGATGGAAAACAAACCTCAACATTTTTAATACTTCTGGTATTTCTTTGAAACAATTGGATTATGCATGATTGGTGTAGAGCAGTATCTTTCCACACATTTCAGTATAAATGCATAGTTAGTTGAATAAATGCATAGCTACTTATAGCTAACATTATGGCTCTTTGCTTCTTTGTTTTGTTTGTGGGTTTTGTTTGGGGTTTTTTTAAGGATATTGTCTTGGTGTTGACTTTATATCATGTCTTGGTGTTGACTTATCATAAATACCACAATATGACATATCATGAATACCACAACATGGTCCCAGGTGGAAGTAATGTGAGAAGAGTCCAGTATAGGAATATTGTCTCTGTACAACCACATTAAAAAAAAAAAATCTTTCAAATCATACATTTTTAGTAGTATTGTATAGTTCATGTATTATGTGTCAGTAATTTATGAACACTTGTATTTGTGAATATGGAATCAGCTGGGAGCTAAAAACACCAGAACTGTATTGATCTGCTTCACTTTAGCATCTAGACTGTGTTACCTTCTTTAAAATTCAATGAAATGTTTTGGGGCATTAAAAATTACACACATTTTGTCACTGAGATAAACCAAGGCAAATAAATGTGTATTAGTGGAAACTGACTCCCAATAGAATCTATCCATATTGTATCATTAATTGGATAATGTATTAATCATTACAAATTGTGACAGATTTGAAAAGCTACCTTAAAATAGAAGTATTATATTTTAAATGGTGACATCTGTCCTTTGGACTTTATCTAATGTGTGTAATCGCTAATGCCCAAAAAGTTTTAATTGAATTCAGCTCAGCTGAATATAAAAGTTCTGTATTGGCTGTAGTGCTTGCTGGATCAAACCACTGTTTGGATTGAATTACATATCCAAATATTTGTCATTTTGTTGCCAATTTGTTTTCCCCAGTTCCTACCAACATATACCCCTGAAATACCGACTATATTTACAGGGCTCTTGCCATTTTGTCTATTTCACATAAAATAAAGTGTTATTTACATAAGTTTAAAATATTTACACTCCTTGAAACTGAATTTTACCATATGATGTGACTTTCTAGCACCGCATGGAGTGAATAAAATTGTAATGCTCAAAATTAAGATGGCGTACATGAGGGTACCCATAGCATCAGGGTTGGTGTTTGTTCTTGTGGAGGAATAACAGTAATTCTGCCTTCTAACTTGTGTTTGGGTCACTGCTGTGACTGTCGATAGGGAGCTTGTCTAATTATTCTCTGAATTGACGTGAGGCTTGGGTTTCCATTGTACAGCTGATAGAAATTCACCATGCTAACACTGTAAAATAGAGGCGCTATTTCTAGTAATTAGTTCTAATCAGATGTTTGTTCCCTAAACCACATACACCTGCTTCTTGCAATATAGCATTCTAGTTGCTGAAAGACAGAATTCTGTTTGCTTTTTACTTGTTTACCTGGTCTCATCATCCTGATATTTGTAAATACTTGTGAATCAATGGATTCCTTGTTTACAGGCTTTCCTACAGAGACTGAGTTTAAATCTTCTTATGTGATTCAGATCTTCTGTAAATTATCATACTTCATGATAAGCATAAAGAATTGACTAATGTTCATTTACACTGTAGTCATCTTACATTCTATTAGACATACATTAAAAATCTCACTTGGGTGCTCTTTGAGAAAGTCAAGGCTGTAAGGTCACAGATTTCATGTTGAACAAACCCCACATTAGTCACAAAAGAGACAGCCTGTAGCTGTGCAAGATCTCGAGGTTTGGGTTTTTGTTAAGGAGACCAACCACTAACATACAGTATTTGCATCTTGAAACTTTATTCTGGCAATGGTATCTTAAGGTTAATCTGTACTGAAACTGAGTTTTCTTCAGCTAATTGATATTCAGTGAATGGCCTGACTTACACTGCTGAAGAATCCTTAATTGAGTAGTGGTTTCATTCCAAGGCTTGATGTTGTGAAAAAGAACCCCTCAGTTTTGAAAAGGGATTTTAGATTATTTTCTCTCTTTTCTCAGGACCCTGAATAGAAAGGTAGGTTATTCTCAATCCCATCAAGGAATGCAACAATTACTGGCTAGATACATACTTGCAGTGACACTGCTTTGGGGTAATGTTACAGCATGACTAAGCAATGTACCTGTCAAACCTGCTACTGCAGTTTGTGAATTAATGCTCAAATCAATTCAGCAGACTGTAATACATTGACTTGTAACTGGCCTTAATGTTAGAGATGGAATTGGCCTGGGAGTTGTTTTGTGCATATTGGAAATGGCCAAGAACTTCCTAACAATGTTTTGTTTATTTTAGCTGGAAAATCCAATTAATTGAAACAGAAGCTCATTATTGGTTTGTGCCAGTACAAGAAGGCTTTTGCTGGCAAAGCCTTCTCAGCTCCCTAATGGAGTTCCTGGTCAAAATCAGTAGTGGGAGAGAAACTGGATTTAATGTGTAGGGTTGTGGTCTCCAGCACGAGAGGAAAGTGCCGTGATGAACAGGTTATTCATTATTCTGGATTAGCCCTTTTCAGGGTTTCCTGCTGGAGCTGTTCCACTTCATGTGACTAATTATGTATTAATTGATGAATCAGTGTCAGGAATGTCCCAAGTAACTCCCCTGCTTACTGAATTTACCCTTGATAAATTTATGTAAGGTAGAAGTTCTTCAAAAAGGGACAGTCAGAATAAATAATATGCAAATCCAGTAACTTCATGATATGGAGCATTTGTGAATGGGGAAACAAAAATGGACATGAGCCAGGCAGAGACAACAAGAAACGTTGGTATAATTCAGAGCATGTTGAAGGCTGGACATTGCACGTCCTCCAGTCACCAAAGCAGTGATTGCAGTAGGACTGAAGCAGAGAAGTTAACTCATGTGGAGATAACACTGTATGACAGCTGAGATAGAAGGGAATTAAACTCAACTCGATTCGACACTGTTCAAAATTAGTCCATTTAGTAAGGATCCCTAGGCAGTACCCTGCTAGCCTTCAGCAACCGCTCCTCAACTCAGGTTTGCTGGCACATACTATGCCCCCAACTTTATTTCCCTTCCTTCTTTTCTCAACATTTTGGGGTGGTTTTGCTGCCATTCACTGGTCAAGATTTCTACCCTGCTCTCATGCAACCAAATACAAAAGAACTTGAATTTCTGGGAACTACAGCTCGAGGTAATCCACTAAGTGGGTTTAGCAGAATGACTGCAGGATCCTGGCTGAGCTGCTTCCCCGAATAATGACTATAGATTAGATGTCATAATAGCAGCTGTCAACAAGCAGCGTGCAAAACAGGTTTTTGAAGTCACAATTACTCGACAACCTCTGTTCCCTCGCGTAGCAGAAGCACGTTTGATGTGCCGTCTGTTGCCCTCCCACCTAGCATCACCACCGCTCTGGGCACCGTGCGGGCCTGCCGCCGCTCGCAAGGTGAGTCATACAGCTCGGCAAAGCCGGCGCTTCAGCTGTGCAAAATGAATAAAAGTGCCACCAGCATCCTGGCTCCGTAAGATGTACTTACACTAGTGCCTTTTCGGTTCAGCAGGAAACTGTTTGCCTTCGCTTTTGGGATTGGTGTTGGCAGGAGGTTGGAAGTGACCGCTCCATGATAGCTTTTGTCTGTAATTGGCCTTTGCTCTCCTGACATACTTGATCTCAGTGGGAATAATTAATCTTTCCCTCACTCAGGATATTGACTGGGTAGCTGGAGCTTAGAGAGATCGGCTAGAATTGTTCTGAGTCACCAAAAAATTGGCACGGGAAGAGGCGGGGTGAGAAAGGGCAGAGGTCCTCTACAGACATGAATGTAAGACCATGCAGGGAAAGAAAACAGCGTATTCCTTTGCTTTCCTTACAGAGGAGCTGATCAAAGTGTTTCCTGAATAACAATCTGAAACATTGGATTGACTAAGATCTACCATATGGAGAAAAATATTATTTACTCTGCTTAGAAGGCGGATATGTAATACTGAAAGGAGAAACACGATTTTCCGGCCTTAAAATTGGTAAGATGGTTACCTAAAAATAGGTTGCCTGTAAGACAATTGTTAAAGAAAAATATACAAAACCTGTTACAGCTCCAGTAACATATTTTCTTGCTGTTGCTTCTCTCTGCATTTAAATTTCATCATTTCCAGTCTTTTAAATGGCATATAAATCAAGAAATCCAGTATTCTGAGAATGCCTAATATGCATGAGGATACACATTTTGACAGTGCAGTAAGCAATATTGGTTCAGCCAATTCTTCACAAAAAGTAAGCGCAAGAGGAAAAGTCAAGTGTTGTTTCTTGTGCTCCCCATGTTTCAGTCTTAGGTGGGGGAAGGCCATTTGTGACTGTGGGAATTACTGGTTCGGGCCCCTGTTACAGCTCCTCACATGCTGTAAGCAGCCAGAAGTGACTAAGAAGAGGAAAGGTGGGGGTTTTTTAATCTTTAGCTATTCCTGTATCCCAAGGATGAGGCTACCTATCCCTTCAAGTGTGCTCACAATGAGCGGCAGGTCTTTTGCACTGCCTGAAAGTCTTAGGGGAATTTTGGAAATCAGAGCCTGACTGGATCAGGACACACTGTACTGACCATCTTATGTTAAAATTCTGTTTAACTCTTCATAAGCCCGGTGGGACTTCCATACAGATTTAAATGCCTGAGGAAAAATTTAGGAGATCAAGTCAGGGAAGCGTTAACCACCTTCCTCTGTTCTAGAATTTGAATGCATCCAGAAGTCCTCCTTGTGGCTATGGGAATTAGGGCATAAATTCAGTTAAATGTTTTCTAAACCAACCCTCCTGCCTGAGTAAATAGGATTTTCCATACATAGAGTTTCATGACAAGCATCATTCAAAAAAAAAAAAATAATTATTCAGCTTAAGCATACATGGCAGAAAAGGAATTGATTTAGTTCTCTTCTTTGGAAATAATACACCGTTGAGTTTGACTTAGAAGCTGGAGATGGTCCTAAACAGTGAATTTTCATTTTGAATCATTTTCAGTTTTCTGTTCCAGATTATTTTTTATTTAAAATTGCTTTTGTTTTTATTAAACTGAAGAGTTGGAGGTTTTTTTCAAATGAGATCTTGCTTTCAACATGAAATATCTTTTTTTTTACTTGATTAAAAATTAATACAATGTTTGGTCCAAATTGATTTTTCATTTTTTCCCATGATTTGTCAGCAAAGTACAAAAATACTGTTTGCCAAGCTTCAGTCACAAAACATTTAGTGCATCATACAGAAATAGTACAATGTGATTTTTACTTTTTCATAAATTTGGTTCTGAATGCATTAATCTTTGTATTTCCAGGCAGGTAGTTCCAACAGCTTAAGTGCATGTAAAATACAAGGAATAGATATCTTTGTCTTTTGTTTCCCTCATTGAAATTTCATGATCTTGCTAGCTGTACTAATGCTAACAAATTACCAAGCAGTGATAGGTTTGGGGTGGGGAGGGTGAGGGGAAGAAGGGTTTGATTCTCAGACCTTAAACGCTAAACAATTCTTTTTAGTGGAATGATCAAATGGTTAAACCTTCTGAATTAACTCTTTCAACTAGGCAAGTATGTATCATATATAGGGGTAGTTGCATAGTGGATTCATGTATTTTCTGTGTGAAAGCCTTGCAGTCTTCATAAAGCAATAGATAATTGTAAGATAGCAGATAACAACAAAAAATTGTAAAAAAATCAACTAAAGTTGTAATGATAAAAGAAAATATGGTGGTATACAGAATTCAGTTATTTCAATTTATAGCATCTTCTTCTGTTCTACTTCTCTAAGTTCTGATTCATAGAGCTTCTAAAAAATGTTAGACATTTTAAGACTGTCTTTCAACTAAGAAAAGATGTTTTGTTGAGAACTCGGAGTTTGGCCAGGTTATCCAGGCTTCACATGAAGGTCATGAAAGTGAAACTTTACCTCAGCTATCTTTTTTTTAAGTTTTAGCAACATCATTTCTTTACCTTTTTGTCTAAGCTTCCTTGGAGATCTTGTTAAAGTTTCACAACTTGCTCCTTCATCCCTGATGAGGTTTATTGTTTCTCTGTGCATTTAACAAATAAGGTTTTGAAACTTCGGTTTGGGATTTCTCTAGAGTATGAATTAAAGAATTCACATTTCTTTCCCAAATCTTCTCCATGGACTTCGAGCAACTTGTTGCTATTGCAGCTTCATGTGTTCCTTTACTTTAAATAACAAAAATTTGAGTTTTATAGCTGCACGCTATTAAGGTAAAGAAAAGAATGTGCTGGAAGATGAAAGTTAGAAATGAGACATGCCCTGTGGCCATGTCAAAACTATTAAATCCCCATCATAAAACTAATCTTTTGCTATTTCTCCCCTGAAGCAATAGACTGTGATCTCATTCTGTTTCATAAGCTAAGAAAGGTTAGGCCAGCCTCCTCAGTCCTTGGATGAATGAAATCCTAAGAACTCATCTGTGCTTAGGATGATGCTGATTAAGTTAGTGCCGAGACAAACGAGATCTAGCTAGAACAGTTTGAATTTACTTTTCGCAGCTGTTTATTGCTGCTTCTCTAGGTAATCATTACAGCCCCCGCAGCTGGGGCCCAGTAACAGCTTGTGGGAATCCTCCCACTCTGTTCCAGAGCAACCCAGCTGTATTAATTTAAGTCACTGCAGAAGAAGGCTCAGGCGAGCCCGAACGGCGGCTTATTGAGTGCAGCTCCATGTGGGGATGGTGAGGAACAACTGTTAAGGCTGGGTCCTAGAGCTACTTTTGCCACCTTCAAAGTGAGTGCTTTACGGTTCTTTAAGCTATACTGTTACGGAAAGAGGAGGTCCTAGAGCGTTGCAGGTTGTTTGGGGAGATAATGATTCTTATTTTTGAGAGTCTTGGTCCTTTGAAACACCCCACTGAAGACTTTCTGTGTAGTTAACAGGGTTAAGTGCTAAAGAGATTCAAGTAGTTTCGTATTCTTCTTTTTGTTATAAAAATGGCTTCTCTCTTTCTCTTGACTTCAAAAAAATCAAGTGAAAAAGAAAACATTTTTCAAGTGAAATTAAAATTTCTTAATTCATAATATATTGAATTGGTCCATGCAAGTGAAAAGTAATACTGTTAATAAAAAGAATGAATGGAGCACATATCTTTGAAAATAACTTAAGTTTCTCTTACATGTTTTTTCTTTTGTCCATGACTAATACTGATATTAACTTTCTGATCAAATTTGAACTAAAATACAATTTGGTGGGTTTTGGGGTTTGGTTTTTTTGGGTTTTTGGGAAATATCAACTCTATATAAATGGGAAATACTATTTAATATTTGTGTTCCACACTACTGCATGCTGTTGATAAATGCTGTTAGAAATAGCCCTCATGATCAAAGATAAGTGTTGCTAAATAAGAGAGACCCAGGAAATCAGCTTAAGTATTCAACCCCTCTTCATCCACACCATTTACTTTTTAGGTCTGTCTTTCAATCTGTTTTGGACCTCTTTAACTAGCTTTCCCTGATAGCCCTAAGCATTGTGGGCACAAGGCTTATGAGCAAGAACTTGTTTCTTTTTCATTTCTTTTTTGAACACTGATATTTTAGGATAAGTTAACTGACAGGAGTTTTGTAATCGGTTTATTAGACTACTTTTGCATCTGTTTACTAAAGTTCAGCTGTGCCCTGTCCTACAATTTCTGATAATCTTTTTTCCTGACATTTTCTGAAAATAATCTCTTGCCTGTGATGCCCTTGCCTCTACATATGAAATTATTACTTACGGAGAACAAAAAGGAGGAGGTAAAGCTTTTTTTACTCTGACAGATGACTAAGTATATGCAATCTTTGCAGTAATATGCTTATTATTTATTACCTCAGAGAGACACCAAGCCTCTGGCAAATGAGGGATTGAGGATGCCAGTACTGTCTTCCCACTGGCCGCTGCTGAGGGACACAAAATATTGCCACCCAGGCTATTTTTGTCACTGCTTCCTATGCAAGGAAAATAGAAAAAGATATCTGATATGTTTCTCCCATACAGTCTCAAAGAACTCTATGGTGAGACCCTTGGAGAGATTCTTAATTCTGTTTATAATGACTGAATTGCAATTTCTGAATTAATAAATGCTGCTTATATATACATACCTGTGTGCATATATAAATATATGCATACACATATTCACGCATGTATCAGCCAATCTGCATTGATGTCAGGGAAATAAATTTTGTAATAGGCACTGTCCCTTTTCCCCTAAACTGGTTTTAAAATAACTATCAACAGTAGCATATGATTAATGCTGTAGTTTAGAGATGGGTTTCAACTAAAACTGCGTTAATGTATTCTTACTTCTCTCAGATTGGGGAGAGGGTCTGCAACGCTCTGTGGTTCATTTTGTTACTTCACTTTGAGGCACTGATGAACAGCAGCTCCGTGATCCACCTGTGTGGAAAGGACCATATTAATTGTGATTCATAAATATTATCCCCCCCCGTTGTGCTATTTCAGTGCAACACTCAATCCAGGTAATTATGGTCCACTGTCTCAGCTGCAAGCAGACGCTGTATAAATCCTTCAACCAAGGTGGGCTTGTCAGGCTGAGAATAATGTGTAGGTCCTTAGAGAGGATTTATATTCAAGGTCCATTTGGTAGGTGTGTTTTCCAGTTTTTCAATTCTCAGAACTGATGACAAACCAAATAGTTGGTTATTCCCCACCAATGCCGTTCCAGTGGTAGGATGATCGATAACCTGTGATTAATTTAGAGTCACTCATATGTTAGTACTAGGCAGTTTCGACAACCTTACTTTAAGTATCGATTTCTTCTGTAATTTACAAAAGAGAGGCATACCAGATATGATGATGCTTTGGAAGTTGTTTGCATTCTTCTTGTAGACACACGCCCCCGTCAGAAAAAGTGCTATGGTATAAAGTTCAGTGGACTCAAATATACCCCTGCTTGGGAACAGTCTTCTTTTACTTCCTCTGTCTTTCATTGATGATGGATTTGAATTCAATTTAGAAAAAAATAAATAAATCTTTCAGCAGTGTATTAACCAGAGTCTGTCCAAGCTACATAATGTACTAGTCCCTTGTTACTGCATGTATTCTGGTTTTACAAGGCCTTGCAATCTCAAGGGCTGAGAGGTCAAGGCGTGTTTTGCTTTGTTATCTGTTCAAACAAAAGCCCTTTTTGTTCAGTATAACTAAGGAAGTACCTAATGCCACTTGACAAAATAAATGCACCTCATGGTCATGTTTTGGAAATGGTAATTTTTTCTTTTCCTGGAAAAACATATGATGTTAAATTCAGTTTTTCTTTTAAAAAAAGTGCAATTTCCATTGAAATCAATAGCATTACTATGGCTGAAAAAGGTATGTTAGTAGTATATCGGGGTATATGGTTGGAGCACGTGGAAGTTCACCTGATGGGAATGAAGGATAATAAAAATTGTAGTGGAGAATCGAGGATTTTTGCCCAGTAAAGCATAATTGTGAATAGTACCTTATATTTTGAAGCATAAGACAAACAGTTTGGAAGGTTTAATGAGGCCTAAGGATAACAGCCTTTAGTATGCGGGGAAAAAAAAAACAGTGAGTCGGTTACAGCATGAAAATATTCCTCTCTGTTAATTGTGATAAATGACTGTTTTAATAGTGGGTTAATCTTCCCTGACATCTTCAAAACTGTGAAGATTTTTTTTAAGCAAATAGAAAAGATTTGTGGCAAAAATGAAACTAATTCACTTCCCTTTCTTACTACTGAAATCATCAAACTGTAAGATATGTTAATCATTTTGCAAAAAGAATCCCCCCTTGGGAAGTTTGCTAAAATATATTTATTGAATTATTCATTTTCATTTGAATAATGAAATTATTTACGTGAAGCTAAATCATAACAAAACAAACCCCCCTGTAACATTACATGAAAATAATGGACACCGGTTCAACTGCAGATCAAGCAAATGTGCTACCAATAACTTTTAAAACAATGAGCTCATTTTCTGGTTTTTTTTGTTGTTGTTGTTGTTGTTTGTTTGGGTTTGGTGGGTGGGGTTTTTTGTTTGGTTTTGTTTGGGGGTTTTTTTGTGGTTGTGGGTTTTTTGTGTGTGTGCGTTTTGGGTTTTGTTTTGGTTTTTTGTTGGTTTTTTTTTTGGTTTTTTTTTTTTGAAAGCTGCCCTGTGGGACACAAAAAGAATACAGGAATAAACTAGTTTGGAATTGGTTTGATTGTTTGTTTGGGCTTTTTTTGTTATCGGATATCAAGCTGAATGTATTAGTACCTATATCCTGCTGTTTTGCTAATACATGTCAAACTAGCTACAATGCACAATATCACACAAACAGCGGGTAAATATGCAGCTGTATATACAAAATGAAATCAGAATGCAATATGCAAAGCAGCCATCCATTCCCATCGAGAATAGAGATACATTTAATGTGATCTGTAGAGCTGACACTTTCAGCAGGAAAAGTGATATATTTTCAGAAAAGATGCAATATACACAAAAATACCCATCTCACGTTGGCCGTATCTTGTAACCATTTTCAATTAAATCTTCTTTTGCCCACTCTTGACCAAACTGAAGGCATCAACTGCTCAGCCTTGGTGAGAAGGACTGCTGCCTAGTACGAAGGCTGTTGTGTGTTGCTGCAGAAACAGAAAGGTCCCCCCGTCAGCAGCTAGTGGCAGGAGGATGGTAATAGAGTTTACAATACAGTTTTGTGGTTATGGGGCTCTCATGAGTACAGCAGTTTTAATTCTTTCCTAGGTGAGAATTTACCCTCAGCTTTGACAAATATGCACATCTTGGGTGCAAGGCTGTGCCTTGTGTCTGTGGCACAAAGCAAGTGTGTGCTGCATTATTACTCATTTCATTTAAAAATATTGTGCAAGTAAGAGCATACTTTATCCACATTTTGCTGTTCGTTGTGTATGATATCAACTCTAAGGCTCTGATCCCACCACCATTTGCTATTTAACATAGTGATAATGTAAAACAGCACTGCAAGATACTATTAACAGTATGGAAACTTTTCAAAGTGCTTGACTTAGGTCATATTTATTTTAGGACTTTACTAATAGGAATCCTTATTCTCTTCATTGATGTACTGAAGCCTAGGTTTATTCCATGTATTTTAGGCACCTGACCAAAATATCTAAGTCAGGAAACATTTTCCTTAGAATCCCACAAAGTCAATGAGGAGAAAGAGATGCGTTTCCAGAGATTCAGATCTTAAATTTCAACAGATTGCAGAAAACTCCATATTGTACAAGAAGTCTACAGAAGACATGCTTTTCATATAAACTCCTAAAAGGAAGTGAATCTGGTACCAGTAGACATTGATCTGTTTTTAAGACCCGTACTTCTATCACTTGTAATAACTGAAATAATTTGTAGGAATTAACCAGAGGAAATGTTATCTTGAATCACATTGAACATAAGATTTGCATCAAAATTCTGAAGATGCAGGCATATTTCTATGCTGCACAAATTATCCTGCAGAAAGATTAAACTCTATTACTAATTTACATGTGTGCTCAGTCTAGCAATAGATGGTGGCTTTGAAAGTACCACTAGTGAGTGAATCGCCAACAGAAAGGTCTGCAAAAAAAAAGCGTATGTCAAATTTTGCAGAAAGAGTGGATTAAACTGTCAGTGGAGTTTTGCTTTATGTTGTAGGTAGGTTCATGGAATTCACGAAGAATGGAGGAACTTGGTTGTTGATTTCCATCACGGTCCTGATATTGCTCTAGTTAGTGTCTGTTACAGTGGCAGCTGCCTTTGGCTTTCTTCACAGCCTGCTTTGAGGGTTGAGCAGCTGGCTAAGGGGTTTGCACAGGCATAGGTGAGGAAGCTAAGGGTTATGACAGCAATGACCTCAACAGCATGAAAATCCCAGGCAGGGAATTTCATTATACTGGTAGATCACATTTAATGCTATTCCAGAATGGTTTTATTTTGGTTATTCCTGCTTTTTTTTCCATCCTAAAGCAAAGGAAAGCATGGGAGTCTGCATTTTGTTTGTTTGTTTAGTCTGCAGAAAATACAGGTAGTGAAAGGGAAATGAGAACATTTAAAAGGAAGATGGGACTGACAGGAAGGTTAAGGAGGCGTTTATCTTCAACATGGGTCCAGCAGCCAAGGTACTCATGGGTTAACACATTTACCAGGGTATGCAAGTAGAAGTCCATCTGATGGCCCAGTAATGAAATGACATGCAATATTCTATGATTGCCCTCAATTACCCCATGCAAAGCAAGAATTAATTACTAGCATTGAAAAAGTTCACCTTTGTCCCTCGTTTCAGGCTCTCATTTATATGGAGCGTTTCTCAGGCGATATTAATAGACGTCCAAGTACTTGATAGCTGGTTTTTTTTCTTCTTCTTCCTTGTAATGGGGCTGATCCTTTTACATGATAACTAAAGTCTAATCAATCAATGGCTGGAGTAAGCATTAAGATATATACAGAGCATTTTAAAAGTGCTGAACCTACCCATGTACTGTTTGGCACTTTGTTGTCCAGAATTGTAGTACACAGGATGGTTAATTTGATCCATTTGTTTTGCAACAAAGACTGCCACCACCAAGTTATTTTAATGTAATGCTATAAATCAATTTGAAGGCTGCATAGAAAAAAAAAAGCCAAATAAAAACAACCTAGAGATTCATCACATTTTGTCTGCTTTTCCTTGTTGAATCAAGAGATGCATTTCTAAAAGAAAAACAATGCTAAATGATCATTACTTTGGGCTCCCTTTGATTCCCAAGTTGCCAATATCGTATTACATTGGTGGAATGAACTGGCTGCTTGCATGTGATTTTACAATGCATTCTGTCTGTGCATATTTAGTACAAGTCTAGACATAAATGCAGAGGAAAAAAACAGAAATTTAAACAGAAATTACTAAAAAAAAAAAAAAAAATTGGAAGTGAGAATAATCATATTCCCCCATGTCATATTTATTTTACCGTGAGGTTGACCCTTTATTAGGGTCTAATTTAACAGGTAGAAATGATGCTGTAACAATAAGAGTGTAGTGGCATAGGAGAATAGACACTAACATGTTTATTTGGTTCTAGACATTTTCTTGAAAATAAAAATGGCTTAGGAGGTGTGTATCCAGGCAGTTATGGATGATGCCGAGGTGCACTAAGATTTTTTTTTGCATACACTGGTATAACGTTCAGGCACATACTAAAGCTGAAGACAAGTGCGTGAAGAGTAAAGGTAGCAGATGAGAAATCAATTCCAGAGACTCAGTAACTGAAAATTTCCAGTCCCCGGTGTCAGCTAGGGAGAGCTGGTAGTGAACTGCTAGTGAAGTGAGTGCAGCTTCCGAAATCCGTCGTTCAAATTAACCTGCTTGACTCTGCTGTGAAAGGTACTGTAAATACTCATTCACTCAGGAAAGAGTGGGAGGAAGTTTCAAAAGCCCTCTCTCTTCTTTCAGCAAAAAAAATCCATGGAAGGAGGCCTCCCATCTGTGTAGACATCTATAATGTGTCGGCGGTATCTGAAGTGGTCATTCAAGCTTCCTTTATAGAAAAAGAATAGGTGCTTCTAGAGTGCTATTTCGTCATTTCTTAGGTAGAGATCTGATACAGACCACTTGAATTGCTCTCTAAAAGTTCTGACTTCTCACTACCACTGAAAAAGGAGCTCTGGAAAACTAAATCTGTTGTAGGTGTCTACAGAGATCTACAGGTGGTTGAGATAAATCCCATCTCCAGTAATTGACTTATGAGTGCTTTGATCCCATTTGGTGAGAAGTCAGACTGGTTATTTTGAGTGATAACTGAAGATTTAGGAAACCGATCCTAGCCATTTCCAATAGTTAGAAGATTTCAATGGAAAACCATTTAAAACAAGCTGTTTGCCTTTGTACTGAAGGGGAGTGGAAATATATCACACACTGGCTACAATCGAGAAATACTTAAGAAAGCATCTCCCATCGAGAAAGTGGTATTTGACTGTAATGGAGAGGGTGGGCATCCATGTCAATTTAGCACGTTAACCAGCATATTGTCAATGAGTTCGGGATAGACAGCCAAGTCACCTAATCATGTAAATGTCTCGCTACCATTTATTTAGAAAGCAATTAAGAATAGAGGTGCTCAGACAACATAGAAACATGATCAGATACTAATCACAATAACTTCTCACTCACTGAAGACTGCCTTCATTTTATATACTGCATTTTGTCTCTTCTTTAGCATTCTTTAGTTTGTTGTTTGCAAAAGATACCAAAAAATTTGGGGGTTTTTCTTTTTCCAGTAACTCAATATTTTCTTCAAACTCCATCTTCTTCCTGCTTTCTTACGTTCCAGTTTAGGGGACTTTTCTTCAGGACTTTTTTTGCTGAAGGGAAATATGTTGTGGGTGGTTTTGTTTGTTTCAGAAAAGTTGAAGTATATAAAACCAAAGGATTATAGAAGTTAGGCCACGACTCTGGAGTTGAGATTGCATTTTCACAGAAAGGAGGATTAAAATCCTTCTCTTTCACACTTTACAAATTGAAGTAAGTTTTTAACCTAAACTGCAGCCTTCACAGAAACATGATACAGCTGAGGAAAAAGACAAGCTCAGAAGTTGTGCATGTTTTTTTTGTTGTTGTCTCCCCTTGTTTTCTACCAATGTTATTATGAAGCTAAATGGAGAAAATACACACCTGAGACTGTGTTAGTTGTTTTATTGAGCTGTCTCTGCAGTAACTGCACAGACCACCTTCACAGCTAGACGCACTAGAAGCTTTGCTGATCTGCAGCATATTTAATGGAAGCAGAGGCTCAGAAAAACATTAACAGGAAGAACTTAAACCCTTGGATTTCGTATGCCTGTGACCGAATATCCCCAACACAGTAAATTGTCATTCTAGACAAGAAAGTCATGGGTCTATGTTTTGTTCCTGGCTGTACTTAATAACTACAGAAAAGCTGTAACAGCACAGCCCCGGGTGTGGTGGGAGAAGCAGGCTGGCCCGCTGGCTGAGGTCAGGTTGGTGTAACCGTGGTGCTAGCAGAGACCGCTAACAGAGGAGACGGCAGCAGGTATCAGCTGAGCGTCGTGTAAGAACGCTGATGCGGAATGAGTTAAAACCACAGTGCTTTTTCCCTAGGCAATACATAGCATTTAAAGCTGCTTGGGTAATCCTAAAGAGTCCGGTGAGAGAAAGGAGAGCAACTGCATGTGTTCACGACAGCGCGTGGCGTGGTAGGTCAGTGGAAGCCTTTCGGTTGTTCTCACCCTGCGAAGGAATCCAGCAATGCTGAGGCCAGCGGAGACTTGCACAGAAAATCTGATGTTAGTGTCTGAATTATTCCTTTTTTTAAGACCATATATGAGGCTTTGTAGGATTCAAATGGGAAATCAGTGTTTGCGGATTCTTGGTTATGACATCATTATGGCTCACAGGATAAGGAACAAATTTAAACTCTGGGCCTGAAACTCTAAGCAATAAGTGTTTCTCTGCCCTTCAGGATGAGACTAAGGTGAAACTTTAAGGAGAAATTAAATGTGTCGTGAGAACACTGATAATATCTGACTATATTTCACCTGTAAATGAATATGTTTCGACGTAAACAACTGGTAGAAATGGGAGTTGCTGAAAGAATGGATTTGTTTTCCGTTGGTTTTCAGGAGTCTTCATATGCAGTGAAACATCCCTAATGAATGTCCAATCTCAACATAAAACAGTTAAATGAGTAAAAGCTCAGAGCAGTAAATTGTGGGCTACATTGATTTTCTGACCTGCATACACAGTAAATTTTTCACATTGAGGCTACCCACAGAGTCTTTTGTTTTCCCCTTCTCGGATTTCAGTTTGAAATAATTGAGAGGAAGCTTTCAGAATCTCCTTTCGGAGACATCTTTTGGAGGTGACCTTTGACTTGGAAGAGACAGTTAAAGCAGCTTTTCAAATAGTGCAAGATTACATTATTTTTAGGAAACTTCACTGTTTGACCTAGTAGCTAAGATGGTGAAAATATAGTACTAAAATCAAAATTGTCCAGAAAATCAGTAATTACTTGGTTTTTAAACTCCTTGGATGACAATAGAGGAAGAAATTAAAAATGCAACCTTCTCACTGAAAAGTCAGGATCCCTCCAGTTAATATGCTTGCATAGTCTGTTTGTCATTGACATGGGGGTTTTGTACGTAAAGTTTTTGGTTGGGACATAAAGAAGACTGAAACAAAGGGAAAAAAAAATGGATAGCAAGGCAGAAAGCAAAATTTTGTATAAATGCTTAATTTTTCAAGAGAGGCAGTTACATACTGCAAATTTAAATCTAGCTGTTCAGATCCAGCTCTTTTCCTATGTCTGTTTAACTTTTGGGAGCACAGCCCACCATTTGCATCACTGACTTAAGATGCGAGTTTTGATAAAATTACATGTTTTCAGTATTTTTCAGTCTTCACTTGTCATTGTAGGAAACTAGACTTCAGGAATTCCTGAAGAAGGTGAGAGAAGGGAAAAAATAAAGATATAATCTAGCATTGAATGCCTTACCTCCATGAGAAAACTATTTCCTGTTCTGAAAAAAAAAACCAAAACAACAACAAAAAAAAAAAAAAACAAAAAACAGTGATAATTGAGACTTACAGCACACTTTCCATGCATGTACACTGTGATTTGGTGGGAGAGGACATTTAGGGCTAGTCTGGTAGTCCAATTCTTTCCAGCAGAGATTGTAAATGAAATTTAGGGCTTCACTGCCGAAAGGTGGGTTGTTATCATGGGATGACTATCACATATTAGATGCAAAGTACAATATTGAGGTAAAGACAAGCCACTGTTATTTTATTCAGAACTAAATTGAGAGCTCTAAATGCCTAATAATTAAAAAGAACAGTAGGTCTATTAGGAATTCAAAATCAGTTAGTAAGGAATGGTATGTGAGCAGTCCCATGGTAAGGGGGGGAAGACCCTTTTCTCTAGAAGGCAGGACTAGACCACAGTGGAAATTATTTTAGTGTTGCTTTCCTTAGTCAAGCTGAGCCTACACTGATGCTGATAGCAAAGAATTTCATGTTTTGGTTAGTACCTCATAATATTTTCCACTGTGTGAGTAAAGTTTTTCCACTGAATTAATATGAAAAATGCTTGCAGTTAAACAAACATTGCAGTTGGACTAGATGATCATTGTAGGTCCCTTCCAACTGAAATAGTCTCGTCTCTTCTGTTCTGTTCTATTCTGTTTCCTAAAAGGATTCATCTTGTCTTCTTATGCCGTATCCCAAGACGGACAAAAACTGGAGGTCTGCAGCCTGAAACGCCGTCTCCAGCCTCCAGCAAGCAGCAATTTCAGCAGCTGCTAGCAGGATGTCCCCTTCCCCTCACCACTCCCAGTTCTGATGGAAGACTCTTACGGAGCCTTGCTCCTTGGTTGCATTTGCTATTGTTGATTGTGTCTTTGCTTCCAGATCAATTTATGTCCGGTTGATACTCACCTGGTTTTGCGCCAATATGGAACTTAAGCTTAAATAGTCCTTTTCCATCCCTCTCTGAAAAGTTATGGAGCCATAAAGCTTTAAATATGTTACTTTCTACATATATATGTATGTGTATATATATTGCACTTGCATGTAGTGTAAAGCACAAAAATGCATAAAATGTTTCAAGGTAGCAAACTATGTTTACATTTGAGAAATCGGGGATTTAAAACCTGTGCACTATTTGCACTTTTGGGTGTGAATCACAGCTAGAAATTAGTCTGCAGCTAGCAATTAACTGTTAGCTGGTGAAACAGCTTACGCAGAGGGGAATCTTACTGTAGTCAGTGTTCATGGGTGGCACTTCAAAACTACCTATTGTGCAGAAACACAGTATTGCTTTCATCCTGGTTAGCTTCTGAAATGTGTATCTTCTCAGGCTCCGATATGTCTCTGAGCCATTTGGACTAAGTCCAGGTAAAATATCTTCAATCCAGCAAATCGACTTCTTGCTGTGGTACATTGTTAGGAAGTACTGAAAGGTGCTTTCAGATTTGTAAATAACAACAGATCATATAAAAATGATTCTTCTGTTAGAGAAGACTTTATGTAAACCGAAGGATTCATTTCAATCTTTGGATAGTATGGTGATGTGGGAGAGAGTGCAAGCATGTGGACAGCCCTGATAATAGAGGAAAGAAATCCTGCAGATCATATTTTTAAATGTAAAAGTCACTAGACTTTAATTTTTCATTAAAAATTGTCTCTACTCCTGTGCTGAAAGTGATGTTTCAGGAATACAGATGAGCAGACAAAAATCTGTTGAAGCCATTCCAATAGAGAACAAAGAGAAGATGCTGGAGTTTGGCAGAAGCCTTTTGAAATACAAAACTGTACTTAATCCCTGTGCTGAAATTTCCACCAACTGTACTGCAGGTCATAGAGGGTCTCAAAGGCATAAGAAGCTCCATAAGCTTGATAATAATGATTACACTTATGAAGAACAGCTATGCCTTTTGAACACTTTTATAATACTGTTTTGTACTAGTTCTTTTTTAAACTGATGGTGGTGTATAAAATAAGGAGAGCAAAGCAAAGTGATTCTCTCTTGAGGACACCAACCCACTGGTGAAAGCATATTAGACTGTGATCCTATGCCTACTTATAAAAGATATGAATTGTCACCACTCCCAGATGCAAAGTCTTGATGTTATTTCAAGCTGCCTTGTTTTTGGTTTTGTTTTTTTTTTCCCAAATGTGAGATCCAATAAAAGACCTAAGTAGTATTTGGACAGTATTTAAGCATGTGCATGTAAAATTGTAATTCTGTAGTTCTGCCCCGTACTTGGATTTTCCTGCCCTGTACTTGGAGAAATGGAGCTCCTGTCACATGCACCTTATTTTCTGGCCTTAAACTTCTGCATTTCCACACCTCAGAATGGCATAGACCAAGTCAGAATTGCAAACCATAGGTACTCCTCCAAATTTCCTTTGTTTCTAGGTTTCAAATTTAATGTAATTCTTGCTTCTTTTCATCAGCCTCTTTTCCTACACAGCATATCAACCTTCCAATTCTCTCCCGTCTTCTCTCCCGTTGTCTCTGTCTCCCTCCTTTCTTTTTCTTATCCTTCATATGAAGCCTTCATGGGAAAGGCTTGATGCCTCTGCCTACTACCTGCAGGACTTGAACGAGCAGCCAAAGTCAGATACTGAAATGGGAATAGGGGTAGTTTTCACAGGTAATAGCCGTGCGAGAAGCCAGCTCCTGCTGCCTTCTGCCACCACCGCCCCATCCAGAGAGAGGACGCGCTCTTCTTTGCTGCTGCTGGACCAGGTTTCAGTTCTTCACATCAATTTCTGGCCAGCAAGTACCAGAGAAGCACTTACCTTTTTCAAGACTAATCTGATCCTTGCTAAGGGTTGATAATAAACCAGTTCAGATGGTCCTTGTAGATAGGTCTGCAATTGGACTCTCTAGCTCACCCCTTAAAACTTTATGTTTCTTTGAATTTTACAGTGACATTATAAGAATTTATTAGTGAAAACCTGGGACACAACCTTATCCAGTATTTATGCTCCTAAATCAGAAGGGGGGATTAATATTTTGTGTATTTAAGAGCTAAGAGTTGGTGTTCAACTTGTACTTAACAGGGATTAGTTACCAGTTCAAACTTTGAAGTGGCAATAGGAATGCTCATTTTATACCAATCATGAGCTGCTTGCAACACAGTGCTTTTCAGAGGGATTGGAAAATCCTTAAAGAACAGTGATATTAACTTGGAAAAATGACCTATTTTAAAACGGATTCACTCAGGAAAGATGGTACTTAATGTTGCAGAGAAGCATGTTTAACACATTCCAAAGAAAAAGCTGAGAAAGAGGTTTTCAGGTGGAGATCATGACTGGATGAAGATGCCTAGCTCTGTAGGCAAGGTGATTTTCTGTGCTTTTTGAGCCCTGGGTGCTTGCAGAAGCTCCTGTGTTTTTGATACATAAACAGGACTCTTGAAAGAAGCACTAGTCATTATGTCTTTCTTTTGCTAATGCAAACAATTCCCCTCACCTCTGAGTACCAGTTAAACCCCTTTTATTAAGAACAAAAGTCCTAAATAACTACTTTCAGGTTCTGATTCCTGAGTAGGAGTAAAATGAAAAAATAAGATTCCTGCCAAGACAGGGTTGTTAGTTCCCCACAGTAATTTCGAGTAGCATTTCAGAAAATATTGGGCTAAGTATTCTATTTTATTGTCCCTCATTTATCTAACCTGAACCTTGAGCTCTGTCTGTTATTGTTGTACACATCTCACTCCAAGCAGGACAGCTTAAGTTCTTAATTACCTGTTCAGTTCTCAACTTTCAATTGCACAAATAGCATGTGATGTTCCCCAGTGTGTAGCCATGTAGGTCTTTCTAAACATGACAGCAATGAATACTTACTGAGACTGCTAATCTCAATGACTACGCAGCAGATCTTATTTCCCCTCCCTCCTTCAAAGCTATGAAGTTTAGAATCACTATGAAGGGTAAGAGGTTTGAGTTTTAAATCCATTAAAATCAGGTGAAGCAACCAACACCTTGTAAAACCGAGGTTAAACAGCAAGTGATAATGCTTAATCCAATTCTGTTAGATTTTGCATCAGAAGAAACACATAAGCAATATACATTTTGTGCTGTATTTTACTCCAAGGTCTAAATTTTTTTGCTGTTCCTTCTTCAAGCTATATTAAAAATATTAAAGCTTGGCTAAATTAAATGTTTGTATAGTGCTTAACATTTAGCTTGCTGAAGTATACTTTATGACTTCTGTCACTATAATATGCAAGTACCTCATAGATTGGTTGGGTTGTTAAGGCTTTCAAATCCTCTCTGAGGCATGCAGTCTGATTAGCCCCATTTTTCTGTGGAGAAACTAAAGCATAAGATTAAGTATAGCTTTTGCTAGCAGACACCTCACTCTGCTGGACCTACAAATAGCCTCCTCAGTGGGATCTTTAGGAAAAGTTAATGTATTTGGCTTCTATGGCATCTGCTGAACCAGAATGCAGGTAGATGTCACTTGATTCTGTTTGCAGGAGGTTGTGTACTCATATCTTTAAATTGTCACTGCAAAGAAAATCAGAGTAAGACCTGGGATTTCAGCTTTGAGCACCTACATTTGAGGCTACCACATGAATGTCTAACATTGTTTTTTCTCTGATGTTGCTTGAAATTAGATGGAGGTACTTACTCCCTACTTTACGTGCCATCGTACCAGTAGTCATTGGTAGTGATATGAAATGTTGCATATAATGGGATTCCCATACCTACATCCATTGAAGGAATTGGTTGTGACCTTTTCATGGTCCATACATGCTCTGGAAGTGTACAGAAACATCCTTGTCCTGTCCAGTTACTGTGATTTCACTCACTCTTGTAATGTAGCAAGTTACTATCTTCTCCAAAGACAGTGACCCAATGGTAACTGAAATAGTGTACGGAATTCCAGCTTAAAAGGCCTTTCCATAGTTACAGCTTATTTCTTAGACAAGATCAGCAGTCATCACCATTTCCTTAAATTTTAAACCACCATTGCTTACATGGGCTGCTTAAGTGCTTCTGGTTTTAACCACACAGTCAGAGATCCGGGCTATTTGGCTTCTCATGATAGTATGTCAGAGACACTTAGTAATGATAAATAGGGATCTGTAACATTCATCACAAAACTAAAAAATTTATTAAAAAGGACAGAAAATTTGTATTGTGTTAGACATTTCTGGTGCTAAGCTTTGACTTTGTGCTATAGAAGAAAAAAAAAAGTAGAATTCGGAAACTAATCCATGTCTCTCTTCCTTCTTGTTCATTGCTATTCTCTCTACATTTTGGTTCTTAGTAGCTTTTGTTTTGGGATGTATGTCTTTGGAAGAACCAGATGTTGCATCACAATTGCTGTTGATTTCTCATAGGGTGTCACATTGTTGTAAAACCCTAATTACACACGTTTTTCACAGTTCCTGAAGCTAAACGATGATTTTTCCTACTACAACTTCTTTGTATCTTTCTTTCTTGCATGCTGTGGTAACTTAACATCTTCCAGCAAAAATGTACTTGAAATATACAAATTTAGTTGCATACCTCAAAAATGTAAAAGGCTGTTTTCTTGGCGGAGGTCCCATTACCAGTTGGAGCACATTAGCTATGCTCGCAGAGAACATCTTCTGGTTTGGTTTCATTTCAAAGGAATCTAGTTGCACAGTCCAAGACCATCCTGCCATGTGAAAGGAAGCATGGATAAGCACACCAGAAGTGCATGCCTGATCCAAACATCTAATGTAGATTCACACCTGAAATGTAAAGAAGAATGTCCCCAGACAGACGCAAACTTCCTCCTTGTGGAATCTGCTAACTTATCACAAGTATTAACTCTTACAAGTAACGGTGGTTTTAGACAGATGGAAAAGTGGATCCCTAGGTCGCCTACCAGACGTGGATGAGACCACTTGAGCATGCTATCGGTACGCTCAGTGTTATGTTAGAAGGTGGCTCAAGTAAATACTGTGGGGCAGAAATAGAGGGGATTCACCTGCAAAAGTGATTAGAAAAAGATGGTGATGCTGCCGTATTGAAAAACTGGTACGGATACAGAATATTTTATGAAATGGTAAATTTTCTAAAACACGTTTTGCCTCACTTAACCCTACAAAAATGTGGGGTTTTTCTTGTAAATTATTTTTATCTGTAAACCAAGTATGTGAAATAAATTTTGTAAAATAAGGACAATTCAATGTAAATAAAATCTGTGTTAACATCATGAGTGACAAGCTAGAAAACCGGCTCCATTTTCCATATCTCTATTTCTTGTTGTCATAGATAAATAATTCATTTTTTAAATTGTTATAAATATTTACAGAAATAGAAAAAATATTTTAGTGTTATCCATTACAATTTAATGAGTAAAAAAAACCCCTGCTATCTGTTTTTGTCTGCTTAAGGGATCATGTTCTTCTACTAACTGAAGGAAAGGTAACTAGACTGCAAAATAGTCTGTCTTTTGTGTGCGTAAGCTTCTTAGTATTGCCAGTATTTTCAAATCATCACTATGTTAATGCATGAGGATAGGTTTTGGGGTTTTTAGTCATTTGTAATGGATTATTTTGCATAGATAATATTCATCAATTTTCAATGTAAATCAAAAGAGCATAGGTCTTCTACATCTACAGCATGAACTTCTCTTCTTAAAAGCCTTCCTCAGCTTTATTGCTCAGTTACTTTTATTGGAAACTTGTTGCAGAAACTTTCTCCTCTGTCTAATAGAAATAATCTAATTCCTAGACAAGCTGTATTAATGTCCTTTTGTTCTTATGCCTATTTCATCCATCACCTTAAAAAGCTCTTTTTTCTCCCTGGTGTTTAACACTTGTATGTACTAGAGAGTAATCATATCTGGCCCTGACCCAACCCTCATAATGTTAGGTTAAGCATGACAAGCTCTTTTAGTGTCCTGTGGTATGACGGCTTCTCTGTTCCTTTGATTATCCTAATGGTCACATTAAAATGACCAATGAATCCCTTGCTGATATGTTTAATTTACTATTATATTTCTTTTTGAAGCATGCAGAAGACAACCATAAATAAATGAAATCCATTCATTGCACGTTCCTTCCAGTGATCCTTTCTGGCTGTCCTTATTGTAATAGAAAACCGGATTCCCTAACTAGCAAATAACCCCTAAATGCAATTATGACGTTCATAAGCTGTGGTTTTAATCAAATGACCATCACGAGGCAGCTACGATTCACCAGCTTCTTGCTGCTCACTGGGACTCTTTGCTCTTCATCAGCCATCAAATCGGCAATTACAAGAGTGGTTCACACAAATGTAACTCCAATACACTAAGTTCCACTTTATTTTAAGCCAGCCCCAACACAACACTTGCTTGACGGTTTGTTTCTCAAATTGCTATCACCCGCCATGCTTTTCCAGCTACAGGTTGACAAGGTCTGTTCCATGGAAAATCCCAAATCTAATACTTACCCTGAATTTAGAAGTAATGTTTCTGTTCCCTGGAGGGAATGGCTTATGTCATAGAAGACGACTAGCTGGTCAACCAAACCAGTTAGCACATGCCTACTTGCTTTTCTCATCTCCCAGGGTTTGCAATGTGTCCTGTCATCTTCAGACATATTTACCAGTGATATGACCGTCATCTTTAGAAATCTTTACCAGAAATGTGATTGCCAGAATCAAACTCTAGTGGTAATGGCATAAAAACAACATACAGAACTGCCAGAGCTACCATTTCGGTTTGGGTTGTTTTGGGTTTTTTTTCCTCTATAGAAAGGCCTCAGAAGCTCCCACAGTTGAAAACAGCTTATAAAGTGCTTTAAGACCTCTGGATGAAGAACAGTAAATATGTGCCAAGTATTAGTTGCTTTTCTTCGGGCTAGCCTCATGCATGATAATATTATGCTTATTTAGAAGGTAGAAGAATTTCAGTACAATATGCAGACTAAGTATCATATAAATACTGTGTGACTGACATAGTAAGAAGTTACAACATACGAAGAGAAATACTGGTTTAGTAGCCTAATATTTATTTTCTATTCTAATTTGTATAAATGGCATGAAGCTCCACCACCCTTTTGGAGGGGAAAATTTGGGAATGTTTGGCCCCTTAACATCAGCCCATTTTATCTGAGCAATTTGGATAGATAAAGTGATTAAAAGGGCTGAACAACCTAACTGGCAGCTAATCACAAGCTCAGCTTTTCGAATAGGGAGAGCAAATGCTCCGAGTGTGATTCACGTGACCGTGTACTTTGTAGACGTCTTCATCTGTATTAGTCACGCCTGGTATTTTTATAGTCAGTGAAGAGAAATAAGCACTTCAGGGTGCAGTTTATATGTCCTTAATGTGCACTCCACATTAGGTCAAACCAACTGTATTCTAAGAAGCACTAATCCTATTCCCTAACTAAAAAGGGACCCCACTGTGACAAATCTGGATACAGTTGTCAGTACTGACAGCATCTGAAGTTAGGTGACATGAATCTAACTTTTAAAAAACTAAGTCACAAATCAACCCTGTTGGAGGCTGCTGCATATCCAAGTCTGTTCCCAACCTTGTTCTTCACCTTGCAGTATAAGCATAGCTTCTGAAAGGGAATACTGTATTACCCGTGCTTCTGCATCATGAATTGTGACAAAATAGTGAAAAAAGCATTTCCAGACCAGTCAGAGAGCAACCATGTCTTTAAGGAGCTGTACAGAATTAGCACAGCCATCACCCTACTTGATGCCTTGTCAGTGAAGGGGTGCCCACAGGCATACCCATGAAAACTGCTCTCCCGTGCAGCATCATTTACACTAGCTGAACATGTCTGACCATGGGTAAATTCTACCATGAAAGAAAAAAACAAAGGAAAGTTTCTGGGGTTTTTACTGGTTT
>JAVJGG010000008.1:7037076-7050879 GCA_035590195.1 Aviceda cuculoides | reverse complement strand
GAAAAAGAAAAAAAAAAAAAAAAAAAAAAAAAATAGGTTTTTGCTAGTTTTTACCCCTACTACTTTTATCTTAGGGTTTTCTTCTTGTTTACAAGCTGGTCATTGTAACCTGGATGCTTTGTAGCTACTATAGATAGCGGCTTAAGGAAGTGCTATTCTCTGTCACACTCATTAGGTATTTCTCCAGAGACAGTTTAGAAGTGCTGTATTAGGGAAATAAACATTTAGAACAAAAAAGGAAAAGAACTCAGTAAAAATTTAACATTCAGTCACTGACTATAAATATTTAAAGTGCTATTGATGATGATGAATGAAGAAAAATGGCTGTCTGGAAGTAATGGATCAGTCAGAAGTCCAGACTATGTATTTGTAGAAATAAACATTTTCTTGCCAACTAGGCACTTTTATGGAAAGGAATGAATTTTTTAATTTTTTTAGTCTATACAGTTAGAAGAGGCCTACAATGCATGTTATTCCAGGGTGGTGAGTTTAATTCAAGATTTTTACCATTATTTTTATTGTGGCATGAATAGATTTGCACTTAAAGTTTACAAATGTGGATCTAAGTAATGGTAGTCTTAAAAGATGGCAACAAATTGGTAATCATGTCTATTTTTACCAGTCATAGATTTATTACTTTTTGAGGTTTTATGAGAAAGATCTAGAAGTATTCTGATTGATGCGCAGTTCTATTTTATGCACACTTACTGAAGATTGCTGTGGCTAAGTACATTAGCGTGTATAAAAATGTACAATATTGACTTTAAAAGTTACATCTCTAGCACATGCATAAACATCCACATATGAGGGACAGCACAACATGGAAGGTATATAATAATGTTAGGGTGATCAGTAGCTTATTACCTGTTTTCTCCAAAGTTTGAGAGCCACATAATCTTATGCCACTGGATTCTTTAATGGTGTGATATGTCAGAAGTCGTGCTGAGAGAGAAATGAGAAAAGATGAGCTGCTGTTTCTGTGACTTGCTCTGCAGAGTTCAGGTTGATTTGGACCTCTTCCTCAGCTCCTGGTTTTCGTTCGTTTGGGGTGTGAGGTTTGATGGATTGGGGTTTTTTTGTATGGAAAGGGTCAGCCCTGTGCTTGTTTAAAAAAAAAACTAAGTGGGGTTCTTCTTACTTGATGGTGATCTTTGCTATTTTGGACAGTGATGGGTGTAACCTTTCTTTCAAGGTTCCAGACCTCCAGCTCCTAAAGGACTGTGTGAATGATCTTCTTGCTACAATTTGGTATTAACATTAGCATTTTTTTCTTCATGCTTTTCTTTTTAATTCTTTCTGTGCACATCTTGCGTTTTGAACATATTTAGCAAACTTTAATGGAAAAGAAAGCTTTGTGCTCTACTTAAAATTAAGAAAATGGGATTTTTATATTACACTTGAAAGTGATCATACTAACAATACAAGAATATAAGCACATTTGACAAGAATTGTCTACTAAAGTATGTGTTTCTTCTCACCATTTGGATGCTCACAGACACTGGTTTTAGAACTCGCTGAAGCAAGGCTATAATAAATAGAACCGGGAAGAGAATTGTATTAGTTCTGTGGCCAGCCACAACTTGCTAATACACTTCAACTTTTTGAAAGGTTATCCTTATAACGTTTCATTAATAGCCAAATGTGAAAAACCAGTAAAACTGTTAAGAAAACTTGAAGTTGTGGATGAATGTATCCAAGTGTTAGGTTTTGGTGGGTTTTTTAAATCCCTTTTGATACACGACATTCTTTTTTATCCATAAGCACAATAAGTTCACCTTTTGGGTGAAATTCATTCTCCCCACACTTTTGTTGACCTATGTCTTCAATGCAGAGTCTAATTAGATAACAAGAGGGCCAGCCTTCAATATGAACAGCTTCATCCCCAACTCATATCTGATTAATCATGCTTGCATTGTTACACTATATGTGTATGTGAGTTACAACGCTGGTTGTAGCCCTCAATCTGAAAAAAACATACAATCTTTCTGTTAGTTCTGATAAAAAAGCATGGGGAGCTGAAACTCGGTCTTGGTAGGTATATGGAGGCTAAATCTTGGCAGAGGTTTGTAGTGGCTGCTTTGTGTCCACGTGGCAAAGCGAAGAGACCACTGAGGTTTTATTTTGTATTGCTGACCCTGTTGCATGTGTGTTAAAGATAACCAAACTCAGGCCACAGGACTTGATGTGCAGATGAGAAGCAGAATGAGACAGCAAGTGAGTAAAAGACGTGATAACGTTGAAGGGTAGGAAACATTTCTGGCATTCAGAGGACCAGCCACTTCCTTCTTGCCTTCTCTGGTCCTTCAGAGCCTCCCTGTCCTCCCCAAGCTAATCCTCAAGGTGCATGAGAGACAGGTTCCCACATTGCATCATTAAAACTCGCCTTAGGAATTTAAAATCCTGTCATTAGCGGTTTCCTGAAATAGTGGATAAAAAAATAAAATAAAAATCAATTCAACTGCCAAGGTCAATGCTTCCTTGGACAAGGTAGGAAAGAAAAGGAAATAGTTTTCTGGGTGCTTTTAGTGGGTTTTTTTCAGAGCATATGACAGTTTACAATAGCAAAAGCAGTCACACAGTTTATTTTCCAAGCTTTTAAAACCTGTGTTTAAAATCCTCTCTAACAACTCCTACCATTATTTGTTATCGTAATGAATTGTTGTTTTGTAGTTCAATCTAGGATAGACATATCATTTGAGGGGCAACAATTCGTCATCAAAGCCATGTTTTTTCATTTGTTTGTTTATTTCCTTAAATTATGGATTTAGTAGCTTAGGAAGTCTCTATTTGGTTTTTGTTGTTGTTGATGTTATCTGAGCAGCCAAAGTTTTATCAAACATGTGAGCCTAAGGTTATACTTTCCTTAAGCACAAGTTTAGTGGTAATGTGCATTTTGGTTCAGCGTAACTTTTTCCAGCACTTGCTCAAATGCCTGTGGCCAAACAAAAAATTGTTGTCAGAATATTGTGCTAACAAGAAGCATTGCCAAATGATAAAATATTAATTCTTTTACTTTATATGCAGATACGAGAGAGGCAATTACCCCTACTTTAATTGTTTCATAGATGAGTACAATTATGATGTTATTCATTCCGTTTGCAGTCTGAATGTAAAAAATAACATCCACATCATATAGTCAGAGATTTCATTTTAAAGTAAACCTTACCAATGTTAGATATATTAAAGCAATAAACCAAGAGATTAAACTTTCATAAACAGTAAGAGCTCATTGTTTTGTAAATGGATGTATAATAACGTCTTTGTAGCTCAAATGAAACCATAAAACTGACTGGGTGCTTTAGTCTTTCTGCAAACTTTTGATTTATCTTTTTAATCACTTGTTAGCTTTTTTTATGGCAATTAAACATTGAAAATGGGCTCCAGTCTTCTTGCCGCATTACTCTCCTCTTATTGAACTGCTGTCATTTCTTTATGATGACAAGCAATTTCGAGGTGCAAAAAAACAATTAAAGTGTATGCGGATCCTGCTGCTACAGGTGTTTGTTACTAATGAATGAAGTGATAGCTGTTGTTGGAACGTGAGATTTATCTTCCTTGTGACTTGTGCAGCAGAGAGTGGATGGGATACCTTTGAAAAGCTGGTATAAACAGTCCACAGTCACAGAAAGGCTGTAGCTGGAGTTTATATCAGAAATACCAGAGTTAATGTTAAGGAAAGGTTAACTAGATTGGTTAACTAGATTGTGATTTTGAAGGTTGCTATAGCTACAAATAGAAAAATGTATTACAACAGGTGTTATGGTCCATCTGTTACAGGTACCTGCTAAACTTCCAAACATTTAAAAAAAAAAACCAAAACAAAACAAAAAAACCCAAAAAAACCTCCCCAAAAACAAACCACCTAATTCTTAGATATACAGCATTAAGAAAATGAAACATAGTGAATGATAAATACCATAACTGCTCTAAAAGAATTAAACGCTCTCTAAAGCAGCTCACACATGTACCGTAACAGCCATTGATAGCAGTAGCTGTACCAAAGATTGGGAAGCAGTTTCTGGAAATCCCCAATTATTTTCAAGTTCTCTAGCTGTGCCTTACAATCAACCATCTTTTTTTAGAGAGAGAGTGTTGATGCCTAACAGAAGTTACCAGGACCCTCTCTGCCCCTCTCTGTCAAGTCATTGCTTCAGGGCGAACAGGACTAAAGAGTGCTAAGAACATATTTTGCCATTGAACAAATCTGTTGACTCAAACTGCCATTTTTTACGTGGCAACTTCTGAGAGTCAAACAGCACCCTAGAGAAAACTGCTGTCTGGAAGCAGAAAGAGTAATAACAACAGGAGAACGTCACTTCTCATTTCCCATTGCAGTCTAGCTACTTGGCAGTATTATCCATCTCTGCACCCAGCCCACAACAAGGAGAGTATTGTAACCTGGGAATGTTCCAGTGCTGATAGGGTTGAGTCTTTCATATTTTTACATAGTAAATGCCCTCAGTGACTTTTTGTTTCTTCCTTTGCTTTTAATTTCCAACACCACATCTTCATATTTTTTATTAAAGCATTTCTTGAATTTCACATTCATGCATTTAAAATGCATTATTTTAGTCTATCACATCAATTACTATCTGCATCCATTAACGGGTTTTTTTTTTCTGCCAAATATAATCAGCGTGGCTCTGCAAATAAGCCTGGCCTAAAAATAAACCAGAGAATTAACATCTAGATATCATGGAAGAAGGCAGTAAATCCTGAAATAGCATCAGCTTCGAATTCTGCCTTTTTAGATGACTTTCTGTCTACAACTCGTGTCAGTCAGCCTGTGTGTTGCTAGGGTATCCCTACTCTATGGTATTAATTTAAATAATTTTAGTTGCGTGTTGTTTATGTAAAATGGAATGAACAAAGGAGAATTTCAGGGCTGAGTCTGAGATTTTTGCTGTCATTTGCTTAAGCTACAGACACTTTGCATGTAGCTTTTGTGGTACAATTGTTTGGTTTTAGTTCTGCTGACACTGTGGTGGGTTAGCAGTGCAGATAATAACAGATGACAGTTCCTTTTGTGGAAGTTAAGAACTAGCTGATTAATTGTTATTGTGTTACACTCTAGAGGAAACCTTGTAATTAAACCACAAAAAGCTACATTAACATAATGTTAAGGGTCTGACTTAATCCCACGAAAGCAAGAAAATTCAAAGTTAACGATGAAGAGCGGAATGCTACGTGTTTTAGGCCAAGTGCTGTTCTTTGGAAAAGAGCTTAGTCTGACTATTGTGGGTGTTTCTGTGCGTGATTCGGGCAGCCGCATTTAAAGCAAATTAAGTCCTTTGACTTTTCTTTGTACATGCTTGCAGATCAGGCTTTATACAAAAGATTATTGAGCACTCAGCAGTTACATTTGGAGCTAGGTCTGGTGCTAGATTTCATGCTTCCAGGTACGTAGTCCTGGCTTTAAACCAGCGGATGATCTCTTCAGTAAATCTTCTATTTGCAAGCATATTTCCTGAAACCCTACCAGGTTAGTATTGGTATATTTATGTAGCATATTTTGATTTGCAGTAAAATGCTATTTGTTTACTTGTATAATTCAGAAGAAGAGGCACCTGGTTTATTTGAAGGAGTGCTTTTCTAGAAGCTAAAATCTTCTGAGTTTTAATACATACTCCATTCTGGAGATAATTTTAAATTATTTCCACGGTCACACTTCCCTGTCTTGTGACATGTTGTCTTCAGCTTTTTTCTCTCGCCTGTACATACTGACTAAAGATTTCAAACCCTGTAGAAAAGTCTATGCAGATGTATTATTGGGATGAAACATACCACTAAAATTTGTGTAGTTAAATGTTGGAGGTAAATGGGAGATTAGTCGGACAGGCTGATCCCAGTGACTGCTTCGCCATCTCGCCTTCCTCCATCCCAGCCCTGGACTCTTGGAGAGTTACGGCATCTGCCTGCAGCCCTGGCTGTCGGTTGTCACCCTTCTCCACGGCAGCTGATCGGAGCTTTCATATTCCTGAAAGGTCTTGATTTGACGTGGTCCCCTTTTGTGTGAACAATTTAGTTAACATAGACCTTAATTCTCTATTCTCTAGGCTGAATGTTCCTGTGGCAATTTCGTAGCCCGTCTTGCATCTGTCATGGGCAGAAAATTACACATAGGTTGATAGAGTTGGCAGTGAAGTGGCAAAGACAGATGATTATCTGAAAAATTCACATCCTCTAATGAAAAGACTTAACTCCTCGGGTATGGGCATCCTTCCACCTTGTATGCCTAAAGACTGCTTTCACGTATAGTTACAGAAAATTAATGTCCAATGCTTAGTACTGAAACCAGAGAAGGAAACACGTAAGTGCACAAGTTCCTGAATCGATTCCAAGATTCACACATAGTGAGTTATTTCTTGGTGTTTTTAAAAACATGTACCATAAAATTAGTTTCAAGAGCTTCTTACTATAAAGGACAATAATGACAAGTGAACTGTGTATATCAAAACTTTATGAAAACAGAAGCAGTTTTTGAAATATTAAGAATTCATTCAATTATGAAATTTAAACAATGTAAAGGGACTCCAGAGATTCGATTGCAATTCTAGGAATAGACTAGTTTGTGAGCTGTCGCAGCTAAAACATTCAAAATGAGAATATATTTTTCATGTAGTTCTAAGGCTTTAAAAACAGTAAAAAAATCTTTATCTTCCAGTTTCAGATTTCAGGCTTAGTCCAGTACACATTTTAGATGCATATTCCAGTGAATCTGTCTCACTTATCATGGAAACTCATCAGCCACTGAATTTTAAATATGATGTAGTCATCCTTGTTTTGGGAAGCTAAAAGAATGCAATCTTACCTCCAAAGTGTTTGTTATTCTAAACTTTCACCCCTATAAATACGCAAAAAGCAAGTTCTATAGAAGAAAGACAGGGTTTAGTATTTTTGAGCAAATTTTTTTTTTTTTTTTTTTTTTTTTAATTTCTAGAGCATTTTTTTTTTTCAGTGCTGTCCTGGATCTGAGCATGCAGCATCCCTCTGACTTTCTCTGAGCCTTCCTGTCTCTTTTATGTGTGCTTCTGAAGTGCTTCGCTTGCTTTTCGTCCCCTCTGTCCTGGCGAGGAGTCCAGCTCCTAGCATCTGCATGCACAAGCCAGCCTCCAGCCTCCTGCCTACCTCATGCAAGTGCTGTAGTTTGCAAGCAATTGATACACCTGCAGCTTTAGCTCTCTGGTTTATATGGGCCTTTTACCTTTTAATTATTTTTTTTTATCCTCCTCCTAAACGAAGGCCAGACGTTATACTCACTGGCTTCATTAATATTTGTTCTCTAAGCAGACTAGTTATAATCATTTAATTTTGCTTTATTAAACCACAGAGCTAGGTCAGTTGGTGTTTGTGAATAAGTGCAAGCTACAACCTTAGAGTTTGCAGGAGATTTTACCGATTTTTATCTGCATAGGATCCTAACTGATGTGTGTAACACTGAACACCGAAACTGTCATCTAGAGGAATCTTCTTTCAGCACCTGTAAGAGCCTTATCTTCATGCTTGTAGATACCTGACTTAAATATTTGATTTGTAAACTCTTTTGCATAGTTGTGCTTGACAAGCACATTAAAAATGGTGGCTCATGAGCTACAAATCTCTTAACTTACAGCTACTGCATATATTGCACAGCTGGCTGTCATGATGCTAGCAAGATTTTTGCTCCATGATCAAACAGGAGTTTAAAATTCAAAGTGTTCAAGATGCTTATCGTTATTGTCATTTCTATGCCTTCCTGAAAATGCGAAGAAAAACTTCGCCATCCAAGCACCACCCACCCAAGATGCACTTTTAGCAAAGTTGCCAGCTCCATGCTGAATGAGTACCTTGCTATTTCCACTGAAACGAGACCCTTGCCGAACTCTGCCTGTTGGGGCCCACTTAATTCGAAATAGTTGGAGCACTGCACAGAAGCCAGATGCAGAAGGACACAAAAACTACATTGACAAATGATCTGTCAAGTGACCCACGAACAAAATCGAGATTGAGTTGCCCTTTGAAATAAACCTATTTGAATTTTATTATCTCTAGAGCACCTTGTGTCTCTAATCTTGTGAAAGGTTAGTATTCCATCCATCAGAGCAAGATTAGAGCTCTAGTTGATGCCTGTGCTTGATGATAACTGAATGCAGCAGTTGAGGCTGGAGGAAGGAGATTCATTACCATCAGCAGTTCAAAGAAAGATTGGGTAAACAGACGCTCAGGGAAGCAGGTTTGCAGTATAGACCACATATATTCCCAGTCAGGATAGCAGAAATCAAAGGAGCAGAATGTCAGTGAAGATTTAGACCTTTTAACAATAATCCAAGCAAAGCAATGTTACTTTATTCTCATTCTTTTATTTCATGTTGCAGATTAGCAGACCCAAATGGCTGGTGCCTGCTAGGCTGAAATGCTAATCACTTCCTCAGTATATCTGTCAAGAAAATGCTAAGACCGAAGGAGCAAATGAGAAAATAATAAAAGAAAAAAATTCAGGAGTCATGACCAGGTTAATCTCCACATGATGTGCGTAGACAGAGGCAAAAAATGCAGATTCTGTGATGTTAAAAAATAATGCTCTGTTTTTATTAATTCAGAAGTTTTCCCTCTCCTACCTCAGGTAAAAATAATTTCTCAAATGTTATGTCTTTTTGAAGCTTACCTGACATTTTGAAAAAAGCTTTAGTGAACAGACATTATTTTTCCATGTCCTTGTTTTCCTGAACTTTCTAAATTTTACATTATGCTCTGAATTATATATATGATTAAGCTAATAACAGTGGTGACCTTACTTCTTGTTTTAAAAACAGAAATGTGATTAAATTCTTCATTGTTCTGTGGCAAAGTCACCTCCAGCCCTATACATTGCTTCAAGAATATAGCAGTAATCCAAAGGATTAAAATGTATATATTTTTCTAATCCTGTAGTTCCTCCTGGTGGGTCTGGATTTGTGCCTCTGGCTTTTCTATCCATCCAGAGCAGACAATGTATTTATGATCTCACATTTGGCTTTGAAGGATAACAAGAGGCCCTTTGGACCTGGTGCCAATGTATCAGCCAGCAGCAAAATAACATGAGACCGAATTTCTTATTTGCTGTCAAACTTCATAACATTGCAAAGGAAAAAGAAATAGAGGGTAGGTCTGAGATTTTCCAGAGGCAGAGGTATGTTAAAGCAATAGAAATGGTTGTATGTAAAGTAGGAACCTGTTAGTTCTTAGGTAGTACCCACAGTGTAGTCATAAAATTTAAAAAAAAAAAAAAAAACCCAAACAAAAAACAAACAAACAAAACAAAAAACCCACCCAAAAAAACCCCCAAACCAAACCCCAAAATAAAGCAATGCCAAAATAAAATACAATTGTAATAGATTATACTGATGATCAGAGTATAAGAAATCATGACTTTCAGCTAAATCAGATTAAATCAGAGCCTGTGACAGAATGTACAAACTTTGATGGCTCCCCAGAATAAGTTAAAATGTTGAGAAGAGGCCAATTTTAAAGCAAAAACAGGTAGTAACAACAACAACAAAATCCAGGGTATTTAGGGTGTCAAGAATTATTTCTGTACAACTCTTGATTCCAGAGACAAAAGCTGCTGTTTCTGTGTAGTCAACACAAAAGATTTTTCAGCACCCTCTACAGTTACATTTTCAGCTACTTAATTTTTACTTTATTAAGGGGCTAACACTATAAGCTATACATGGGTGTGTAACACTAATTAAAGTGCTTAATGAATAAATACATAACAGGTAGGCTGTATGGCACCTATTGCAATTATTGTGACATTAAACATAAAAATTTCAATTGAGGTGTATTATACATACACATATTATGGGCAAGTCTGAGTGAACCTGTGGTCTTTACAAGAGAGGAATGTGTGACTAATAAAATAATGCTTCTTCAGTGAAAGTGGAGAACATTTTCTAGATAATAGGTTGAATAAGCAATATAATTTAATGCTGAACCCTAATAAAAAAGTCGCCTATTGGAAAGGCATTTCTAATTATATGGTTTGTAAATGGGGAAGCACTTGAAGTCTAAGTCCATCTGGCTATGCAAAATTATAATGTACTTGTGAAGCTTCTTATTATGGAAAAGGAGCACTATAATCAGTATCACCTAATATGTAACGTACCTCATGCTTCCATTTTTCAGAAGTTATTACTGTTTTAGTGTGAGTTTGAAAGTCTTCTCACAATTATTTAGGTCCTCATTCAAGGAAGTGTGTTGTCTCAATTAAAAACCAGAAGGTGTTTTCTCTCCTGTGTCCTTTTCAAAGAAATCCCTATTTATTCTAGCTGTACTGAGATATCTGTGCCTTATTGTGTCATACGTCTGAATGTCCCAAATGACTAAGTATATATACATTTGGAAAACAAACATAAAGAAGTTATTGGAGAAAAAAGTCTACAATAATCTCTTAAAATAAGTATTCATTTTTCTTCCCTATCCCACCATTCTGCTAAAAGCTTTAGTTTTTCAGGTAATACAGTAGCGGAACCCCTAAAATCACCTTATGAAGCAATAATACATATACTCCTACGTGCATTAAATGAAAATACTAGCACTGATGTGGTGGGGTCAATATGAAGAGACGGGCTCCTGCAGGGTGTGAAGGGGAGCCCTGCTTTTAGAGCCGAAGCTAGACTGCTGATCCAAAGCCTTCTTTCTCTCCCCGTGGAGAACATCAAGGCAGAGCGGGAGCAAGGCTTCGTGCCGAGGTTCCTCAGTCAGAACGAAGCAGCCTGTAGCCTGGACTGCAGGTCCTCCTGCGCTTGACAAGATACAGTTTTTGGGACCCTTGTTCTGCCCACGCGTCCACAGGAGATGGTTTTAGTGGTATCAATACACTGTATCTCAGGAACCTCTGGAAAACTGAAGTTTAGCTGTGTTCTTAGCACTTTCTCCCTTTTATTCAGTTGTCATTTCCCTGTTTTTCTATTTCGTCTCTGACTATTTTTGTCCTCTCTATCTTTTGCTTTCCTGTTTTATCTGTACTGCCTCATTTGCGCTTGTTTATCCTCCCATATTTTAATGTTTCTGCAGTAGTATAGTGCAGGAAAACAAATATAAGGCCTCTAGTCAGCATGGGTCACCCTGGCGCCTTCACGACCTGCTGCTCTGTAGGACTGATCAGTTTTTTCAGCTTGTTCCTCAAACCCCATCTCAGAGGGTTATCACTCTCAGCTAGCAAGATTTCTATGAGAAGAACAGTTAGTGGGAGTTTCAGCTCAAACATGACACAGTGTTAAAGTTATGGCCCAAAAAGCCGGAGAAATACCGGAATATTACACAAGGAAATAGTGTCTAGCGCTAATTCTAGGCACTGAATGGAAAGACTTGGCCACCAAAAGTGACCCACAGTCTCCACTCCGCTAGGCTCAGGAGGAAGCATTGGACACCGAGGAAAACATAGCCTATGCTTACATTTTGCTATCAAGTTGTCAGATAAGAAACATGTAGTGTGCGGAATTACATCTGTCTGAGAGAGAGGGATGAAGATTGTATAGTAGGGAGGGCAGACAATTGGGTCTCGAGATTGCAGAGAAGATGGAAGAAGCAGCAAATGGCAGAAGGCCTGGAAGTCCAGTGACTTCTGCGAAAAAAACCCCCAACAAACAGATAAATAGAAAACCCATACAAAAATCCAGAAATAGGTTCTAGATCTCCTAGCTCCTGCTGAGCCACACTATTTCATTGTAGGAACATAGGAAGGGGTCAAAGCTATCGTTTGTTTGCTTAAAGAGTCAACAGCTTGTGGGTTCATTGAAATATTCTTGTCAATATGTTCAATAGATTCAGCAACTAATCAGCAGACCAGCATAGAAGCACAAAACTTTGATATTGCTACATGACATATCCATTTAGATGGTAACATCATATGCAATACAGCAGCTAATAAATGGGAACAATTCCCCAAATAAACTTGCCCTAGGAGTTTTAAGGCCTCTCTTGTGTAGTTCAGTCAAAGAAAAAAGTAGATTATACTGTTTGAAATCTAATGTTACTCTAAATATATACCAGTCTTGCAAAGATAGTTTTTCAGTTCATTGTACTGTTTCTTATATCTAAATTTCCTTCTGACTGGAAAACTTTCCCAGTAGACACACTCTTGGGAGAAAAAAAGGTTTCTGTTGAGAAGGTAGGTCAGATAAAAATCAATCATGCAGCATCTTGATCCATTGAACTGATGTCTGCAGATAAAGATTTGTGTTGACTTTAAAGCTATTCAAATACAAACTTTGTTTTTTAATCCCTGATCTTTGAAACATCCAGGTAGGAAAGTTTATTGACTTCGCAAAGCCCCAAAGGGGGGGACCCAAGGTCTTTCTATCAGCACGTGAATGCAGATCCAGGATCTGAAAGACTGTTTTCTTCAAAAATTAATAGATCTTTTCCTACATTTGTAGCTTCTTTGAAGCCAACCATATTATCCTTAACCTTAATCCTTAACCTTATCCTTAATCTATGATTTTATGCATCACCTCGTTTTAAGTCACTGATTGCCCAAATCTGATCTCTGGGACCATTGTTGCTCCTTAACTTTCCTACTATTACCTTAGGGGAAAAAAAAAAAAATCATCCTTCTAACAAACTGAGAACATTTAAGTTGACTTCCTGACATTTAAGTTAACTTAGTTTGATGTCACAAAAGAAAAAGAAAGTTTGCTGCTTCAGTGAAGTTTGACCATGTAGCTCAATTTACAATCAAGAAATTCAATCATACCTCTGTATTATTACAGTAACAAATAGTACTGCACGCAGTGTCCAAATAGTCAAGAAACAACTGGGAAACCAGCCTCGATTTAATACTGCTTGGCCTTAATGGTGCATGGGGTTCCTTTTGAGTGTGGATATAGGGAAATTGGATAAGCTCAGAAATAAGTAAATTATCCTGGAGGTAGCTTTATCTTTTTTGTTAGTGGTGTTAAACCATAACAGAAGTTATTAGCTGCATTCAGGGGTGTCTGGAAAAACCATCAACATGACTTCATTACCTCTTAAACTGCAGACTTATATACAAAATTGATTTTTATGAATATAATCATTTCAATAGGAAGTCAAACTTCAAACTGCTCTTACGGCAGGCTTCTGCTGCTTAGCTCAAATAGAAGTCTTCACAGTTATTACAGAAGCATCTGTCTCGGGTCTCAACATTGTGGAGGTTTTTTTGATGTAATATACCGATTTCTTTATAAACGCTAAAATGAGCTTGTTTCAAAGAGAAAGGTGAAATGAGTTGGAAGGGAAAACTGCAATGGATTTACAGCAGTTACATTAAATAAATACAACTGTGCAAATACGTCTTAGCTCTCTGCACTTGCAAGTGTGATGTGAAAGTAGCTGCAGTTCTAATTTTAAGTGTACCATGATGCACCCAGTCTGATCTGTTTGATACCTGTCTTTCCACACTGGGATTCAGGAACTGTGCTTCTGTGGGGTGCTTTGCCAAATGGATGTGATCCAGTAGATGCTTCGGAAAACTCCACCTTCTTGAAGCTGAATAGGGCCCAAGAACCAATTTTCTAACTCCTCAATGACAGCTCTTCACAGTAGTCTGTTTAAAATGGGAGGAAGAAACAAAAAAAGATACTATTCTAAAAGAGGCAAAGCAGCCCTCCTCAGTCCAGTCCCATATGTGCCTAAATCCAGGTTGAGATTTCTGCCTCGAAAGCTGTCGTGGTTTAACCCCAGCCAGCAACTCAGCACCACGCAGCCGCTCGCTCACTCCCCCCCACCAAGTGGGATGGGGGAGGAAATCAGGAAAAGAAGTAAAACTCGTGGGTTGAGATAAGAACAGTTTAATAGAACAGA
>JAVJGG010000008.1:6948676-7036756 GCA_035590195.1 Aviceda cuculoides | reverse complement strand
GAAAACATCAGGGTGTTATCAACATTCTTCTCATACTGAACTCAAAACACAGCACTCTACCAGCTACTGGGAAGACAATTAACTCTATCCCAGCTGAAACCAGGACAGAAGCCCAGTTCCAAAGTGTTGCTGCTGTCAGGTTGTGGTTAATCACCACCTTGTAAATAAAAGTCAGCGAAGATTTCGGTGTTTTCCTCCGGCCAGCCAGAGCCTCCTTCCAGAGAAGTGACTCCTGCCCTTGCTCAGTTCAAGCTGTCTGCTCGGAGAACAGGCAGGAGGACATGCAGGGACGTCGGCGCCACCTTCGGCCCCAGCACACCACCTGGCCTCTGAGCACCACAGCGCTGAGGCTAGTGATAGCAAATACTGCCTCTGGTTTGGGACCCGCTTGTCAAAAAACTGCCTAATTTTTTTTTTTTTTTTCCTCTTCTTTGGACAGAATATATAAATTATTCTGGCTTAAATCAGTTTTATCTGCTTTGCAGCAAGGCAATTTGTTGTTAATTTTCCCCTATGTCTTCTGGTGCACCTTATGCTTCCCTGTTTTTAAAAGTCAACAAACTTTTAATGCATCTAAAAGATCGTTATAGATTATAGGCATGTCAAAGAATTTTCGTACAAAATGTTAGATGGTAAATCTCCTTAACTATTGAACTGGATAGTTAATAGCCTCTAGCAGTGCATAGGGAAAAACAGAACAGTCTCTATATTTTAAAACAATTGTTGCACTGAGTCCCATAGTTTATGTATTGTTAATATCATTTTCATGAAAGCTTTAAATGTTTTTCAGAAGAAACTGTGGCGACTCATGAATGTTTCATGAGGCATTATGCATTTTTATGAACATATGATGTAAAATTCATCATTCTGAAATCCACAGATATCCATGAAATGCTACATGTTTCTCTTTGGTCATGGATATTCATGTCAGTACTACTGCTGTAGGCGTTTAAATGCCCATTCATAAATATTCTAGAATGTCGCCTTCTGATGCCATGTAACATTTTGCTTACATTTTATGAGTACTTCACTTAGTCGTTTTCCACTTGATAATGAAAATAGAACCTTCAGGGACAGTTATTGGTGGTTATATAAATTATGTGTAAAGCCATCTCATTTCTTTGTTTTTATTCCTAGCATTTTCTTTCTTGGTTATCGCTATAAGTTCAATGAATTCTTTGAGGGGATCTTGGGAATTTTAGGTTTCATATTTCTAATCAAGGATACATCATCAGTATAAAGTACCAGATGCAACAGGATATGAATTGAGATTCTAGAGAGCAGTAAAGATTTCAAAAAGTATGTGTTAATATTTAATTTAATTGTTGTCATGTGAAAGTGATGTGTTTCACCTAGTTGCGAGATTGTCTGCATAGAATCAATGGTAGGATCAAGTCTCCCCTTTAGACATACTCAAGTGCTAGTAAATGACCTTTTGCAGTGAAGAAACAATAAGTTTAGCGTTTAAAGGTTGCACCTGCATCCCCTGAAGTTGTTGATAATGTTCTCATTGATTTCAGCATTGCAGAATAAGGTCTTATAGGCCTTTACCAATGCATGTAATCAGCTCTGAGTAGATGACAGATCCTTTAATTCTATATTATTGTTCATTTGTGCCAGCAGTTCTTTGTACCTTGGCATTAAATAATGCCTTAAATTCTTTGTCAGATTAGGTTCCCATTGCGATAATGGCATTGGTGTATAAAGATCGGCCTCGCTTTTTTCCGTTTGCCTGCACCTGATCTAACCTGCCCAGCCCAGCCCACGATGGATGTGTTTGTGTTTCTTCCCCATCCTCATGTCCCTCATTTTAGCGCGGGACAGTGCTGTTTGCGTTGTCCCATGCTCCACAGCGGGGAGTGGTTAAGGATGGAGCCTCGGTGGCCTCCCCTTCCCCTGGGTCTCCTTCCTCCCTTCCTTGCAACAGCCTGACCCGTAAGGGGAAGAAGTCACGGACTCTGGGCAGGAGGCGGCGAAGAAGATCACAGTGAATTGTCTTCTGTTATCAAGTCCTGCAGTAGTCTGAGAAATGGAAGGATTAAAGAGGGGAGAGACCCTCATCTTTACTCACAACCAGGGAGGCTGCACTGGCTTCTAAAAAAATTAGTAGCATACAAAAGATTTCATAATGTCATGATATTTACAGGTATAGGATATTCTAGAAAGGTATTGATATCCATTAACAGCTAAATCATTTCACCCATAGGTGATATTACCCAAGACATAAGTAGAGGATGTAAATCACCTGTTCTGAAATTTGTAATTATAGGACACATTTAATTATCTGACTTGTATTTCTTAGCTTTAAATGCAATGTATATATATTCAAAATGAATTAAAAACGGAGAGCAATTTTCAACATCACCCTGCAGGTTTTGTTGTTCCTAATGGGAGCTGAAATTTGTTTCCCACTTGTGACTGTTGAGTGTTTCAAAAGGTCAAAGCTATGAGGGAGTTTTAAAATTAGTTATTCAGGCTCACTGAGAAGTAATACCAATGCACTGGTAGCCTTATGCATACAGCTTGTTCACTGTTGAATATAAATACAAATGTAATGTCAAAAATAGGAAAAAAAAATCATCTCCTGTAAGTATTCTCCTTACAGCAATTTTTTCTCAATCAGGAAGTTAAATTGAGTTCTTTTTGTTCTGTAAGATTAGTTATTGTTGGAAGAAAGTCTCTGGAAACCTAAAAAAAAAAAAACTGGAAAATGAAAAAGCATAGAAACCACAGAGGTTGATTTCACTTGAATTTCCTTAAGATAAATCACCACTTTCAATAATTGGTACCATTGTGGAATATCTTTAAAGGGGGGAGGGGGGAAAAAAAAAAAAAAAAAAGCCTTTGCAAGAATCCTGCAAAAAAGGTGAAGAGTTCACCAACGGTTTGTTTTTTTTTTGTTTTTTCATGAATGACTTCATGAACAAAGACAGACAGACAGGAATAGGGCAGTGGGGGAAAAAAAAAAAAAAAGAAAAAAAAGGCTGCCATTGATGTATGTCACGGATGTATCTGTACCTAAAGAACCCTCAAAGAACCTTTCCGTCCGAAAAGATAGTCAGCTTGCCTGAATTCTAATATCCTTCTTACCATCAGCGTTAACAGGACTGGGAAGTTCAAAGATGTGAAATGAAGTTGGGTACCTACAGTCCACATAGGGTGTAGAGGCACGCACGTCTTCACAGTAAGCGGTAGGTCACTGGAATTTGTGTGTCTGGATCCTCAGAGCTCTTTGAAGCTAGGCTGTAACAGGGAACTGCCTGTATGGTTTGGGTTGTGTTAGTCGATGATGGATGAAATCAGTATGCCACCCTGAGCAATGTTTCCCGTAAAGGCTGATGTGAAGTCAGCCATATATCCCTGTCTAGAACCTCTGAAGAGCTCTGTGCAGCTGTGCTGGTTTTTCTCCAGTAGTAGTGAGATTGCAGGTCCGGTGTATCAGATTCACCATAGTACAGCATTCAGATCTCAAGTTCTGCTAAAAAGCAAAGCTGAGCAGAATATATGGTAATTAAATGACATTTCCTTTTGGTCTTTTTGGTCTTAAAGCTCATGCGTGTCTTTTTGGTTTGGGGAATCAGACAACAAACTGTTTCTAGCTTCACATCTTGTCACATCAGATGTTGGTTTTGCTTAAATTACAGATGGAAAAGAAAACACAAGGGAATTTATCAGGCTGGGAATGATCACAGAACATACCTCCAACGTAATACAACTTTGTTTATCTAATAACTGGCTCTAGATGGTTGTGATCATATTTTGTTGAAGGCAGTTATTACATCATGTCATGCTGCAGTATTATCCCCAAGCCTGATGCGCTGACTTAGGGTGACAACTAGTCCTCACTTTGGAATTAGGCTAGCTCCCAGATTGAATTGCATTATGACACTAGATTACCAATGTTAAAATAGAGTGAGAAAGTCAGCTTTCATTTGACAAGGTAGCATGAGAGCTAACAAGACCCTATTTTTAACGAGAGCAGTACCTACCATTCAGTAAGAGACTCTAGCAGTGCATTATGTCCTTTCACTTTGTAACTGAGTTGTCTTATCATAGACAAAACATTTTAAAACAATTCAGACTTCATTTGCAGAGACTGTTATTGTCTATCTTGCATCCTAAATTTACAAATATTGTTTAAAAATGAAAACTAGCTTAAGTGTTATGCATTGACTGGAAACCCATTTAAGCCTATATAGAGCATGTAATGGTTTGAAATAGCAATCTTCTCTCCTCTTTGCAGTAGCTCACTGTGCCTCAGACCTTATGCTTTCCAACAACCTCATAAGCAGAACTGAATGGGCTTCCCGAGACCCTCTGGCTAATAAATGAAAGCTGTATAAAAACGTGCTTGCACCATAAGACATACCCAGGACATATTCTGTCATATAAATGAATCACCACTTAAAATTAGGAAAAATTATTTCCAGCATTAACACTGCTCATGACAGCCTATTTTGGCAGCAAAAAAATTCACAAGATATATATTTTAAAACACTGCACAGCTCTGTCTTATATAGATTCTCCTCTCCCACCCTAGTACTTGAGTGCCTTCCAGAAGCACATTAAGCAACATGACTAATGTCTGTCTCATCTTCGTTCTTTTACTTTTAGCTGAAATATTATATTATTTTTCAAAAGCTACCTGCAAGTTGATGAAATATCATCTTTGCAATGAACATAAAATCTTTAAATTACAGGGAAGACCATGGAAAAATTCAACCTTTGCAGAAGAAGTGCAGTTTCTCCTCATGTAACTGGACAAGTACCCAGTTATGCCAGGACACAGTTTATGTACATCAGCATCCCAAAGCAGACTACCTTCCTGATGTATGGAAGATTTGCAGGCTAAAAAAGCAAGTGATCTTTCACAGCGGCTTTTATTTTGCTGGATGGGAGTTGACTGAGAATTTTTCTAATTAGTACAGCAGGGGAGATCTCTTTCTCTCCGGAACTAAAAAGGTATCCAATTTTGTAGTTGTTGCTGCTTTATTATCCTGATCCTCCATAGGGTTACTGATGCAGATAACTCTCTTAAACTAACTGTCTTTTGTATCAAAGCGTATGGAAGACTAATGGTCTAACTTTTTAATGGCATAACAACTTACTCTAAGCAATAGCTCTCGAAGACTAGAGACCTATGAGAAGACTGAAAATTAAATAATTGTACTGCTATTTAGAGGACATTAGCTCTCTTACAGAATGCATATATATGGTGTCACTTTTGGACTAGCATGAAATTTAAGCTTGTGGAGTTACTGATAATGTTTGTACTGCAGTATAAATAAAGATTGCAACTAGCACGGACCACATTGTGCTAGCTGCTGTACGAACACAGAAGAAATGCCTACCCCTCCCTGAAAAGTTTGGTTGGCTTCCAACAAACTGTCTGTGAGATTGTTAAATAATACCCCCATGCAAAGCAACAGTAGGTTAACAATCTCAGCCAAGAGAAGCTGTCAGCAGACTTGGTTATGCTTTGCTATGACTGACTTATGCAACAACACGTTCTTTTAAAATAAATAGTGGGATTCCCAGTATAGCTATGGATTGGGAGGACCCAGCATGTGAATTGCTTACAGCAGCCCCCCAGCACATAAAGCTATATGGGAGAAAAGTCGAGGGGCCTGGATTCACTGCTTTCGTGATCGCTTTTCCTGGTTGTCATTCAGTTGCACTGGTCTGAAAGCCTGGCCTCAACCTTAAAATAAATTTTAATTTGAGCCCCAAGTTCTCTGCCATCTTTTTGCCTTCCAGATCATGTGACTAGAGAGCTAGATGTATTCAGCAGTACAGCCAGTGTGCATTATTTCTTAGAAGAAGAAATGCTGAATGTATAATAGTAATCAGGATGATTCAGACATCAAGGATGCCACCAAGTCAGGGTTAGCAGTGAAAAACAGCTTTGTTTTGCTCTTTTTCTTAAACAGCTTTGTCAGAATTAGTGGATAATTTGGAAAAACAACAAGGATGACTGTATGTTGTGGACCTCAAGTTATTCTATTTGGCAACAAAGAATTACAAGGGTTTCTCTTTGCTTGTGGGTTTTGTGGGTTGTTTTTTGGTTTGTTGTTGGGTTTTTGGTTTTTTTGTTTTTTTCTTTTGCTTTCCCCTACATAAACTATTTGCAAAAGCCTATTCTTTTCAAGATGGAGTTCATTCCATATGAAAGACTGTGGTTTTAATGACAGTTTAGACATTGATACATTTATTATAATACATTTTCCCTTTAATAAATGCTTTGATGTAGCGAGTTCTCAATGTTCTGTATACATTTTCATGATAACCCCTTTGCAGTTATCTGGGAGATCAAAGACTGCAGCTCTGCACAATTTCTGCCAAAAAGAAGAGGCTCTTTTCTTACTGAGTCCTTGTAGACTGGTCAACAATGTTCAGTGGATTCTGCTTTCAGCTCATCCCAGTTGCAAATCCTCATATTTTTTCCTTACATAGTCTTAGTTGTCAATCCTGCCTTTAGCATTGCGGTGGTTCTGCACTTTTGTGACTCACTGTAGGTGCAGCAGGGCCCTATGTTAAAAGAGTATTTACATTATAGCGTTAGCCAAGACTGTAGGAAGTCAGCGCGTCCCTGCAGTTAGCACGTGCAGATGTGTCTATGGGCAATGACTGCACATTTAGAATCTGATATCCCAGAGTTGGCTGCGTGATGACTCCTGCATGAGTGCGAATCATTTAATTGCAGCAAATATACGTGTTTTGCCAGAGGTGTTGCCATCTCTGCCTTGCTGTCTGCAATGCCCCATTTACAGGCCACAGCAGTTGTTGAACTCTTGTTCCAAAGGAGGTTTAAGGCAGCTGACAAGTAGACCCTGTAGGAAGATGGGATCTTCTAAAAACCAGGAGAAGCAATGCCCGCTTTTGTCAGATGTGTTTAAAGAACTACTGTACGTACTTAGTGAATTTCTTAGGAAAATCTAAGCATCATATGGCAGTTAAAGGATCTTAACAGAAGAGATTATTACGTGTTTCCACTGTATCCCATGGGCTTGGTTTCCAGTAAGAATAAATTCCACAGGCCAAAACTTAGAAATAGGTTGTGGTTTGGGCCTGAGTAGATAAAAGGCACAGCAGCAGTAAAGTCTGAAATGCTTTCAAAAAAAGGTAAGGTCAGCTGTTCCAAACCCAACAACTAGCACAAACTGGAATTAGTAGGCTGGCTGTGACATGACTGGTGGAGGGTTCTAGTACTGTTCTTCAGTAGAGTAGCAAATTATTGAAAATCCTAACATTTTCTTAGTATTACCTAGACACATAATACTTTTAAGAGGGATTCTGCTCATTTCCACTCAGGTCTCTTTCAAGTTCTCTTCAAAAATATTTGCAAATAAGTTTTCAGATTTATTTCCATGGTGGTGTTCTACACTGTAAAAACATCAGCAAAATGGAACTTATCATTATCTAGCTATTCTAAAATCATTAATTTTCAGTTAAATCATCATATTAATGACTTCACTTTTAACTTAGAAGACTTACTGTACTGCCTATGGAGGCTATTGCAAGGGACAGGGATTGCTGTGTTCAGATAGTATGTGAAGAAGAAGTGGAACTACCCTCGCTGAAGTTCTTTTAAATGGGTCTTTCGTGTTCAGTGTTACAGGTTCTACATCATTCTACATCCCCTTGTTGGGGAATTCAGGTTATACTCTATTTTTCTTTACTTCTAAATAAAGCCATATCCTATCCAAATAGATGAATTTCACTAGTAAAACGCTATGGTAACAACATATTAAGACAAACTTTAGTAATGGTAACATAGGAATGCAATCAGAAAACCCTTTGTACCTTAATAATATATCTTTTAACACCTGCTTGTTTTCCCTGCAGAATTTTTCCGAGAGCTTCTGGAGAATGCAGAAAGATCCTTAAACGACATGTTTGTCCGGACATACGGCATGCTGTACATGCAGAACTCGGAGGTGTTCCAGGACCTCTTCACAGAGCTGAAGCGGTATTACACAGGAGGCAACGTGAACTTGGAGGAAATGCTGAATGATTTCTGGGCTCGGCTGCTGGAGCGGATGTTCCAGCTCATAAACCCCCAGTACCATTTCACCGAGGACTACTTGGAGTGTGTGAGCAAGTACACAGACCAGCTGAAGCCGTTTGGAGATGTACCCAGGAAGCTGAAGGTTCAAGTGACTAGAGCATTCATCGCTGCGCGGACCTTCGTTCAGGGGCTGACAGTAGGCAGAGAGGTTGCAAACAGAGTATCCAAGGTAATCTAAAATCAGGGGTTGTTTAAGCTTGGATTTTTTTTTTTTTCAAACTTGCTAGACAATTGAAATGTGATTGTGCCCTTTTTTTTTTTTTTTAAGGGGAGGGGGTTGGTTGGTTGGTTGGTGGTTTTTTACGTCTATTGATATACCCATCCTAAGTTTATAAATAGAGGCAACAGTTGGTTTTAATTCGTTCTGGAGATATTAAGGCAATACTGACTGGAAAGCATTTCTCTGTGCTTAGGACACAATGAAATACCAATATACATCAATGTTATAGCATGGTAGTGATTGTCATTAGCAATTCAAAACTGGCTACGTATATAAAAGATGATGATTATGATCAGAATTCAAATGTTTCAAGCAAATTTATGCTGCTCTTCATTAGGGCAGTGCAGCCCTCACAGCATTCATTCATCATGCAACTGGGTGATGGATTTTGTTAGAAATGTCTAGTCATGTTTTTGATGAGAAAATAGACGAATAGTGACACCTCTGGAGCTTGAGCTTTCCCAAAGGATGGTTTGACTCACATTTATTTTAGTTTTTATTATTTATCTATGCAAATATTTATGATGATTATAATCCTTGAGGGCTTAACATAATTAAAGCTATGTAAGAAAAAAACACACACAAAAATAACCCATCTGGGTACCAGAAATGTGCCTGAATGACTTTCTCTTATACAGCGTTTCAAACTTGGGTATATTTTTCTGAATTGCTGTTCCAGCTAGATACTTGTTCTGCAACCTGGCTATTTCACAGTCCTCGTAGTGTATTTGGACCTTAACTATATTCTGACTTCTGAAATGCTCTAGTGAGATCCACTTGAAATACCCAAATACTCACTTCTGAACGATAAGTACAAACACGATTTTGACGCTTGCCCCATGCAATACTTTCCTGCATTTACAAGCCTAAGCCATTCCTTTTCCTCAAGAGGACTGGCTCACTTGCTTCATTCAAATCACAGCCAGAAGGTGAGGTAGAGCTGATATATTGTACAGTAGACTGCAATTCAAGCGCTCAACAAGATGAGGCTTCTAAACTTTTTTTTTTTTTTTTTTTGTATGATGTGGTACTTCGTAGTTAGAAATTCAGAAGCTGTGAAGCCAGAGAGGTAGTCATCAAGTGAGAGCCTGATTTTATGCCTAGGAGACTGCATGGGAGGAAAGGGTCATTTTGCACTTAAAAGTCGGTGAATGAAATACATGATCCTGGTTACTCGGCTAGAACTAAGGTCTCTTCCTCCCAAGTGCTTTCCTGGGCTACAGGGTTGCCTTCCCTTTTTTTCTGGCACTGTCAATTCTTGCAGTCCTTTCTGAACAGTGGCAGGGCATTGGCATGAAATACCAGCCCGCCTGGTCTGGCTGGGGGCAGATATGGCTGTTTAGCCTCCAAGTGTGCAGAAAGCATATCTCTGCAGCCCCAGATCTCCTCTGAAGAGCGGTGATGTCCCCGTGGGTCAGGTTTTAAGTGAAAGTGCTGAGCTCCGACGTCACCGTTGTCAGTAGGCATATTAGGTCTTGCCGCGTTGACTGGATCAGTCTGTAGGGAGTAAGCTCTGTAATTCGTGTAATAGATGTGCAATTTGTGAATCCCAAACAGATTCAGGTATGAACTGTCTGCTGAGATGTCACGTTCCCTGTGTATGTATGTGACTGTACAGAATGTGTGGGTGTCTCCCCTCTCACGTACCCAGGAAATGTTTTCATCTTGCCTGCTGGGTCTTGGGCACATAAGCCCTTTCAAGAACAGGGTTTATCACAGGATCGCTAAAGGATCCTATGATCCTGTAACGAGAACTACTAGCTCTGTAATCGTAGTGAGCCTTTTTCTAGTGTCACTTGAAGATGATAACAATAGCTGAATAATGCTTCTGTTTTGTTCTTTTAACATGAAAGCAACACTTAAAAATCTTTAAAAGTGCTTGGTGGTTGGTGCAAGAAACAGTATAGATTCTTTGCTTTATATATACATAAATAGTGATGCTCTATTAGACTACATCTAGAATATTGTGTTCAGTTTTGGGCCCTTCCCATACAAGAAAGACATTGACAAACCGAAGTGAGTTCAGTGGAGGCCACCAGCATGATCAGGACTGGATTACTTGCCCTGTGAGGAGAGGCTGTGGGACTGGGGCTTGTTCAGCTAGGAGAAGACACGACTTCAGGGGCACCTAGTGGGAGCTCCTGGTGCCTGTAGGGAGGTCATCAAGGAGATGCAGCAAAGCTCTTCACAGCGGGGCATGGTGGGATATGATGGGCATGAGTTGAAACAAGGGCCAGTTCAGACTGGATATAAGGAGAAACTTCACCATGAGGATGATCAAGCAGTGGATCAGTTGCCCAGAGAGCCTGCACAGGCTCCATCTGTGGAGGTCCTGATTGTACAAAGACCTTTGAGATGACCAGGTCGTGCTGGTCTGAGTTCAGAGCTGATCTTGCTTTGAGAAGCAGGTTGGACTGGAGATCTCCTGAGTGCCTTTCCAACTCAAATTATCATGGAATCATAGAATGGTTTGGGTTGGAAGGCACCCTTAAAGGTCATCTAGTGCAACCCTCCTGCCATGAGCAGGGACATCTTCAACTAGATCAGGTTGCTCAGAGCCCTGTTCAACCTGGCCTTGAATGTTTCCAGGGATGGGGCATCTACCACCTCTCCAGGCAACCTGTTCCAGTGTTTCACCACCCTCATTGTAAAGAATTTCTTCCTTATATCAGTCTAAATCTACCCTCTTCTAATTTAAAACGATTACCCCTTGTCCTATCACAACAGGCCCTACTAAAAAGTCTGTTCCCATCTTTCTTATAAGCCCCCTTTAAGTACCAAAAGGCTGCATGAGGTCTCCTTGGAGCCTTCTCTTCTCCAGGCTGAACAACCCCAAGTGTCTCAGCCTGTCTCCATAGGTGAGGTGTTCCAGCCCTCTGACCATTTTCATGGCCCTCCTCTGGACCTGCTCCAACAGGTCCATGTCTCTCCCGTGCTGAGGACCCCAGAGCTGGACGCAGGACCCCAGGTGGGGGTTCACCAGAGCAGAGCAGAGGGGAGAATTACCTCCCTCAACCTGCTGGCCGTGCTTGTTTAGGATCGTTATCCTATGATCCTATTAAAATATTAATGAAATTAACATTTTTATTTAAATGTAGAATATGCTTTGATTGCAAGACTGACTTTTGTATTAAAATCTCAGTGGCTGTATTCGTATCCACAGCAAATGGTAAACAATTGCTGGTTTTAGGACTTTGTGTCATATGCAGCCTGGTAAGGCAGATGCAAAGAACCCCAAGTGACACCAAATGTTCGAGATAAGTAAATATGCTGTGGAAAGGCTGTGATTACTCTGAGATCCAAGCTTTCATGGTCATATCATAACTGTGGATTTTTATGCTGGTCTATCTACTGTAGAAAATGATAAATCCTTTTCTTTAAACATAATTTTAAAAGACTGCAACCATTCTTTAGAGTTAGCACATAACTTTGCAACCAAAAAAGAGGCAGGTAAATATTTTTTGTTGCTGTTTTGGAAGTCATCCAGATTCAGCACGTATTTCATTTTCATTGTACTGTAATACTGAGAGATTCTGTGATAAGAATGCCACATCTGGATAAGTCAAGAGGAATGAAAAAGGAGCAAATTAAAAGAAGAACTGTTGCAGTTCTTTTACAGAAATCTTTGTCCATTGTCTGCAGTGACTGGGAACGGGGGTTGGGGGGGGGGGTATCTCCTAGCTGCAGCATCAGAAGCTAAAAAGATTTTTTGCTTTCTATTTGTGGACCCGTTATCTCACTGAACTGCTACTATCAAAGGCCGCTCACATAGAAAAATGTTAAGCCTACACCTTAAACACCATGAGAAAGAGATTTATTAATAAGAAAGTTGGTAACAGCATCACCTTTGGGCCTTCAATTTACTTTCTCAGCCTCTTCTGGCCCATTTATCTAAAGGAGTTGGTGGGTTACACACTCAGAAGGATTTGTTCCCTATCTAATGTGAGGGACACAGCTTGTCTGAAGATTTCTCTTTAGAGAGGGTGTAATGTTGGTGCTGACTGAAAATGATGCAGTCAGTGTGTTCCTTGCAAAGGAGCTATACTCCTCTCTTTTTCCAGTGAAGTATGCACTCAAGCACACTCAAAATAGGCAACACATACCAAACACTTTCCTCTTACGATATTATTTTGCAATTTGCTTATGTCAGTGTGATTATAACTTAGGTAAGTCCCATTTAGATAAATGGGGAGGGAGGGTGGTTAGGATATGTCTTTTTTTGTAATTTTTTCTAATATATTTCAGTTGTAAGCAGACATAGTTGCATTGCATCTATCTCAAGTTGTGCAGTTTTACTTGAACAATATTTTCATAATCTCAAAGTTCAATTGCACTTTTTAATTTTCAGATATTCTAAAATCTTTTTATTTCTCATACTAATGTATTAAAATTTTTCAGTCTATGTTGCTAAGGGCTTGTTAAATCTCCACTCAATGAAGTATATTTCCACTGGCTTGAGTAGACTTCAGCTCACTAAATTCTATATGTGTTTTGTAAAGCTGCGTATGCATATGAGCAAAAAGTAATTACAGTATTTCTTAAACTGAGAAACCTATTTATTCATTAATATAGAAGAATTCTACAATATCTCAAGTTGGAAGGGACCCATAAGGATCATTGAGTCCAACTCCCTGCTCCTTGCAGGACTACCTAAAACTAAACTATATGACTTAAGAGCATCGTCCAGATGCTCCTTGAACTCTGACAGGTTTGGTGCTGTGACCACTTCCCCAGGGAGCCTGTTCCAGTGGCCGACCACCCTCTCAGTGAAGAACCTTTTCCTAATGTCCCGTCTGAACTTCCCCTGATGCAGCTTCAGTATGTAATATTCAATATATAACATAAGAACTGCCATTTTGGGCACACCAAAGGTCTGTTAGTTGATTTTTACCTCAGCGCCCAGCAGTTTAAAGGTCAGTACAGGAGCAGAGCTTCTCACTTAGTATACTTTCTTAAGCTGTAACTAGTAGATATTTATGGACTTTCTGAGCTACAGGCTTAGAAATAATTGGTAAAATTTTCTACCACCTGTTTTTCCTGCTAATTTGTCAGATCCTAAACACCTGTAGAATAGGATTTTCTGCTTTGTTACCATCTGGTGGAAGACAAATGTGCTATCCTTTTCCCCCATAAAAATATGGCATATTCAAATGTCAATGTTTTTAAATATATTTTATTTTTCTCAACTTTTTCCTGGAGAAAAAAACCCACAAAAACCCACCAAACCTTCCTGACCAGCTGTGATTTAGTATTTAATGTTAAACTGAAGGAACTACTGAAAATATTTCTGAAGCTGCTGCCAGCCGTGATTTCCAATAATGTGATAGAAAAGACGTATGCATATTTTTCATGTGCATCTTTTACTATGTCTGAGCTCTGGATACTTTACAAGAAAATAATGCTAAGTTATTCTCTCTGACTGTAAACAAAACATTCTCAGTGATGATAATACTCTCTTTGAACTGTCACTGAGTGGTGGAAAATATAAGCAGAAAAACAAATGGGGAGGATAAAGCAATTAAAATCAAAAAAAAAAAAAAAAAAAAAGGGAAGGTCTTTATGACTTTCCAGGAGCTTATGAATCCTGAAATACTTTTTCCAAATATATTCGTACCTGAATTACAACATTTATAAAGCTGGTTGTACTGGGGAATCTTTTTCATTAAATAAGGAAGAGTTCTGGACCAAACATAGCATGTAGAAAATAGAACTTTTCTTTCCCAAGAAAAGATTAAGACTGAAACTAAGGGTATTTCAAAAGATAGCCTAAATCCTGAACTGGATGCAAATTTGCCAAAAATCCCGTACTATTTGGTACAAACAGTACTGTTTCCCTAACAGAGTGTTATCCCATCAGGATAGCATTCCACCCAAAGAAAATTTTTCCTGGGAACATTTTCTTTCCATATACTTTTCACTGAAAGCTATAGAAAATGAGGAGGGGGGGGAAGCTTCTTTTAATGTCTCACAAGCATAACTTCTCAAGCCTGACTTGTGCTGATTTCATGTTTTAACCTGGGTAAATTCACAGTGAGAACACAGGAGTTTAGTAGAAAGAAACAAACGATGAAGTACGACTGGTCAGTCCCGTCCAAAAGCACAGTCACCAGCTAGCTGTCATTCCCCGCTGCGCCAGGGCTCTGATTTAATCCCAGCAGACAGTTACATCTTCATCGGCTTCTGCACTGAATCTGTCTCGCTGGGAACAGCAAGTGAGTGCAGAGTACTTTTATTTACACAGGTCTAAGGTTATAGTTATTGTTTGCGAGTTTTGCTTTTCTCTAAGTTTGGCTGTTTTGTGGTTTGTTCTTTTTCTGAATTTGACCGCTTTCTTGCCACTATATACTGGGATAAGGAGAAGAAGAATTGTTCTTGGTTTGACTTTGCCTTTCACACTTGCAAATTCATGCTACTGGCAATGAAAGTAGTTTTTATACCAGGAGTAAAGTGAAGCTTAGCTCAGGGGCATCATTAGGAGCAGTTAGTGATTTTGTTAGTGGCATAAACATCAAAGATTTGTGACCCAGCCACTAAAAACTTATTTCATTAATGCATTTAAATATTAATTGTCATTTATTGCAAAATAAAAAAGGTTGTTACAATACTTTTCTCATTGCATGGCATAGGCTATGTATCTCCCTCTTTTTAAACCAATTAAAACCATTTTTCCCCTGAATATTATTAAATTATGTTAATATCAGACTTCTTACTAGGAACCTGGTGATATATGGACAAAGTGAAACAAATTCAGTAATACAATTATAAGGTTAAACACAAAATTAGTAGCGAAAAGCAGTCTCCAGTAATTGCCCGTGATTACTTCTACTCACAGAATGCCAGGCCCCTGCTTTGCTAATACACTGAATCAATATTCTTACAAACTCTGCTTTTCATGGTTTATAAATAAACATTCGACAGTTTGTGAGAGCCATAAATAAAGGTCAATATTGAATGTCACACTGATTCAGAATGTAATTATTGCAGGGACAGGGGGAGAAATATGACATGCTGATAAGTCAGGTAATTAAAAGCCAAAACGAATAGTACTTTAATGCTGGAAAATGTGATTTGCGGGGTGTGACAGATAAAGAGCTACGTGTCCTGTATATTTTAACTTCATTGGCTGGGGAGATTTGGCTTGCTAAAGTCACAGAGGGAAAGGAGATCTAAAAAGGACTATGGTTTTCTCTAAACTTTAATCCTTAGTTCAAATAGTTTAGGAACAGCCCAGCTGAGCAAGCATAGCTTTTATGATTGCATCTGTATCTGTTGTTTTAAAGTTTTTTTTCAGTCATTCATTCTTTGAGTTTTAATTGACTTAGTAGATATTTCCAAGAACTGGATCATACCATGCCATGAATGGGCCACACTGTTTTTTCTTCTTCCTGTCCCGTGGTGTTCCTCAGGTGGGGAGTCCAGGGATTATCCAGCCAGGGGAAGTTCAGGGCTCAGAGATGTCTCTGGCATAGAAGCAAGAGTGAATGGTGTCTCCACTGGAGCGCTTTGTGAGGAGTATCCTTTGAACTGAGGTTCTCCAGCTGTGCAGGAAATCTTTCCTCCTTTCTCGGAAAGAAAAGGGACGTAAACCAATCTAGTTAATTTGCAGACATTTCACGGGAAAATAAACCAGATGCCTTCCAGATATCCCAGACTTACTGCAGGTGCACTGCTCTGTTTTCCACTTTGTGTGCACTGGAACGTCAGATGTCCCAGAAGAGCAGCTCAGGAGAAAAGGCCTAAAATGAGCCAGTGACTCCAACAAAAGGAAAACAGAGGTAGGAGGTCTGCAAAAGCTGTGGTCCATGTCCTATCTATTGTCAGTTATAATCCAGCCTGGCCTCTCTATTTCTTAGGTCCTTAAATTTCATTCATCTAGCTTTGTATCGGCCTTAATAACCCGAGTTTAACTGAGTCGTACTGCTCAGTATCCCCTAAGTAGGTCTCCCAACCTGGTTTATTCCTACTATGTAGCACTTCACATCTCAAAATTTGTGATAGTTCTGTCTTCCTGGATTCTTTGTGTCAGTCATAAGCAAAGATCTTCTGATTACAGTGCTTTTGCTCAGTTTGTGCCTTTTTTTTTTTTTTTAAATGCCTATGGCACAGAAAATACCCTTTAGTTCAGCTTTACCTGAAACTTCTACCTATATATTAAGAACCAAAATGAAAGTATTTTAGTTTAACAATGTCATTAAACACTGTCATGACACATTAGAAAAATAATTATTCAAATCAAGGTTTTCTTTAGGATTGCTGAAAAGCACATTTTACACACAGTCCTTCCAAGTTTTCATACCAGTTTTATTTCCCACCTATAAAAGATGTTGATATGGCACCTGCAGAAGCTATGTAAAGAGAAAATGTAGAATTTTTTCAGAGGAATTCCTAGAACAAAGGATGTATCCTAATGCATATCATGATACACAGCCAAGTCATGATAAAAATAATGAAGAAGCAAAGCTCGCCTAGAAGCTTGCTGACCCTGCTAGATTTAGACCTTCTCTGTAATTAATCTTGCAGCAGGCTTTATGCTTTTGCTGTTTTAGCACAGGAGGGTAAAAGAAAATTCAGAAGAATCAAATGGAAATAGGAAAGAGATTAAAAAATCTGAAGGTTAAGCAATGCAAGGAGATCTGTATCATCTTACAATATGCTGACTTTTTAGAATGACTCTTTTTACGGATTGTCTTCATACTGTGTAGAAGGCAGCCTATGGAAGCACTGTTTTCCAATCACGATTTGATAAAAGCAATTAATTTTATTTCTTATGTGAGCCAGAAGCACAAAAAATAATAGGTTCTTCTGCCTTCAGGTTTCTACAGAAAACATTAGTCAAGGAAATATCTGATTTACCTAAAACTCATCAGGAATACTAACTGGAATTTAAATACATATCTACTTAAGTGTTATAGTCAACAAAGTCATCAGCAACCCATTAAAAGTCAGATTTCTTTGAGACTTTAAAATAATGAAGTCTAAAATCAACAATCTGGATCTAAGTCCAATTCTTAGTTATTCGGAGGTCAATGACATTTGGCTTCATTGTCTGCTTAAGTCTTGCGTCTCAAAATATATCTCAAATGAAAGATGGTATGAGCACAGGAATACAAAATGAAACATATAATTGTCACGAAAATAACAGTTCTGGTCATCTGTAAAATTTTAAACTTATCCCCATCCTCCAGTGTCTGCTTCTTATGGGAGTTTTTTATGCCACAAGCTTGGCGAGTTTTCTCCATAGTCTTTTCTGAAGAGAAAGTGTCACTTTTGTTCAGTCCACATGTCTAAGGCTATCATTGCTCTTTTTTCTTCTTCTTCTTCTTTCATCCTCCCTTTTTTTTTCTTTTTTTTTAAAAGCCTGTAGGAAGAATTCATTTCTTGAGCAAAAACTAAATGTACCAGACAAAACAGTGAAAAAGTAGAGCTTTGAACAAGATTAGGAGGATTTGGTTGACCTCAGCTGTACACATCTGTCACCATTACATGACCAAGAGCAGAAACTAAGTGTATAGAGAGAAGATTTTAAAACAAGAAATGCTCGCTTGTCCTTCATAATGGTTTTCCGTCCTTTGGCAGCTGGTATATGAGGTTTTGCCTTTCCCCAACACCTTAGTGTAGTTTTAGCCTGTGAACAACTTCCCCATTCTTGAAAATGGTTTTGCTTTTAAAACTGCCAGAGATGTTTTGATGTTCAGGTCTGTCCTGGTACTGTGCAAGTTTGACTTCTGGTCTTTAATTTCAGAAGGTTTATCAATTTTGCATGAATGCACCACTGGAGAAACTACTGGATTTATTCAGGAAGCACATACAGACTCCCCGCTTATGTGATTTTCAGTATTGCTAAGCAACAGAATTGCATCTATGCTTGCCTTTTGTACTTTTCATCCCATGATTCTCTCATTCATGTCCATATGTTGGTGTTATCCGTGGATCCAAAAGCAAGTGTCTATAAGACAATATCTGGTAAGCTGACAAAGCTAAGCAGGACTAGTACACTTAATTCGTATTTCCTGAGTAAGTGCTCTGCATGCTGAGTTGTTATGCCAAAGCGTCAGCTGTTCTCTCCACAACAGAAGACACTAATCTAATTGTTCTGTTTCAAAAGGAGGTTTTATGCATCCAGTTGGTAGAGGGAAGCCTGAGCAATCAAAGATATGGATCTGAATTTCACAAAAGTAGCCTTCAGTGTTTAAGTACAAGACAGAGAAATTACAAACTGCATTTCTCTCTTCAGCAATTTGCTGACTCAACAGTTCTGCCACTCACTGTGGTGTTATGGCACACTGTGGCAGCTGTTAGGAACCCTTTTTTTAAGACATGACCCAAAACAAATGAATGAATATAGATCTAAGCACTTGGTCTTCTCTGTCTAGGGAATGAAATAATTGACCAGCTTTGGTCTGTGGCATCTAAGCTGTGTGACCTCAAACCAGCTCAGGCCTAGGGGCCAAGGAAACATGTAAGGAAAAGCTTCTCAGCTCAAGCACCATCTTCTTTTTAGCTTCTTCAGTGTTGGTGGAACAGGTTGGAGCAGGTCTGACTTAATTCTCACCCATAGAGGTGTGGCCATCAGTGCCTAACTCTCCCCTTTCACTATGCCAGAACCCAAACTCGTATTAGATGACAAAGTCCTCCTTGTGAATTCCACACCCAAACTGGTAGCCTTTTGCCATGTTTGCAATTTTCCCTATCAGATTGCTATGTTCTTTTTGGATCTGGCCACAACGCCTTTTCTACTTGCCTATTTCCCAGTGGATGAGGGAACTGTTAGAGGCATTTATGTGCCTAATTTCTTCAGGTTAAATCTATTATTTTGTTGTTGTTGGCTTCACCTGATTATATTAATATCAGAGTGCCAGTCAGTTAATTGCTTATTTGAAACAAGTTAATTTTGTACACTACTGTGCAAAGGATAGCCTGAATGATCTGAGTGTTAGTTCTGAATTTACACTGACATTTTCTTTGGATAAGGGGTGCCTGCTTTAACAGTTAGTTTGAAATCCAGCACAGAGGCAGCTCAAGGCACACTGTGGCCTTTAGTCCTGGAGATCTTAAGGCAAGTAACCTACCACATAGAGTATAGGAAGACAGAAGCAAAAGATGTTCAGAAAGCTCCTGGCAACCTCTCCATCACACGTAAGATGTAGTTCTGTAGGAAAGATAAGCACCTGTGTATCTTTCATCATCACACATCTGTTTGTAAAGAACAGTGCACATCTGCTTTTCAAGAAAAACATATAGAAACCAAACCAGAGGACAACCTACTGTCAGAAACTTCCACACTGATCCTCAAAAACTGAAGTTCTTTTGGGAGCCCTCAGGATGCTTCCTGGCTATGAGTATAAGGTGAAAGAAATCTCTTAATTTGATATAACTTTTTTATTGTTACATAATTCATTGTAGGTAGCATTCAGCATTTAAAAGTAAGACAGAATGTACCAACTGGAAGTGAATGCAATTCAGGTTTTCACTTAAATCAGAGTTAAAACTTTGGGTGAAGAATGTTTGCAGGGTAATTTATGCTCTGGAGTCTCCAAAGCTAACAGAGGAAGCTGACTCCCAATCACTACTACTATACATTTACTTTTTCTTCCGTTTTATTTTACAATCTTCTATATATAGTTACGGGAATATAATAAAAGGTGTCAAAAAAGTGAAGCAATAAATTATACAATAAAGTTTATTAAAAATAAACAGGAGGCAGGGAGCAGGAGAAGGAGGGAAGGGTGTTGTCTTTGTGACTGATGTAAATTTTCAGATTACGTGCATCATTTTCCAGCTGAATTAGAAATGCAAGACGGGAAGAAAAATTGAATAAAAAGAAAAAGTTTTGTGGATATAGAAGCTTCTTTGTTTAAAAAGTGGTTAAGGAAATGGGGGTAGATCCTTCTGTGAATGCTTTTCTTCTCTTTGGTTAAAATGTAGCTTTTTACTCAAAAAGTTCTAATATACAGATTTTTTTGAAACTATTTTGCCCTTACTGTGTTTCCCTATTCAAAGTACACTAAGATGGCACTTAGGTACATGCTTTAGTGGTGGACTTGGCAGTGTTAGGTTTACAGTTGGACTCGATGATCTTAAAGGTCTTTTCCAACCTAAATGATTCTGTGATTCTATGAGAGGTAAATGTTAAACCCAAAATGGCTTGACTGTCTTACTTTTACCCTGACCCTAAAGAAAGCATCCTATGGCCATGTCTTAGTTTCAGTCTGATTCCCCAAAACTGCTTCTGAGAGAAATGTCTTCCAGACTTAGCCTAGTACTGAGGCACTGTGAATGTGCCTACAACAGTACAGTGCAAATTTTACATGTAAACGTTGATTCTCTATTTTAAGATTCAGTCTGTGCCTCCCTCTTCCTCCTTCCACTTTCCCTCCTGAATCAGTAAAAAGTACCTTAGTCATTGACTTCACTGTGAACTTGATTAGGGTCTGATTGTTCGATCTGTATAAAATCAGGTAGAAAACAAAGTTTGTTAAGGCAAAGGCCTTTACAGGGAGACTGAAGAACTTACTGATGAAAACTTATTGCTGAGGAAATTTGGGTGGAATAACATATTTTCAGTCAAGAAATGACCATTTAAAGGCCTAAGAACAGCACTAAGAGTTAACATAGGTAAAATGTTTATAGACTACCCGTATATGTAGTTAAATTCACATAAAATCATCATCAGTGCATTTCACCCATGTGATTTAGTTTAAACACACTGTACAAGTTTAATACGTTTCTGAAGCATATAGTATCACCTGCCACCAGAGCCATGTTCCAAACTGGGGAGCACAGTGTTTGCAGTACCTAAAGGCTATTCCTGTGCCCTGTGGCAATTAATTATAAATAGAAAACCAGAAGAGATTACATACATGAAGAAGAACAAAATTCTCTTCTCCGACTCACTTGGTAAATTCTTTCTCACTGTAGTGAGTGATCTGGCTGCTGGGGTTTGTTTGCTGCCTAAGGATTGGTACAGGCACAGCATGTATACAAAGCACTGAAAAGGTATATCTGTGAAAATGGATTGAGATCCATCATCTGCTTTTTATCCATCAATTATTTATTTGAAAGAAAGTTTTTTTTTTTCTCTGTGAGTTAAAATGTTCTGTAAGCCATTTTTTGAACAATAGCTATAGAGTGACAACACAAAACACTATTCAAAAGAGGTGTTGGAAGAGAAAGCTCTGCTAGAGACTGAACTTTTTAAAGTTTTGAACATTTCTCTTTTATCCTATCTGCAGAGATTCAGTGCTACAAGGACGTTCCCTTAGGCAATATCAATACAGTGTGGAGGTTTATGAGCCAAGATACACATCAAAAAGAATTTTAATAAGCCTTGACAGATATATTGCATTAATAGTGCTGATGTAGTGAGGTAGGACCTACGCAGTAGGGTGTGTAAAGCACTAAGGTATTCCTACTGCTGGATAAGGTATGACATAGAACACTGTCACTTGGTAGAAGAAAGAAATGTGTTAACTAAATGTATTGAATTTTTTTCTTTTTTCATTATCAAAACTTTTCCTGGTGACTGCATATTACTCCTTAGTTGGAGGAGTAAGTACCTATCAAGGAAAGATTAGATTTCCATAAAGTGAATGAGCTTACTGCTTAATCAAGCGATGACCCATTTCAACACTTTTTTCTCTTGTCCTGTCGTCACGCTCATGCATGTGTGCGCACACACATACAGATTCACAGCGTGCCATGTTGGCAACTAAAGTAGTGGGAGAACTCATTGTGTTATACGAGAGGTGAATTAGACTCTCTTCCTTTGCACAAATTCATAGTTGTTGAGGTCCACTCACCTGTGTTTATGCTCAAATGTATTTCAGCGTACAAATAAAGAGGACTAGAGTCTGTATATGCATATGGGTACACAATCTAACTGCAGGTACTAGCATAAAAATTTTAGTATTTGAGCATGTAGTGACTATGTGTTACCATCTGATGGGTATTTATTGCATTACATTAAATGTTGGTATGTATGCACATAGATCTCAGAAACCACTCCTTGGTTCTGTATCTTTGAAGGCAATTTTAATACAGATGAAAACATTCAGTCAACAAGTACAGAAAACTACTTTAGGTTTTGTAGCTTTTGTTTTGCCTTTTTGGGTCAAGGCTGAAGTAATGCTGAGTTGTATTTTCTTGCTCATTTTTATCAGGGAGGAAGAACTTGAGTCTGCTATGCTGTCAAGTTGACATCCTTTAAAAACAGTGAGAACAAACAAATGCATTCTAATGGAGACATTTTTCACTTTTATGCTTTTACCTACATGTATTTGCAGCATGATCCGAAAAGCTTCAGAAGCAAAATGTTTCCTAAATGCTCTAATATACTCAAATGTAATGTTATGTTTAACATGAAAATGGCAAATGGACAGGCATGAGAAGAATGGAAGTTTTGGCAGATGAAAATGCTTAGAAATGTGTTTATTAGCAAGAAAAGTTAAGGGCTTATAGTGCAGAGAATATTAAATGAGTTGAGAAGTTGCTCAGAAGCAGAATGCTTGATGTGGAAAAAGTAGAGGAAAGGTGTTCTTGGAAGCTAAGGTCGAGAGTGATATTTAATAACAAGAAATTTATATTGCCTAGAATAGGCACTTATCTGACATAACTAAGTTAAAAATAGAGCGACCTGGTACTGTTTCTACAATCCCTGGAGAAAAACAGGCACCTCTAGGGGGAATTCACATCCTGTGCAGGTTGAACCATGTTCTAGAGCTGACAGTCTCTCCAGCGAAGGAGAGGGAACAGAGAGAACCAGTAGTGGCCATGCAACGCACGGACCAGTCTATGACTAGTGCATGGTAAAACTGCCTGATATTGTGGACATCCCACGAACTTAATGAAACTTCCTTTACAGCCGAACACGGGAATTACCTAAGATGTTCTTGCCAACATTTGTAATAAAAGTCTCACAGTCTTGTCTTTCCTTTTCACTCAACTGCAGAAAACACACCTTTGCATTGTGCTTGTAATTGTTAAATTTTTTTTAAATTAACTTCTAGTTCCCATTTTAAAATGAATTTTTGAGTTGATATTTGTTTATCATGGTTAGGATTTCATCAGAGAAGTCAAGAATAGTGATGATGCACTATTCCTTAAGAGCCCAGAAGGCTACTTTTTGCCTCCCACATAGATCTATAGTAGTTATTTCTTACAAAAAAAAAAAAAAAAAAAAAAATCTGATTAAATTCACAATTATAGTTTTTCTTGTATAACCTGCATTCATCCAAGTATACAATATCTCAGGGATCAGAAGCTAATTTTGCAGGTGATGGATAAAGATTAAAATAAGACAGAATCAACCTTCATTTCCTTTATATGTAAAATGTGGTGCTTCATAATTCATTCTCCTGAAGTCAGACTATAAAAAGTGGGACTGCAGTTGAATTGAAATGGAAAATGTCCTCTTTAATCTGTTGCTCAAGGTGTATGTAGATTATTCATTGTTAGACTAAGGGGACCTTGTAAATTAAAGAATAAGTGACATGACAAAAGAGGAGAGGAAGTTTATGGTTTATAGAGTTCAGCTGCTATGCATACTTAGAATTGCAATTTGATTTTCTTAGCAATCATTTGGGAAAAGAACTTTTAAATTAGTGACATTACAACACAACTACAAATGTAATAGATAAGAAACAGCAGCTAGTTAGTACCTTCTGAGACAAGAAATGCCTGATTATAGAAATTTCAGTCTCCCTGTTAAAATTTTTGTCAGCATTAATATTATTGACTTACTCTTTTCCCAAGATAAGAATCTGTATCCCAATGCAACTAATTTTGTTCTGATTGCTGTCAAAGGTATTTCCTGATTTTTTGGCATGAGGTAAAGGTGAGGATTTTTGAGCAGTTGCCTCAAATTAAATGGTGGTCAGAGAACAAGAAGAGGGGGGGGAGAAAAGTGAAAATCTCTCTTCCCTGTCCCTTTACTGTGAGTGAAGTGGGTCAGAAATAGACATTGGCACGTGTCAGCTGTAAAGCATCCAAGAACTGCTCCTGTCAATATTCAAATAGTAGGGTTTGCTGCTGGTAGGATCTGAAAACAGGTGTAATTTCAGGAGAATAAAGCTGAGCTATTTGTAAAAGAGGTTTTTTTTCCCCGAGTGTCAGATTATTTAAAGCGAATATCCCCACTAAAAAAAATATGTAATATGTGCAGATGAATGTGTTGCTTGAATATCAATACAGTTCTGCCTTGGTGTTTTGCAGTTCCCAAATAGTTATGTTCCACTTAGCCAGGTAGATTTGCCTTCGAGTATTACTAATTTGGCGGAGTGGTGTTTTTTTACCTTGGGATCATAATTTTCATTTGGGCTTGGGTTTGGGGGGTTTTTTGGTTTTTGTTTGTTTTTGGTTTTTTTTTTAAAGAGTTGATAGATTGATGGGTTTTCCTTTTTGTTACAGAGCATGAAACGAACCTGGCAAAGGAGTTACTGCCTCAGTAAATACGAACAGCCATTTTCGGGATGTGCTTGAGCATTTTAGTGGGTCTCTTCTCAAAGCATGTGGTTTAGCTAATGGGAGAATTGACTTCAGATTGTTCCATAAATTGTATTCTGGTGTAGTCAGAAAGGTATAAACTGATTTACTGTGAGAGAAATCTCTCCTGCCTGAGGAAGCTGTGGAAAAGGTAGACTGCGTAATTTCAGCGCTCTTTCTGCGAGGTTCAAAGGGGAGCTGTGGTTGGCAGTAACAGCCTACGGTAGCCTGGCCATAATGCGAGGGGGAAAGAGCTGTTTGATCATGTAGTCTCTTCTCTGCACCCTTACCAGTCACCCTACTTCACGATGTGGTGGATTTAAGAGTACTTAAAAAAATTTTTAGTAGTCTCGTGTTATATATGTGTAGCAATAGAGTTTCAACCACATACTCAAGAGACTAAAACTTTACATTGTGTCAAAACTTACTTTCTAAGCTAGAGATTAATTATACAAATGGAAAGATTTCTTACCTCTGTTTCCGTAACAGGAAAAAAAAATGCATTCCTGTTTCTCTTATACAGGTTTTATATTCTTTACACTAGTTTTAGTGTATATTTCTCATCAGGGGAAAAAATAACTCAGAAGCCTTACTAAACTAAGAAGTTAAGAATTGTAGATGAAATCTGACCTTTACCGACTTATTTATTTTTATAGAGATTTATTCAGAATCACATTTCTCTGAACATGGAGGCCCCTTGGGTTAGCTCAGCTAGTCTGGTTCATTAAGCAAGAGTGTTACTTTCTTCAACAGAATTTTAGATGATCCGAACTTCAGGTTAACCAAGGTATGTAGGTTTGGAACGTGTTCGCTATAGGCTTCTTCAATAAGCAATGAAAAGAGATAAGCATCTCCAGAAAGCAGTTCCCATGTCCAGTCACATGAATTGACCTCAGGATGTTGCTGTCTTTCTTTACCAACTGTAGAGGAGAAAATAACTCTTAGAAGTAATATTTTCTTCCTTTAGATTCTTTGGTTATGTGCACAACATTAGTTGGGAAAAAATCTGGCCTGTCAATATGCGATACAGTATTTTGTAACTATTAAGTTAGAGGTTGTTAGGATTTTGTCATGGATTCTTACATTTAGCTACTTCCTCTCAATTCAATAATTAAATACAATTGTTAGTGACATTTTATTCAGTATTTATTAGTTAGTCATTGTGGAAATTATTTGTGAAAGGAGAACAGACCAAGATAATGATTTTCTGTAGAAATCAGCTGGCTTAAAGGCAACAAATATATAATTTTAATACAGTTCAGTGTTCTGATGTATTAGCAGAGTTGACTGAATAACAAAAAGTAGATTGTTGAGTATGTTTGAGTAAAAGTAGACCAGTTTTACTTTATTAGGAGTATTTCTGAAAATGCTTTGAAATCCTCAGTTTTGTAAATTGTTAATGAATTATCACAGTATTTATGTGAGGAACTTGCTGTTAGTTGGTCAGCAGCTGAAGAATTTTGTTTTTCAGTAACAGACCTAAAAACATGGCTAGCTAGTCAGGCTTACAATTATCCAATTAAAATACACAGCGTGTAAATAAGTCAATGGTAAACATAATTTCTTAAATTCTGGTGTGCAAATACTATTGAATGATGAAGACATCAACAGAAATAGAAATTTATCAGCATTAGAAAAACACTGTGAATCTCATAACCTGCACAACTGGCAATGATATTTCATCAGTTATACAGATGAGGGTTATGACATAGAGTGGCTATGTGGTTCTAGCCATGAAACTTGTTGAGTAACATATTTTCAGTTTTTATCATGGTCCGAATCTCACATTCTCCTTGTTGCTCCCCCACATCCCAGATAACTCAAACTTTAATTAATTGAGCTTATTTTTTTTTATTATTATAATTTTTTTAAGAAAGGACTTGTTGACTCAACCAGATTTAGACGGTTTACTGACTAGGAGCTCAGTTACTTGCAATCAGCAGTATAGATACAAGTTGCATGTACGGATGTTGTATCAGCAGCTGCAAGAAAGCAATCGAGCTCAAGACGTGGGTTTATGCAGTACTGCTATGGTACCTCACTTGTTGATCACACTGCAAGTGCTTAGATTTTATTCATCTCTTTACTTCTGACTTCTGGTGTGTTCATGGTTAACATTCTGCAATTAGCACAGAGGTCTCTGTAGCACTTACATTAAAAGCATAACATTAGTGAGAGTGTTAAATATCCTGGGAATACAGTTCGTGTCTGTACAACTTAAGAATTTATATTGCTGGAAAGGTTTTTAAAACATAACTTTTAAAGAGTTATATAAAAAGTTACATAAGTACATAAAAGGATACATAACTTTGGTCGGCAGCAAAAGTCATGGCCAACAGGAACTGGAAACATGACGAAGGTGTGACTGATGTACCTATTGAAGATGCTTTTTTCATACCTAGTATCCTATAATCAGTGACGGCATCTGCTCGGACTAACTCATTTTTCTCAAGGCAAATGTAATATGTGAATCCTGGGCTCTGTTACTCCAGCTTATCAGTGCTCGAGGCAGTTTTCTCCCATAAATGTCTGTGTATGAGTGCTTGAAGATTGTACCCTTTGCTGAGTATGCTGGACACCCGTGTTCTTCATGGGCTGCCCAGGGTCCCTACAGCAGTTCAACCTCTCGGGCAGGGTCAAGTGCCTGAAACCACCACGTCGTCCTCTCTTCTGTTGGTCGTGTGTCTCATTTTGGCTTAGTCATCTGGCATCGGTATGCCAGTCTCTCAAAAAACAATACTCTTCGTGCAGATGGGATGGCCTTGGCAGCGCAATATGCTCTCCCCACCTCAACGCATAGTTGACTGGCAGCTGTGTCCTGGAAAACTGGCATATTACCTTGCAAGGGGCATATTGCCATCCATAGACAATCGGGAACCTCGGCAGCAAAATTATCACAAATGAATATCAGCTGTTAACATTCAAGAACTGATTCCAAGTCATTGGGGTTGGCTAGAAGCATGAAGTCTTTATTCTATTTATTGCTAAATGCAGAAGTCTCCATTGCACAAAGCCTGCTGTCTTTCACATAAATAAGTCCAGGCTGAAGAATAATTCACCATACAATATTTACAGCACAGATATCTGTGCTCTTTCATTAATAGATGGAGATACGTAATTTTGGGGCCTATTTTTAATTGAAAAATCCAAAAATATGTTAAACATGTTAGGCTTTGATGTCTTATCTTACCCATGCTTCCACGAAGCAGTCTGTGGTCAGTAATGAATTAGACTGTTATCAGAGTTAATAAATTAATGTTTCATACGACTGTCTTTTCAGAACAAAAGATAGGAAAGAAAGAAATGATCTGAGTCTTGCCCATAGTCATGGGTGCAGACCATACCTTCTTAATCAGGAAATCAGATAATGCAATAAAATAATGCAACAGAAAGCATATGTCAGGCAAACTTAGGTACCATTTAAAAATGTGGTTTTAATTAGAAAAATATGTCTGGAGCCATTTTTAATTCATTTTTCTTTACAGACTTATTTAACATATTTAGTCCATTTTAACAGACTTAAAAAAACCCAACCAACCAAACAAACAAAAAAAACCAAAAAAAAACCCCCCAACTTTGAATTAGTAAACCTGAATGTTAAAATAGGCTCAGTTTGGCTCTTACAAAGATTCACTGAGCCAGGGTCCCTATATAGGTCTGTTTTGTCTCCAGCTGAATGGGACATTTGTAATGAGGAGCAGGATGCTGCACTGAATAGTTATGGAGACCTAGAAGCAAGAATAAAATGGAGTTCATTCTCCCATAATTCTATGCAGTTTATAGTGCTAAGAAGAGTGAAAAATACTGGTCTTTGATTTTTCTTACCAGACAAATATGACACTGGATTGCATGTAGCTGGTTGGAATGTTAATAACATGGTGACATTTTTGCATACTGTATTCTCAGACTGGAAATGAATTTTGATTTATCACACAGTTTTTAGGGCAATTTTATTTGACCTTTTCTAAATAGTACCTCCATTTATCCCTGGGCAGCTGACAAAGTCTCTTTTCCCTGTGACATGGTATTTGTTAGAAAATATGAAAGTCAAGGTTGGTTTTAAATTACTGGCTTCACACAGTTATATTATGAAAAAATTGGGTCAGCCTTAGCCTTGTTAAGCAGGCTAATGAACCGCCCTCCCCCCCCCCAAATTTGTTACAATATTGTTGGAACATTTTAATTGCCTCTCTCGCACTTTTCCCAGGTACTTTTAGCCAGTCAGCCCCAGCTACACGGATAAGACGCAAGGGATAGGGGGCTGAACCCTGGCTTCAAAGTTAAGTGGCACAGATTAACTCACATTTACATGCCTTTGTCACTATGTAGAGGGAACAGTGCCTTCCACGTTCATGCACAAACTAAATTTCTTTTTTCTAACAGGGATGAGTAAACTTGCATCCTGGAGAAAAAAAAGGAGGGGAGGGGGCATGTTCTGTGCCGGTTTTCAGCACCTCTCCCTGCTTTCACAGGAAAGGGTGTTATCACGATCGTCGCGTCGAGTTTTGGCTGGGCTTTGTGTTGTAATTGCCAGCAGAGCAGTGATACATAATAAGCTGGCTGCCAACTGGGCTGAGAAAACTCGCAGCAGGGTGGGCAAGTCCACAAGAACCCCGTGTGGAGGGACGCAGCCGAAACGCGGCTCTCGGCCAGCCGCTCCGAGGGTCCCCGGAGCACAGTCTCTCCAGCTGCAGCGTTCTCGCAAACACGGTGCCAACAGTATGAAATCTTTGGGCGTTCCAGCGAGCGACAAATTTACAAAAGGGAAAGAATAGGCTGTCAGCATTTTGCTCGCAGCCCACCGTAAGGTTGTGAGAATTCAGCCTTACAAAATGTAGAACTGCCAATTTTTGAAAATAACCGGAATGTCAGAAGGTGGAGGTGTCCAAGTTTGTGCCCCTTTGCTTTAGAAAGTCAGCCCATATTACTAAGCGGACAAGGTGAACTCGCTATGAGAATGAGCATTCGCTGTTTGCCAAGTTTTCCAGGCCTTTATTTCAGGGAGTGGAGATGGTGCTAATTGCAAGGGAGGGGGCCGTGCACCTGAGGCGATGTGGGAGTGATATTGTGCGCGGGTACCTGTTCCACATACTAATGGGAAGTTGAACTTTCTCCGCTCCCATCGTGGTAAATCCATGTCTGTCTGGGCCACTGAGCTGCTCCTCCAAGAGAGACGTCGTGCCTATGAATAATTCTGGCAATATTTTAAAGCAAATTCGAGTTTGGTTCTTTGGTGTTTTCCGTGCTATCCTCGCAGAAAGGATTATAGAAGTCAATTATTTTATCTTTTAAAGAGAGAGATGGGGTTTTCCACACATTTCTTGACCCACTGTGTAGCTGGGAATACTGTTACAGTGAGTTTACAAGACCTCTAAGGCTGATCAACTGCATATAAAATAGTAATATGAGAGAGCATCCTGTTAAAGAACAAAGAAACTATAAAATGATCCAGATGCAGCTGCATCTCAGAATTACTTCATATGCTGGCTGTTAAACATCTTGCAAACGCTGTTGACTCCTCTTGAATGCAGTTCTTGTTAACTGTACACTAATCCTATTTGTATGCAGTGGCTATGTAAATTTCTTTTTATAAGGGTTTTTTTTCCCTGGCAAATTGGACTTGTATACAAGAGATCTTGATGATGTTATGATTCATAGGAGGAACCAATATATTGCACACAGAGAGGCATGACAATCAGTGCAAAACAGTATTATGAATTGCAGGTGGATGTCTGAGACCCTCTCATAGCTTGAAAGAAACAGAAAAATCTCTTAACAAACTCTTTCTCTGAATATGAAATTCAAAAACATCTTTTATTGCTCTATCCAATGAGCATTCCCTGTTTTTTGTACTTGCTGTTCTGTTACTGTTGTAACATATTTCAGTATGTTGACTTTGTACATTAGTTCTGAGCTGGCAAAAGACCTAAAACCATACTCAGCTTTAAATTTGAGGTAGTATTTAAAAACTAAGAACATCACTTAAACACTTTTCTAAATTAGGGCCATGGGTTCTGCAAATAAAATGTAATATGTATATTGAATTTGCAGAAATATCTTTTTCTCTTTTTAAAGTGAATAAGTTTTGTTAATGCTTTCACACAGTGGTTTTGGAATGTTTAGCTACTATTCAGCAGAAAACACGTAGAAAGAATATGTATTTTTTTCTACAACGAGTGATTCATGTCTTCTAGCACACCAGTGCAAGATGACATCCTTATCAGAATTCATATTAAATAATTACTGCCCAGAGAGTACTGTCGTGCTCATTGTTATGGCAGCATTAGTAGGGATTAAAGATAAAATTTATTTATTTTTTTTTAATCAAAAGAAAAAAAGATTGCTAAGTCTAAATCTTTACTATTTTAAATAAAAACAATGGTTCTTTTTGAGGCTAATATGCTGATGAATTGGGACTAATGCAATATTTACAATAAACTGATTGGAAAAAAAAAAGATGATTGAATTATGTAGACTGATGTTTTACTAAAAATGGAATTATTCCAATTTTTGAGAGAAGCCTGAATCCCTTGAATGCAAGTAGTTACTCTTTCATTGCAATCACTAAATTAAGATTCACTTTTGCATATTGCATAGATGCCATTAAGGCTAAGAGTTTTAAAAGCAGCTAGAGATTTGTGCAGTTCAGTCTGAGACAACACTGAAGTGGGATTCTCTAAATTCTGAAACTACTCAGCAGTTTCTAAAAATTTGGACTCTGAAACGTTCATTGTCTGGGCATCTGGATCCTCTAATTAATTTTCATAATCTTGGCTTAATGTTTAATAGAAAGCAGGCATCTCAGAAATTGCTCTAAATTACTAGCTTGAGATAGAGGTGATTTTTTTTCTAGAGTATGTAGATCTTATTTTAAGAAACTCCAGGCTGTCTGCAGGTACAGGCATGCCTAGACTTCTGATATGTATTTGTTTCACGAGGTTTTGCGAGCTGACCTGATAGATTTGGGAGGTTCTCTTTCTCCTTATTTTGAAAGCATTTGCATGTTTACACATAACATTCTCAGCATTTTTTTTTCCAGAGCGGTTTGGTGCTATGAGCACTACATTGGGGTGTTTTGAGAACCAGCAGCTTGGTGATTAGAGGGGGAGGATCTTAGAATAAAGCTTGTTTCTACTGATTTTTCCTTTCTGTCTTGTTGTTCTTCTTTGTTTTGTTTCTCTTACAGCAACCCAAGCTAAAACCACTGAAGTATTATTGATCAATTATGAATTGTTCTATCAGTAAAAATTGGCCTAGTGGCCTTAGAACAGAGTCAGATCTCTGTACAATACAAAGTTTATGATGCCACAGGTATAGTGCTAGAAACATGGCTTTTCAAATGGTTATCTGTAAAATACAGGATAAAATAAAGAAGGAGCATAGGGGACTCCTTTGAAATACAAGAAAAGTCCAGAAATAAGACTTTTCTTTCTAAAGAATAGCAGATAGCAACTTCCTGACTCAAAAAGGTTGCACTGGATAAAAAAAAAAATATTGAGTATTGACAAATAAACATGAACTGATCATAAAATGAAAGGATAAAGTTGCTCAGATTCAAGTGGGTGTAACTGGGTTGTATTTAGTTCAGTCTGAAAAAGATTTGGCCATGGCCTATTTTGAATTGAAAAAGTGTTCTTGTCCATGTGTCAACAGTCCAAGAAAGATACTGAAACAGTGATGAAGACTCAGAGGAATATAATAATATGTAGAAGTAATTAAAATATACCCTGTAGAAAGAGACTGAAGGAGTTAAGTCTGTTTCTTTAAGAAAAAATCAGTGTAAAAGGTGATTTAATTGTGGCTTTTACACACATATATGTGGAACAGCAGTTTGATGATCGAAGAGGCTTGCTTTTAATTGACTAAGATACATGAAGATCCTCTGGCTGGAAGCTGAAACGAGGCAAATTCAGGCTCTATTCACTACACACATTTTTAATTGCGAGGGTAATTAGCCATAGAAACAGCTATTTGAAGGTTATGATGGCCTCCCTAGCACTTGAAATTTTGAATATTAAATTGGATATTTTTTGAAATAGCTTTTTCAAAAAGCTCTGCTGCGTTTTTAACCTAGTTATTTGACTTGAAGTAGGAATTCATTCCAAGAAGACTTATTGGCTGCATTTTGCTAGCCTTTAAAGCAGATGACTGCAATGGCCCTTTCTGGGTTTAAAATGCTATCAGTAAAAAGGGAAAGAACTGAACAGAACTACTTTCATAAGCTTATGTGAAAACAGCCTGATCACACTCATTTACTAACCATTATGGCCTCAGTTTGGGCACCCAGATAAGACAGCACAGAATATGTTCAGCGGGGGAGACTTGTCTTGAAGTAATTTTGATCCTATGCTCAAGGGAACTGCAAGACCCTCATAGAATAATTTAACAGTCTGTAATTTAGTAGAAGGTATGTGACCTATGTGGGCTGCCCGATGTCATTATTAATGCTGATAATATAAAAATCTGTAATTTTATAATATGCGTAAGCCCTCAGTGCTAGACTACAGACCCCATGTGCTGGGTGCTATACAAATGCAGATTTTCCTTTCACAAACTGTGTGTTTAAAGGGACAAATCTCCGACTTGCTTTGTCCACGTAACACTACCGGGACAAACCGAGTCTCTGCAAAGCAAAGCCTTCGCCTCATATTGTTTCTCATTCAGGGAGATTGTCTCCCATCCAGGCTAAGTGGATTTTATCAGCTGTGTCCAAGGCCCATGAAAGAGAAAATCCCTTCCTATTGCTTTTAATTTCATAATGTAAAATAGATCTTTGGATCACGGAGGACATGATCTCCAGGACCTCATCTCCAGGGTAAGCCTGGTGACAAGATGCAGGGCCCTGCTGTTTACTGAACAGGAGCTGTACCGCAGAGCGTAACCTAGATTAACGCAGCAGAATACGCTGCTGGGAGTTGCAAAGTACGCACAAGTTTGGGAATAGAATTTGGGAACTTGTACCCTCCAGAATGTGAGGCATGTGAGGTATGCCTCTGTATTCACCAAGAAAGCATTAGAACAAGGAACGCTTTCTGACTTTGGTATGACTTTTGCGTGAAAGAAGAGGTAGAACAACTTGTCCTTCAGTTCAGATAAACTTTTTCAACAGTTTAGTCAAATGGGAAATGTCTTTTTTTCAAATTCCTCCTCCTCCCCTTCAAGGGGACTGGTTAATAACCTTTCTTTGGAAAAAAATCACCTTGCTACTTTAGAAAGCCCTGTGTTATCTAATGAGGCACACGTAGTTCTTGCTCAGTGACTCAGTTCTTGCAATGTTTCGTACACAAACTGCATGTTGGACTTAAAAAGGTAAAATGATATAGGGAGTGAACTAGGCTAGAAAGATGTCTCCATGCACTGCAGATTAGTTTAAAAGATATTTTAAATATGCATTTGTAAGCATTGGTGACTGGGCAAACATGGATATTTGAATCAGAGGAACAATTTGTTATTTATGAATGTCAGATTACATAAATAATTTGCATATCATTTATGACACTAAGGTTTAAACAAACATCAACCTAAACATATGCCCAAAAGTCCTTATAAGCACTTAAATAAATGACATCATCCTCGGTACTTCAAAAAATCAGGTCACTTATTTCAGCACCAATTATGATATAGGAGATTTGAACAAGCCGTTCGTTATTAAAAACCTTGCATAGGATATTAAAATTACTTATGTAAATGGCATTTCCAAATCCATCTGGATAGTAAAGCAATGTAATCTATACACTAATGTGTGATCTTGTATCATGTTGAACATCTTGTTACATTTGCCTCTCAGTGGGAAGCATGTAAAGCTTTCAGTCTTTGCTCATCCTTTTTAGCACAAAAGATGTATCATAATAAATGACGATTGTATTTGGATTGTTTGCTGAGAAGCAGCAGGATTTTTTTTCATGTTGAAAGCAAGAGCAAGACAGAGACAAGGCTCCATGGGAGCCTGTAGACACTGTATTATCGTATATTTGGAAATACTCAATAATCACTTGGGTTCAGGCTTCTATAAAGCTTTTGTGAATGCTCTAGGTGCAAAACAAAACAGCATGTTCAGTCCTCTGCTCATTATAAATGGGAATAAAAGGTTCAAATTGTTGAAAAATATGCAGTTGGCTTCATAACAGTAACTTTCAATGCATTTAAAAGGCAAATCTTTGAAATGTCATTAAATATTAGCAAAGTAAAAATTCAGCTTTTCCTTACAGGGCCTTTCTTAAGTATTCCAAAGAGAAACAAGAATAAAAGGCAAATAGGTAACTATGTTTAAGTAATCAGATAATGTAATTTCAGAGACATTCATAATTGTTATATGTTTATTTCTTTTCTTCTGCATTTGTAAGTTTGAAAAACAGTGCTACTGAAACAAACGCTAATGCAGGGTACATTGCGAAGGGAAGAGACACTGGCTGATTTGATGTAAATCAGAGCATCCAGCTTTTTGCAATAAACCTTACAATTTTGACCTGTACTATTCACAGGGCCTGTGCTATTTGCAAGCTATGGAGGCTCGTGTTCAACGCTGTCACCTTAAAAGGCAGAATTACAATGTACTGTCATCTTGTCCACCACAGGAAAAGGAAACGGTATGAGAGAACCCAAACACTGCAAGATGGGATTGCACTGCTCCGTACCGAGGTGTAGGCTGAGCTGCTTCTGTATCCTTGGGACACTTCGCTCCCATGCTGTTGCTGAACAGGGCGCTAATTTTGGTTCGTTACCCTAGCACGTGGTTCTGTTTACGTCCTGCTTTTGAGCAAAGGCTCTACTGTGGGCTGCGGCCCTACCGGGTGGAAATGCATCCGAAGTCAGCGGGGAGGCAGATGGCAGCAGATTCTCCAGGTTGTGGCGGCCATTCGTAGCTGTCGCTTTTCAGCTCAGACCTGCATAGTTTCCTGGTTCCAGATGGCTTCATTTACGCATTTGGGTTTTGCCCTTATTCCTGATCACCGAGGTTGCTGGTTAGTTCTCAGGAGCGGTGTGGGAACCAAGCCTTTGCACCACGGGGCTCGGGTGTCAGCCTGGATGCTGTAAAATTAGTTCCCAGCTGGGACAGGAGCCTGACAACACTCGTCCTCTTCCTCTGCTCTGTGGCTGGAAGGCTCTTCTGTTTCAGCAATGGTCTCAGATTAGAGAAGAGGCAATTAGCAATCCCATGAATGGAAAGGTTGGAAAGCGCTCCTGTAGCCATGCCCTCTTCTCTGTTGGGAAAGGACAGGTGAGAGCTGAGACTTTCCATCCACCATGTCCATCAGAGCTTGACATGGATGGCAGGTTTGCTTTGATGAGTCCAGAGATTTCAAAAGAGATGCTAAAGAGCTTAGCAATCAAAAGGCGTGCATACTTAACAATTTAGGATTTAAGCCCATGCTGTGGCCCGCTGTAAATATATTATACTGTGGCAAACATAAAACTATACATATATATGAATAGTTATCTAAATTATAACACTGCAACGGTCAGAGAGCCAGGGCTTTTCTCCCTTCTAATGTTATTTTCTTTTTTCCTTGTTACCCCCCACCCCACCCCATCCTTCGCATGTTTTCTTCCTCTTATGTAAGTTTTATCGGACATTGAATCCTCTAAGTTTTCCCTTACCCTTACCCATTCCATCAACTACACCTCTAGCCTTATCTCCAGCTCTGTTTTCTTTAACAGTTTTGTTTATGGGTTATTTTCTTTGCCACTGTATTATTCTCTCTCGACCTTGACTGCAAACCCTCTGTTTGCAACTGAAGAGTATTTTGGAAAGTAGCTTTCATGCTGTGAATAAGCTGTCTTACAAGAAATTACAAGATACACGTTCCAACATAATGTTCTTTGACACTGGGATAATTTTATATTCCTGGAGTGCTTCCTTGCCCACCGCCTGGTTCTTTTCTGCTATGATGCCATCCCTCTTTAATTAAGATTTTATGCCCTCTATCCTGTTTGTTTCTTTCCATCTGGTAATTGATCATTATTGCATTTATCCAAATAAATATCAGTGTGGCCTGTATGACAAGTAGGACATCCTAAAGTCAGTAACAGACTCTCCAATTTCTGTTCTTCCACTGTCTATACCATTGACGTCGTCCTTAAATCAATGTTTCCCCATTTGCTTTGCAAGCTATGAATATTATCCTTTTGCTATTGTCTACATACACTTTCACTCTGAGAAGTTTGACAATTTTAATTCCTTTCTTGTGGACTTCTCAAGAATTATTTTACTTTTCTGCTTATAGTTTCAAACACCAGAAATCACTTCAGGGTTCAAATCAGTATCACTTTTCTGTGCTGCACATGCATCCTTCTCATGCTGTTGGTAAAGAAATTGGAAGAAGCTGCTGTTATCCATGGATACACTGTGGACTTCGCTTCCTTGAATTTCATCTGGTCAACTGGCAACAACTTCTCTTTCCAGAAAACTAGTCCTACTGTCCTCACTGATTATCTTGTACAAGTGTTTTGAGAGGGGCTTTTCTTCACAGTTTTCCTGGGTTGAAAACCACTGTGCTATTTACAGGTTCCTGTCTAGTGCTTTTTTTAAGGTTAGCAAAACTGAAGCTACTACATTTCAGTAAGGAGAACAGTGAAGATAATTCTTAACTTCAAGATAAAACTATTTTTACAGTATCAGTGTGAAACACTTTTGGTCTCACTTTATCATTTTCTGCCTTTCTTCACTGGGAGAAAAGGCAAGTAACGTAGTATTGCCATCCACCTATTCCTTCCTCCTACAAAACATCTATTTCTGCTGTGGGTGACAGTTAACATTATTTGTCCCACTTTATCTCGATTAAAGTAGTGGGAGGAAATCTTGTGTCCTGGGGAGCTGCTGTGTGTATATAGCCTCTTTCTCTATTAGGCTAGTGAGTGGGTTGCACCTGAAGTTATAACATGCTTTCTTTCCTCCACTTGAAGGTCAATGGGACAGCCTGGTTGTTAGATAATGTCTTTGTCCACTACCCTCATGCAGTTCAAAACCCCACTTCTCAGAAGGGAAGAAAATCAGGAGCAAATTCAGTCTGCTTGTCTTCTTTTTTTTTTTTTTTAGTCTGTCTTTTTGATGAAGAACAGTAAATTATTATAGTAAAATTCTACCACTCTTAGTTAAATTATTAGTGCTATTTGCAAAGCAGATTGCCTGAACAGGGGATGGCAGAATGTGAAATGTCATCTGCAGAATGGGCAATCGATCATGGTCATCATGCCTCCGTTAAGACAAACCTTCTAGTAAGTAATAATAGATACACGATGAAATCCTGAATGGAACTTAGATAAATGATCAGGGGCTGGAGCACCTCCCGTATGAGGACAGGCTGAGAGCGTTGGGGTTGTTCAGCCTGGAGAAGAGAAGGCTCCAGGGAGACCTTATAGCAGCTTTCCAGTGCCTAAAGGGGGCCTACAGGAAAGATGGGGAGGGGCTTGTTATGATAGGTCAAGGAGTAATGGTCTTAAACTAAAAGAGGGTAGATTTAGATTAGATGCAATGAAGAAATTCTTCCCTGTGAGGGTGGTGAGGCAGTGGAACAGGTTGCCCAGAGAGGCTGTGGCTGCCCCATCCCTGGCAGTGTTCAAGGCCAGGTTGGATGGGGCTTGGAGAAACCTGGTCTGGTGGAAGGTGTCCCTGCCCATGGCAGGGGGGTTGGAACGAGATGGTCTTTAAGGTCCCTTCCAACCCAAACCATTCTATGGTTCTATGATATAAAACTAGAAGCCAAAACAGTCATTTCCTAACATTTCCAAACAGATAAAAACCTAACTTGTTAGAAATTATGAGTATTAGCTACGCTTCCAATTTTCTAAGTCACTTAAATATGATAACAGACATGTTTTTTTGTTCAGTAAAAGGTAAGGAAACAAAAAGTAGTTTCTCCTCCTCTGTTTGGAGTGGATATTTAGATTTGAAAGTCTGCTTTGTGTGGCACTGAAGATGTCCTCACAAAAATAAACTCTTAATTTCTTATTACCTACAGATTATAAGGTACGTTATGCATATATGTATATAAATCCTTGAATTCATACTTTAATCTTCTAATTAGAAGTTTATGTAAAATTATCACAGTCCATTAAAATAAGAACTTTCCCTTTATTAGTTTTTCTAAATTAAACAATTTGTATTTCATATTCTTTATTGGTGAATTATACCTTCAAAACCAGATATACAGTAAGGTTAGGAAAGTAAGAAAATACCTGTAAAAAAATGCAACTAAATTACAAATAACAGGTAAGGCACCACTTCTCCAACTTTGGTGTCTAAAGTTAGGAGGAAAATAAAAGCAGTCTTATAAGACAAAGTAAATGTGACTTGGTTTTCAGAGGAATTGAAAAGTTGTCACCTCTGATTATCATAGAAGCTGGCAGGACTCGACACTTTTGAAAAACGGGACATACTTATTTAGGAATACAAGTGCAAATTTAATGTCTGTCTGTCTCCACCTAATCAAATGATGGAGCCAAAGAATGGCTCTTGCAGAATGTCATTAAAGTTTCCTATTTATTTTTATGCATTTGTGACTGTGCCATTCCTCCTCCTGTAGAAAGCGAACTTTAACATATTGGGGTTCTGAACCTGGGAATGGTAGAGCAGGTCTTTGGATCTTGAGCTTAGTGGTTATTATTTTATAAGGCTAGATCAATACGCAATGAGCAGACAAACTCACCTACTGTGGTATCTGGGACACGATGGTCTTGAACCTGATTTTCCTCTACGGTGGGCACTTCTTTGTTCTCCCAGGCCCTGCCTGTGGATACTGTGAATCGGGCAGCGTGGCTAGAGCCTTGCTGGTGAAGACGGAGGCAAAAACCCTGTTGAGTCCGCATTGTTAATGTCCACAATGGACATTAAACAACTCTAGAGATATTTTCTGTTAACATATGTGTATTGTCACTCATATTTCTACTCCCTGAATGTTACACTTCTGCAATTTGGAGGGGGATCTCACTCACCAAATTCTATAGAGTTTTTGCAAATTCTATCTGAAATAATGTGTTGATTGGATCCTGTGTTATGACATCTGGAACACTAGCCCCAGCTGTCTTTGGAACCAGTGTTCATGTGGCATCAAAATGAAGCAAAGCAAGCTTACTCATTTACATATTTTGCATATTTATATAACCACCATTTTCCTGTATCAGTAAAAATCTGGGTGCAGAGACAAATCAGTCCAGCTCCATTGATTTTAAAGGACCTGGTATGATTGACACCAGCTGAGATTTTGGCCTGCTGTGTTTAGCTGTGGTTTACATTGAATCACATAAAACTGAGAAACATGCTGTGGCAAATATGTAGACGTGATTTAAATCTTCTCTTGAGAAGCTTCTGCACAACAGTACTAATTTCAGATCCATGAAACTTTACAAGCATAAGAGCTGGGGTAAAGCAAAAGCAGTACTGGACCCACGAAATAAGCCTGAAAATTATTTCTAGCAGAGAGTACTGGGATGTAATGAGTAAAAGCTGTCACAGTATCTGAAATTACGCTGCTGTGGCCACTGCATAGGTGCAATGGTACCTCCAAGATACATTTCTGCTGGAATATTATTTCTTGATTTACTTTTCAGCTTCCCCTGCAGCTGGAGACTCTCCCTCAGTTTTAATGAAAATAAAACCACAGCTGGGTAGGAACATCATCTCCTGGAAAACAATGAGTTCTTCACACTTCATGGAATAACATAAATAAACAAAAACCACAGTAGGGTATCAAAGTTTACACAGCGGAGTCAGTGACTGACAGAAATAAAGGAAGGAGGTCCAGCTGAAAACACAAGCTTGGGGAAACACGGTCTCAGGGAAGGTTTTTCTGAGGAACACCAGGGGTGGCTCCGAGCGCGGTTTCCCGGGGAGGGGATGAGGTCTATAACCGCAGCTGCACCCACGTGCAGGCTTACGTTCTTCTGGTCACCTGCAAAAGCCAGGACACACCTGCAGCGTTTGAGAAGGGATTCAGGCGTGGTAGCTGTTGGTAACCATATAACTAATCCTAATGGACTTTACTGCAGGTTTTCTTAGACATATGTGCATGTGCGTGCATGTACGCATGTTTTATATACAAACAAATGCACACGTGTGTCCATTAAAATCGTTTGTATGGTTACCGAAAGTTTAACAGTGTTGTGTTAAATAGGTGGAAGTACTGTGTTACTGAGGTGACTACTTGATATATTAATAGATTTAAATATTGTTTTTATAAGAGGACATCATCAACTTGAAATCTCACTTGCATCCGAAAGTACTTTTGCTATTTCAAAGCATACATAAAGTTACGATAACTGTAAGGTAATAGGGGTTGAAACATTTCTGTTTATTTAGCATGTTTGACAGCTTTTCACATATGGTGGGTTTCCCCAGGTACTCAGTGTCACCTTTAGTTGTAGAGGTCTTGCTGAAAACAAAGAGAAAAATCATTCTCAAGGGGAGAATTTTTCTGCCTTTCTCTCTTTACTACCTGTCCCTGATCCAGGAATATTTTTAAACATGGCTTTAAATGTAAGCGTGAAAAAAGCTGAGGAAAAGGATATTATTTGTATGCTTTGAAAAAAAACACTTCTGTAAAGTTCTCCACTAGATCAGGCTCACTGCCAGGGTAATTAATGGGCAGATGTAGTCCTTGAAACTACTTTTAACTCAACTCGTGAAACTGATTCAATTTTAATTCGATAATCTCCCTTTAATGGTGCTTATTGTACAGTCAGTGCTAGTTAATAGGAATATTTCTTTGCCAGGAAGCAGTTTCATGGAATGTATTTAATGGATATTTCAGACCTCATGCCAGATATGATGGATACCTGAGAATTTATTACCTTCATATATGCAGTAGTCCCTTGAATAATATCTTTGAAATTTGAAAAAATGTTGCATTATTTTTCAAATACGTGGAGATATCATAGAAGGGAATAGTGCTATCATTACAGCTTTAACAATGCAGTTTACATTTCTTCCATTTTTACAGCTGAAAATGAGCCCTGTTCTACGATTATGATATCTTCTGATCCTTTTTATGTGACAGAAGGGCATATTTACATTTTATCCATCATGATGAACTAAAAGTAAGCCTTAGGAAATGCATGCATTTGCTAGAGGCAACCTTTGGTTTACACTAGAAAGAAACTGCAGCTTTGGTGCTCCAAGGATGGATTGCCTTTTATAAGTAGACCTGTCTCTGTACAGCTGTGTTTGAGGTCTGGTTTGAGCATGGTAATGAGTAAAAAATGTAAAGGAAAGGAGGCAAGTGATTTTGAGAAGGAAGTGGACTGAAGTTTATTTTTTCTTGATACGGTGTGAGATTTGGCTCTGCTCTATACCTCCACAACAGAACCTTTATTATACTTAGAGGAGTGGCAGTTTTACCATCAACTTCCCACACTCAGTTTTTCAGCAACATCTCTTGTTAGTTTTTGTCGTCTTTCTTATTTTTAATTGCCCTTTACAAGAAGACTGCCAACACATTCTAGCCGTATTTAAAATTGGTAGGTTAAGGAAATAGAAGAAAGATTTTATTTTATTTTTCCCCTTATTTTATCTCTCGCATTGAATTTTGGCTCAGCTTGGGCAAAGTCTTCCCTAAATGATGGAATATTACACCATTACACAATTGCAGTTTGTCAACCAATTAGTTGCAAGCAATTTGTTCAGCAAGACTGTGGGAGGAATGACCATGGAGTGAATGAGCTGTGTGGAAGAGAGCAGTGGCTGTAATGGGAAGGGGCTATGAATTACTTTGTCGTGAGCAGAAAGGCTTCTGTTAATCTGTTCAGAAAAAAGAGCAAAGCAGTCTGTTTGCCACTTCCTATATGGTTTATTTCCTTGGGTTTTGAGATGTAGTTTAGATCTCAGAGACTATCTGCCCTCTTGGCTTTAGTTAATGTCTCTATTTTATCTCCATTATTTAAATAATTGACAAGTTTCTGGAGTTCAGGATAGTTAGGAAGGGGCTTGAATTGCTTCTTGGTTTCAGTTTGGCTTCAAAATAATAATTAAAAAGTGCAGTGTTTCTTCAGTTACACAGCAGTCAAAGTACTGTCAGACAAAATAAGAACTTACTGTTCCAGGATCAACTTACATAATTAAAAAAAGAGAAAACAGGAAATACGTATTTTATTAATTTGTTTTGTAGATGGAACATCTTAAAAGGCCATTTGCTTCAGTGGGTCCAAAATATAATTTATACATTATGTTGGCTTTATAGCATTAGGCTGCCTAAAGCAATAACACCCAACAGCTGAAGTAAAATGTGTTGTCAAGCAAATAGTGAAAGAGGGAATTAAAGGGAACACCTGTGTCTTGTTATTAGAAATCATATCCATGCTGGACTTGTGATAGCCTAAATAATACAAATTTAGCTAGAAGTAACAAAGCAGATGGAAACATCTGTATATTGTATGCGGTGACAGTTATTGGACAGTAGACTATCTGGCCCTGTTTTTCCCCTCAGTAAACATTATTTGCATAGTAGTTTTCATCCTTTGCATCTTTACCTTGAAAAGCTTTGATGTCTGATGAAGATAGCATAGTTTATATTAGAAGATTAGTACAGGGCAACAGTCTAGTCCTGATATAAATACACAAGTCCAGATGTAAGTCATGTAAATGTCCAGTACAGAGGTACAATGAACATACTGATTGGCATAAGTGGAAAATAAAACATAAAAACTTCCTTGAATGTACCGTTTTCTCACTGTCCTGGTTTCGGCTGGGATAGAGTTAATTATCTTCCTAGGAGCTGGTACAGCTGCTCACTACAACACTACACTCCAAACCGCAACACTCACCGAGTGAAAAACTCGGAGGAAAAGGTGTTGCGATGTCAGGTATGGCTTAGATAACAAACAGCACAGCAAATGCAGCCAGATTGGCACATCATCATAAAGCTTAAGTCAAAGGAGTTTACTCGCCCTACCATCAGGTGTCTACACTGGAGCTACAGAGCATGCAAGCAAGCTGGCCTGTTCTCGTCAGCGTGCTCAAGGGAATGGAGAAACCGTTCAGCTGGGCAGGTGTCAGCATCTGTTTTAGTGTGAGCTGAATGTCTGTGCTGCCTCCACCACCCGTATTGACTGGGTCTTCCTCTGGCTGTCATGGCAGCTCGGACGCTGACCTCGCTTACAGACCCTTAGGCTGCAAGACATCTTAAGCGGAGTGTCTGAAACCCAAAGCTGAACCCCACCTTCGTAGTTCCCTTACGCACAGATTCAGTTCCTAACATCACAGCATCTGCAGTACATCAGTCACCCTGACTCTGTCTTAATTTTTAAGAGAACTTTCTTAGATGCCACCCGACCATCATGGGAAAAGATTTTTTCCTGCTGGAGTCACACATTTTTGTACATAGTATCTTCTTCAGCCAAGATTTCTTTGCAGAATGGAAAGAAATGCAAAAGCAACAATAAAACAGATCGTATGCAATGTGCAAAGCGTACAGGACCTTAAAATGAAATATATTACTCTTTGTAAGATGAATTTGAGTGAAAATTCTGCAAAGGAGAAGTCTTAAAAAGTGTCCCCTCTTTATAAAATACTGAAAGGAACCCGGTGCAATAAGTCTCTTAGATCCAGATTTTCTTTTTCATCCTTCTAAGATGTAGCATTAAATATGATTTCTTTTTTTTCAGCTGGAAGGTGTTCTGTACTTTGTCAGCAGGCTGAGATAGTTGCACACTGGGCACATTGGGCCAGAATAATAACTCTAAGATGCTACAATGGCAGATGCTAAATGAAACCTTGAGATAGATGAAGTTAACAATACATGGGATGATGAAAAAATACTTTTCTGGGAGTGCTTAATGACATGTATTATGGTTTTTGAGACATAAAAGTATTCCAAGGGGATATATTTGGAGTGTGACTAAGAACTGACTTCTTGCCTGTATAGACTAAGTGAAGCTTCTAAACTGCTGTTCTTCACTCTGTCTTTTACATCTAATGCTTCCAAAGAAAATGTTGCCTAATGCACCTATCTGATTGTGGAACTTCCTTCTGACAAAAGAATTTCTTCCTCAGACCATCTAAGCAATCCATTATCACATTCGTGTTTCTGAATTCATTTTTGTAACTTTTTGACATAAATATAGGCTTTAGGTGTTACTGCTGTTCACATAAATACACAATCCTTTTAAAATTCTCCCAGTGTAGTTGTCTCAATGATTTCTTACAGATGATCTACAGAGGCCCCATTTTGCATAACTTGATGGCTTTGAGTTGCTTTCTGGGGATATCTATGGCTAAGCACACTCATTGTTAAGAGATTCTTCTGATGCAAGAAGAACAGTCATCATAATTGCAGAAACAGTAATTGATTTTACTTTAGCTTTTCCCTTCATTCCACTGAATGTATTAGTAAGAAAGTCAGTCATGCACTTTTCAATTCTTCATCTAGCTATTGAGCATTTTATATAATAAAAAGGAAACATACTAATGAAATTACATTTCTTAATGTATTATTCACCAATCTCCAGGGTTTCAATGCCATTTTGTATTGCTAAACACTTACTATATTCATTATTTAACATGCAACAAAAATGCAGATAAGCTAGGCCATTTGGGTGGTAGATCAGAAGGCAGAGAATATGAATTAGTCAACGAATGTCTTTTCATATCAAATCTTATTATGCTCTACTACCAAATTCTCAGAAACACTGTAAAGAGAAAAATCTCTATTTTAAAAAATTCCTTGCAGACCAGCTTTCCCTAAAATAAAATTAATCTGTTGTATTCTCACCTATTTATCTTCTTCCTCATTTGGAAGGTAGCCATGGCTCTGTCTCATCTTTAGACTCAGAGACCACGTCCCTATTTTCTGACCTTCCTTACTCTGCATTTCCAAGATACTAAACACCTTCCTAGATCTCTTAGTCTCTACTTACATATCGCCCGTACATATCAATGACAGTTGTTGTCGTGTTCTATGGCATAATGCTGCCTGGTGTACTTTGTTGACAGATTCTGCTTGTGAGACTTTGTCTACTGTCCTCTAAATCCTTGGTGGCAATCAACCTGGTATAGCTGATGAAGGCAGGAAAACTATAGAAAAGGAAAAACAATGAAGAGAAAAAAATAGTAGTGCTTTCTCTAATCCAGTGAAGTTTACTGTTGAAAAAGGGAAATTTAATGTCTTCTGTGTTTTGTACCACTTTTGTAGGGCAGAACCCAGGATTCATACCTCACATAACTGCCTAAATGTCTCCAGTAATTACACTGTCCAGTTAACCCTTTTATAGGAATTGGGGTTTCATCTAGATCCTGTACCATTTGTTATGGGTGGGCTCACTTATGTCTTTAATAACCAGTCTTGGTATTTTGGTTAGGGTGTGACACTCCTTTAAGGACTTGAGTCTTCTGAAGCTTCATGACACATTGAGACGTCCATGGTAGCTCTTGTCCTAGACACTGGTATGACATTTTTTATTCAGTCAAGATCCAAACCTCCAAGATATTTCTTTATGAAGTCATTATAAAACCTGAAATTCTTTCCACTTGAAAGCTCTTTCCACATGAGATGGTCTGGCTGAGGCTGTCATGTTCTTTTGTCTTCAGAAAACCTCAGGGCAGAGTGCCATGCCATTCCTGTATCCATTTTCTTTCTGCCTCAGCTTGTCGCACCATTATTTGTTCATGTTCTGGTTCCTATAGTGCTCTGAATTATATTTTACTCCTGTGTGTGCCCTTTGCTGACTTTGGTGGTTCTGTAAAAATCCAGTGGTCGTTGACCTGTGTGCCGGAATATTAGCTTTCACCTAAAAATAATAAATTTTTAACCTGCATAGTTAATGGGGAGGAGGGAGAGGAAACAACCCCAAACTGCAAATCGTGGCCCACCTAAGCCCCAGAGATTCCAAAACCTGAAGAAAAGGCTCCAAAGCCATCAGTGTACTACCCAAAGGTGAAATTTAAAAAGCTGTTGAATAAAAATGAGCCTGATTTTGGAGGAACAGACTCATGATTGCTGAACACTCCTGCCTGGCAGGGCAGCGGTGGGAGCACCTGCAGTGGAGCCCCGCTGTGGAGTTAGCCTCCTGCCAGCTTTTCCCCATGTGCTGGTAGCAGCAAAACCTGCAAATGCTCCACTGGGATTCCTGGTAGGGAAGTGTCAATGTATTTCATTTTACAGGTGAGCCCCAGAGCAAATTATACTAATAAGGATTCCCAAAATGGGTATTTGGGAAGGACGGTGTTAGAGCATAATGATGGATATTGCAATGGATATGTTAATACTTAATTAGATAACCTACTTATAGACATCTCTATAGCACTCATTACCAGAGCAGCTGTGATCTGATTATATCAGCAATCTGAACTTTATCAAATCATTAACTTACAGCATTAACAGTTTGGGAAAAGAATCACAACATAAAATGGCTGGCATTGCTATTACTGTAATACATGACATAGCACATTGCAACTGATGATTACCCATGTGATCAATCCTTATTAAGGTTAATACCTGTATGTTTGTCAACCATGGAGCATTATAGTTTTAAATAACGCAACGCTTAGGAGGTGATACTCCGGTTGAAATATGATCTCTTTGAAGAAGCTTTATAACTGTGCATAGTCTTAGACTCTTTTGGAAGCAAAGTGCAGTGCACGTGTTCCTGTGTACCTTGTGACACAGTTGCATGCTGTACATGAAATAAGAAGGCCCCTGTTTGACAGTGCCGCCTGGAATAGGTGCCAGAAAACGTGCTTGGCGGTCTGCGAAGGAACTCACGCAAACCAGGTGGGAGTTTCTGCGTTCCTGAAAACAACTAAAATGTGTCTGACATTGCTATAATTTAGGAAGTCTGGAAGGATGCGGAATGAAAAACACATTTCTTTCACCCTCCGTCAGCTGCTGTGAAGAACTCATGTTTTGCCGTGCCGACAGATAGCGCGCCAGACTGGCCCGTTAGAAATTCTGGTTAGTACCTACCTGCATCAGGACTGGAGGGCAGCACTCACGTTAGGTAGGGCTGAAACCTGGATTGCGCTCCTTTTCCAAAATCAGTTGTGTATTTATTCAAGAACTTTTTTTTCTCACTCGCTAGAGTGAATGGCCTCATTTAGGGTTACAGATTGAGTCAGCTTTCTGCTAACATTCCTTGAGTGAAATGTGCTGCTTCTGAAAGGGTGTTAGGCTGACAGCAGTAGAAACTGAAGTCATTTGCTTATCCACAAAACAGGCTCGGTGGAATCAGTGTCACAACACGTTTGCTAACACATATATCTAGTTGCAGTTTTGTTTTTGTTTTTTTACACTTGGAAAGCACGATGTCTAAAGTGAATGCAGTCTTTCAGTGCCATGATCCATAATCTTCTGGTCATTCAACTTTGAATCTGCAGCAATCTGATCCTGTGTGGGTTTTGTGTGAAACAAAAGAAGCTGGTTCATTGAACTGAGACCATCAATTCATTCGCGTATGCCCCCAAACAAGCCCTAGTCACAAATATCGTAAGAAAACTAACATTGTGAAGGCATAAGTCAGAACATTATTTATCACTCTCCTTCAGCAGATCCAATATTTTTCATGTTGTCTTGTTTGTAATCTTTCTAAAAGAAGAATCTGAAAAGGACAACGGGATTGTTAGCATATTCCCAGTCTACATCCCACTTCAGCTCTTTTTGATTTAATCTTTAATATCTATTCTTTTAATCGAGAAAGAGACTGTCTCTCCTGTCCGCAGTCCCCAAAAGATATTAATTCAAAATCACATCAAGGCAAAGACTCTTAGTCACTCAACAGGAATAAAGGTATAAAATCCCAGTAATTACATTCTCTCTTCCAAGCACTGTGGTCCCCCAGTGAAATGGAAAGAATAGGCCATCCCACTGGGTCCCTTATAAAACCACGCTAACATTACAGAATCCCGAAGGCACAGGAAAATGTGATAAAACCGTAAGAAAAAACCTATGTCTTATCTGTTCATGAGAAACCCGTAGGGGCCTGTGACGCTTAGGCTTTTATCTCATGCTTCAAAATACTTCTCTCCTTGGAATCTAGCAGAACGTTTCTGACCATCATTGGACAGTGTCCGACTGAAAAGACTTCCTTACATACCTCAGACTGGCAGAGCTTGTTTTGTGGGTGACTGTGCAAAAGTTGTGTCATTTGTTATTTTCCTATCTGATTGTTTCGGAACATTTTGGGGTTTTGCAACTCTTATTTTGAGTGAGTATTTTGTGAACGTGCTTCAGTTTAAATGAACCAAAGGGACTCACGTCTCTGTGGATGTTGTGGTGCTTGCAATGACACTGGCAGGTTTTCGTGATTGGGTGGTATAAGCATGCATATTAAAGACAGCCTTAATGGCCCTGATCCAATAAAATGTTAATAGGAGTCTAATAGTAAAAGCCAGCACAGTCTTGCTGATTTCAGTAAGATAATGCAAAGATTTCATTGTTTTCTGGATTGAGACTAGAGTGGATTACTGCATTTGGCATGTAGATTGCACTGAGAGAGATCTCCCATATTTAACATTATTTCTTTAAAAAAATTATTAACTTTTTTGTGTACATTTCTGGGGAGTGAAGAACATTTCTAGATGCCTATGCAAACATTTTGTTTTGCCTAAGATATTTTCTAAGAAAGAAAAAAGATCAAAAGTACCACACCCCAAAGTAAATTTGCAGTTTTCATTCAAAAGATGCAAAAGGATGATTTTGGTGCTTTTACCACTAAACCAAAAGCTAAGCCCTCCTCTGCTCTATGAAAACCCATTATCTCCTCATGTGAAGTAGGTGACTAAATCCATTAAATGTGAAGAAAACTATTTAAAAAAGGAGGAGGATGGTACTGAGAACCAGATTCTTGGTTCCATTCATCTGCCATAAACACAAAGAGAAAGAATATGGATCCTTAGGCAGAGTAATTCTCAGTTTACACTCATAAAACTGAGAGTAGCTTCCTCTTAAGATCTCATTTTTATTTATAAACAGAGAAAGACATCTTTTAGCACCACTAGGCACAGAGGTTTTTGGTTTTTTGATGGTATGCAACTCCGGGCTCAGTCCTGAGAGTATTTTGTGCATACTCTTATTCCTATTAACAGGATTAAACAAGCTTTTTAAGTTGACAAGGTTAATACGGTGCTAACTAATTTATTACTTTGAGTCAAAATGGAGAATGTCTGAGGAACTCTTGGGCAGGATATAGGAAAGTTTTGTGGGCACCTTGCCTCCCATACATGTTCATCAAAAGATGGCTCTGAGATCATTAAGGAACACTGCAGAAGAAATAAGCATCCTAGGTATGTTTGAGCATTGATGCGAGAGCCGTGCATGGAAACTCGACACCCTTCACACTTACCAGCTTCAAATTTGCTGTTCTTTACAGCTATCTAACAGGAAGAATATTCACCTCATACAACCACAGCAACCGATTGGCTTAGTTCGTAGTCTTTACTCCAAAGAAGAAAGGAGATGAATCATCTTGGAGTAAAAAAATGACAGTTGAGGGGGTGAGTTCTCTTTAAAGATGCCAAGATACAAGGAACAGTGTGCAACCTTACATTGCAACAGGCTTTGTGGGTTTGTTTTCCTTCTAGCACTTGCATTTGTGTTGTTAGTTTGCCATCCATCCCAGGTGCCACTGCAGAAATGAGCAGTTTATGAGGGAAGAAAAAAGAAAAGTTATCATCAGTGAGATGGCACAGAAATCCAAAAATATGGAATGAAATAAATGGCAAAATCTTCTCTTTGTTGACATGCCAAATTCTAGCTAAAGAAATCAACTGCAGCTTGAAAAGGGTCCTGCCAGAATTTCTCTGCAATCAAATCAAAATTCAAACTGTGTCTTGGAGACCCTATGATTTTATTGCCACTCATGTGCATCCCAAGTAAGCCACCAGTGTCTAAACTTTTCATACACTGGGCAATTTGTCAGATTCTGAAGATGACACCATAATTCCCATAGCATATTTTTGTACTGAGTAATGTTTTCTGCACCTTATTCAGTACCATGTGTTCTGCATACAAATAACCTCCAACATTAAATGCTTCAGTGAAGTGCTTTTCACCTTATCTGTAAATAACTTAAGAACAATAGGGACAGGTGGGGGTGAGTAAGGGAAAGGGCTTCTGTTTTCAGTAACTAACATATGAAAAACACAATAATCTCATGGACTTCTGCAGACAAATTTCCTTTTATGTTCACTAAATACTGACTTTGAGCAATATTGGAACTGGGACATTACGCAAGGCAGACCAGAAGACCCCAAATACTAGGCGGGAGGCGACAGCCCCTCAAAACTCTATGGGAAGTGTTTTCCCACATGGAGGAGGAATGCATAACATTCCTTAAACGTCATAGCATCATATTAATTCCTTTGATTCTCAAGCTTTCATTCAGTTGAAATATGGCCTTAAAAACAGCTCAGTCGTCACATGAATGGAATACAATTAGAGCACATTTCGTGGGCCGTTGCGTACTTCTTTGGTTTTGGTGGGGGTTTTATATTTCTCAAATTAGGAACCAAGTTTTAGAAATACAAGGAGAGTTTCATGAACATGTCTGGTTTCATAATGACTTTCTCCAACATCCCTTTCAAAGGATGTCATAACTCCGAGTTACCTCTGTTCAAATGAAATGATTTAGCTTCACGGCTGACCCGCAAGGTGGGTCTTTGTGTTTTATCGTGTTTCTGGCAATTTAACCTTCCACCCTGGTGTGCGGCAGTTGCAGGACTCACACATACCTATTTCCTCCTTCCTTTAAGAAGAGTCAAAGTTGCAATTTTTTCAGGCCATAAAAGTAAATTGAGAAATTATTATTCTTTCAATTGTGGGAATGCTTTCCTGCAAGGTTACAGTAAAACTGTAGGAAGGAATTTAGTCTTCTGAAGTTTACAAAAATGCTTACTGGAATTGGATGAATTCAGATTTTCCTAAGCAAAATTATTTTCCTATATTCTAGTGTCAGAAGCTGTGAGGAGTTTCAGTTGCTAGGAACATACATATAGTATTCCAGTGTTATTTTGTGGCTTTAAAAAAATGGAACATCCAAATATGGTTAGGTATTCGGTATGAAACAGCTGGCAGCCATCTTAAAACCTTTTGCGTTCCCTCAAAAAGTTGTTGTAGGTTTTGAAACAACTCTGCTCAAAACTTTGCACGTGTAAGTAGAAATTAAAAACAGAGTGCTTACAGAAAAACACACAGTGCAAAACTGAAAAATAAAAGGTTAATCTTGTTTCCATATGAGAGGGTTAAAAAGTGCTGAAATTCAGTTGAGCAAAAATGTTCCATTTGTGTTAACCTGTATATTTTAACACGAAAGATCCTCTAAGGACTGCAGTTTGGTAAGTTGTAAATAAAACTATACACTATGAGAATTATTGTAGTATATGTTACTATGGAGATCATTTGAGAACAAACATATAAAATTGTAGGTTGCTTTCTTTCAGGAATTGCAAAAATGGTTTTTAAAACCTTTAAAGGAATTTGTTCAATTGCAGTATTTAAAAGAATAAAGTAATGGAAAACATGTATCTACTTATTCACAGAATTTCACAAAGTGAGGAGATCTTGATGACAGACATGTATTTGGTGATGGGAAAAGTAGGCATCTTTTATTTGTCTAGTTAGAACTGATGGAAGATATTGTTAGTCCGCAGCAGTGGAGTATTCAAAAACTCATAGGGTGAGGTTTGCCAATCCAAATAGCGCTTAGGGGAAATTGGGGCTATTTTCAAAGCTCATTTATTTGCTGGATATTTATGACTGCTATATGTACTCTGAGAAGTTATTCTAAAAGGAAAACCCCAATTTAAAGAGGACAGAAGTAGATGAGCATTTTTTTTTAAAGAGTGTTCTAAGTAAGTAATTTGTAGGCTTAATCTGTCTATGTTCAGTGGCATAAGAGGCTGCAAGTAGCATAAAGTTATGTCATTTTGCATTTTAGTTTTCTCTTTAGGCTTGGTAGAGAAATATCTCACTGTTCACTAGGAATAGAATGTGGGAACCAGTGAGTAGTGTAATGACGGGATACACATCTGAAATTAACACATGCTGTTATGAAATACAAAGGGGTGAAAAGGGAATTTGGAGCAAAAATAAAAGTAAGAAAGAAAACTGAGCAGAAATTTATAAAAAGATGGAAGAGTGAAAGTAAAAGAAAGCAAAGTAAAAAGAAAATAAAAGATAAAGTTTTATCGAAAGCTATTTCAAGTCTTCACTTCTGCAGTGGTCATTTCTAGTCTTCATTTGGCTTTGATGCTTTTTTCAATGGATTTTCTCTGTGCCAGTTCTCTTTCTTGGCCGTTCAAGTAGCTCAGAGATGCTTCTCTCCATTTTTCTTATTTGCTTTTCTTCACATTTGTCATCTCTCTTCTGAAGAAAAAAACGTGGCTCCTGAGGGTATTTCTTCACTTGTTTTTCAGGATTCTGCTCATGAAAAGGGTGGTTTCTTAGAAGCTCTGATAACCAAGCCCAGTTGTCCCTGTGCCTAGTTTTCTACCCCCTTTCCAACGTACTTTCACTCCGGATGTTTTCTGGGGCCTCAGTTTCTGTTATTGCCAGTACGGCACCATGTTTTGTGTTCAGGCTAGTTTAAGGTTATGGTCTTTGCAGTCTTATTGATCTTATTAATTTTGAAGAGGACGTAGGATAAGAGTGCCAAGCTTCCTTTCTGGAAGCCACACACTGAAAAATTTGAAGCCTGTCTTCTGGTTCAGGCGTAGAGACCATGGGCATGGGGCAGTGTGACAGGGAAAAGAGAGCTCCAGAAGCATTTCCAAGCCAGAGAGGACAGTGATTCTCATGTCGTCATACCATGAGACTGCAAGAGGGGCTGTTTGGTTCCCAGGATGACCAACCTATAACACCATCATCAGAAGCCCTCACTGTCTCATGTCCTCCCACAGGTGTGAAGGACTTTACCCAGCAGCACATGGCATAATGAGAGCATGGGAGCTACTCTTGAACATCTTTGTGAGAAGGGTAGAAGAGGTCATACAAAAGCTTTCTGTTTTGGCCAAAGTTTCATCGGTTTAAGATACTTCTTGCCCACTTGGTATTTCAACTGAGCTGGATTAACCTTTAGTCAAACCAAGTCATACGGCTTTGCATTTGCTAGGGATCAAGAGTATAGACACACACACATATATGCACACAGTGACTCAGCTGAAAGAGCAGTCTAATTTTCCTTATTTTAAAAGTCATTTATTTTGCATTAAGTTTTAACTTTTCCCTTGTCATAAATGTGAACAAATTCCGTTTAAGCCAAAAGATACCCATTTAGTGACTTTGGTCACAATGTATCCTCATAGCTTCTTTATTTATAATTTTAATTGGGGTAGCTCAGCTTTCTTTTGAGAACAAAATAGTAGTCAAGAAGAGAATGAATTCTGAGGCACTTGAGAGGGAAATAACTGAAACTAGCTATTAAAAACAGAAAAGGAAATGCAGCACAGATGACTGTGAAGTACTTTACATTCAAAGCAGAGATGAAAGCATTGTGAATTTAAATTAGTGTGATGACCTACAGAAACTACGGCAAGGTCTCTGGAATTATTCAGCCCTGGCAACCAGAAGGTGTTCAGATTTTGTTTTATTTAGAGTTCAAGTTAAGCACAAGCACTGCTAGCAGTCATTTCACCCTTCACATGGAGGAAGCACTGCGGAGAACTATGTTTTTCTGAGCAGTTTCTGTTGCAGCGCTCCACATTGTGGTGTTGGAAAATAGCGTTGCTCCATTTTTTTTTCCTCTTTTTTTCTTTTTTTCCTATTTCTGTTTTTCCCTTTTCCTTTCCCTTTCCTCTTTCCTCTTTCATAGAATCGTAGAATCAATCACAGAACAGCCCAAGTCGAAAGGGACCTCAACAGATTATCCGGTCCAGACTTTCATGGGAAAGGGAGCCTAGATGGCATTATCCAGCACCCTGTCCAATCGCATCTTGAAAAACTCCAGCGATGGGGACTCCACCACATCCCGAGGAGGTTGTTCCAGTGATTGATTGTTCTCACTGTAAAAAATTTCTTTCTTATGTCAAGATGAAATCTCTCCTGGTGCAACTTATACCTGTTGCCCCTTGTCTTCTCCATGTGCTCCTTGTGAAGAGAGAGCCTCTGTCCTCTTTGTAGCTGCCCTTAAAGTACTGGAATACTGTGGCGAGTTCCCCCTGAACCTTCTCTTCTCCATGGATAAAAGACCTAACTCCTTCAGTCTTTCCTCACAGGGCAGGTTCTGCAGCCCTTTGATCATCTTCATGGCCCTCCTTTGGACCCTCTCCAGTCTGTACACATCTTTCTTGAGTTGTGGGGACCAGAACACGACACAATTCTCCAGGTGCACTCCTCTTTCTTCTTTCCTCTTTTCCTTTCCCTTCATTTTGTTGCTGAAATAAAGAGCTCTGCTTAATTCTCATTCTTTAGATTTATCTTCTGATGCTTTCTTACTCTCTTTTTTCAAAAAAGAGTGAAAACTTGAACTTTTAAGGCATCTAAAAGTGGATAGCAAGTAAGATCATCCACTCACTATTTCAGCAGACTGTTGAAGCCTTGTTAAAAGTCTTACTTGCTTTTTCATGAGAGTTGTGAGTCTCTGGAGCCTAGTTCACAAACTTTAAATGGATAAGGTTGGCAATATTGGGAATCAAGCTTTTGAAATGTTTCGAAGAGGATGATTCTTCATTTCTTAAGGTCCATCTTTGAAAAGGTAAGATAGATTCCCCCCCGCCCCCCCAAAACAGAGCAAAATGAATCAGGCTATTATGATAAAGTAATGATACTTGCTTTCTTTTAAGCCTAATAAGTGCAAACACATTTTTCATTGAAACCAAAAAAGACATCTCAGCTGGGAAAAAGTTTAGAACTTAGGTTTGCTTCTTTCCTGTATTGTATCCCTGGACAACCAACCTGTAATTAGAGCATTAAGGAGCACAGTACCCAAATCAGTACGTAAAAGCTGTTTTGGAAATGACATCTACACTATTTGTATATGTGATTAAGTTCTGAATTAGCTGTAATCTCTCAGGGGAAAAAAAAGATTTAAATGCTACTGTGGACAGTTCAGTGAAGACATCTGTTCAGTGCACACCTACAGCCAAAAGGAAAATGTTATGCGCCTTTTATTTCAGTGGAAGCTTTACACAAGAGAGAATGACAGGAGCAGGCTCAGGGTGCTGAGTGCCTGCTTGAGATGTCTTGTCTTTGGCCCCAGTAAGAAAGAGGATATGAGACTAGGTGACCCATTGTTTTGTCCCAGTATGACAATTTCTATGTTCCCATAATGAAAGGAACAAAATCGTATGTGCAGGAAAGAACAGAGAGATCTGCAGATAATAGCCAATTAGTGGATCAAAGGCTAATTAGGTAAGTTCTAAAATAAAGTTTTGAAGGTGATACAGGCAGCTAAGCAGGGAATTGTCACAGGAGAGGATAATGATGCTCTCTATACAGCTCAGGAAAGGACAACCAAAGAGCTCAGTGATGCTTGAAATGGTAAGGAAAAGAAATATGCTTAAATAAATATACTGAAATGAAATTCCTGAAATGAGTGGTTCTGGAAGTCACTGGTGGAATTTGGACCAAATGAATGATGAGACTGATGTAGTCTATTTTAAAATAACTTGGGTTCTATTGTTTATTTCTTAGATTTGAGAATAGTCAACAAACAGTAGAATATGAGCTATTTCATAAATATAAATGTACAGAGATAGATATGCACGCACAGATACGCGCACACACACATACGCACCTTGCCTGTAGTTATCCTGAAGTATATTATTTGAGACTAAAGGCATAAGGCTGAGTTCACTCCTGAATTAATAGTTAAGTGATTGTATAACATTTAGAGAGATCCTCCGCTCAAACAGGAGGGTAACTTGCAGACTGATTTATTCAACTTCTACAGAATCTTACTAGTTTAATAACTACTGGAGGCTATGAATTTTGAAAGAAAGGAAAGAGAGAGAGGTGGATGATTACGCTGCGTGCGACTGCAAGCATTAAACGTCCAGGCAGGTATAAAAGTTGGTAGAGGCAAGTAGAGCCTAAACCAATAATGAAGCTACAGCAAGGACTCCGGTAGGTGTGCGTCACCTTCCTTCCTCTGCATAAGTACACCCTCTCCCAGCAAACCCCGGCACGCGTCCCCAGCGAGAGCCTCGGGCAGCCCTTCTCCCGCTCCCCGGACCCCCCCACGAGACCCGCTCGTGAGGCCGCTCCACGTGCCGCAGCAGCGAGCAGACCCACCCGAAAACCCAGCTTTTCTGAGCTTTTCTGCGGGATCGCTTTTCGGGCAGAGTAGCTCCGTGGTCGTGCGGTCACGTCGGCTGTGATGCCAGCACAAAGGAAATGACGGGAATCGGCCGCCAAGGCACGGTTGCGTTCTGCCTGGGTGTGAATTGTCTTCAGCAAATCGTGAAATGTCACCTTTATGTGTTCTTCCTTCTTCAGTCTCCCAAATTTACAAACCGGTTTCTTTCGCGTACTCCGATTCCTTTTTCCTACATGCAGCCAATATTTGGGTTTTGATATGGTAATCCCCTTTATAAGAAGCAAATAATGGAATATATAATATTTATGAGCTATTATAGTCTGTCTCCAAAAATCACCATGTGAATTAATGTCCTCCCTGCTTCAGTGCTACAGTATAAACTCCCAAACAGCTTGGATGCTGACATACATCAGCTTTCCATCAAACTAATAACCAGAGATACCAAGCAAGCTGAATGACATTCAAACATGCTGAATGTTTCCCTCACCGGGTATTATCTTTTAAAAACTTTTGGGGTGTTCTAAAACTTCACAAAATTGGATGTGTGAATTTTGTCTTTGTTGCTGTGTTTTGTGATTCACACCACTAAGTTCATTCTTTATTAAAGAGCGTGTTGCATTGCGGAGTGCGTGCAATCACTCTTCTTTCTAGGCAAGGTAAAGACTTAGTACCGCGCTCCTGGGGTCACCAAGGACAGACAGTGCTTTCAAGATGTGGCCCCCTGCATCTTGCCTGAAGGTCCTTGCGACTTTCAAAAAAAGCTGGTAAAATAGACTATATAGATGGAGTGTTCCTATATTTTTTTTATTTTTTCTTATTTTTCACATTCAAACATAGGAAAATATTCAGCATTAGGGAAAATGTACTGTCTGAGCTCCGTGCTTGGCAAACTTGACATGTTCAGAAATATATCACTGACACTGTGTTTATTCTTGTTTAAAATACTCAACTTATATCACAAAGGGCAGGCTTAACTTAACTGTAATAATCTAATTAGACATTTAGTAGTTTACGCTAGTTATCTATGCTTGCTGCCTCAGTGATCAGAGCGAGATGGCACCTCCAAAAGCAGTTTGCTTAATCCTAGTATAGGTGCCTAAAAAACAGGGGTGGAAAGAGTTGCCCTCTGGGACCGCGTCGCATAGAGGGCTTAATTTAAGTGAGATGGAGCACACTACTCGCAGTTAACTGTCTTTTCATATAAAATATTCTACTGTCAATGGGAAATAGTAAAATAAGGATTTATTTGGAAAACAAAGGGAAAAACTGTACTTTTGACAATGAATTAAGATTTATTAAATAGGGATAGGACAATGTCAATAACGCTATATTTCCTTTGTTTTACACTTTAATTACAATCTGTGCGTATTTGTTGTATGTGTTTGTTGATTATTAATTTTTGCAGACCTGTACACAGGTTTCTTAGAGGAACTTTGTATTCTTTCAAGGGAGACAGATGATGCATATTATCTAATTAACCAGCACTTCTGGTAGGTTTTTGGTTTGGTTTTTTTTGTTTGTTTGTTTGATTTTTTCCAAAGTATCCTCTGAGCTGATGTGTAGAAATCAAATACGTACTACCAGTAGCTAAAAATGGATGGGCTTTGTTTTGGTTAAAATTTGTGCAGGTTCTGCTTTTTAAGTTGGAAAGCTCTAGTTTGCACTTCATATAGACTACAATCATGATTGTGACTATGCTTCTTTTTCTTTGTCCACTTCACCTTTCATTGTATTTTACGTAGCGTGTCTGTTTTGGGGTTACTTTCTTGAAATCTAGATCCCCAAAAGTGCAGTTTAGGAAAAACTTACGGGCTGAATTTCATACCAATGCAGGGATTCTTTTCATAAATTTTTATCCTGTAAATTGCTCGTGTACATGGTAAATACATGTTCAGCTGTACATTAAGGTGACATATTCCAATTTATATGAGGAAAGTTATTCATGTAAGATCAAGCGTAAAGGTGTTTTAATGCTTTGCATTGTGTGTATGCTGAGAAACCCCCTACCATCCGTTTCGAGCTTTTTAATGAATAATATAACTCCTCCACAATAAGTTCAGATGGTTCTCGCCTCATCCAATAATGCTACAAATTATTTGCTCGCCCCTCTCAGAATGACAACAGCTGCATTGAATGTGTTATCAGGTTTTCAAGGCCCTGGACACTGCACAAACTTTTGATAGTGAATTTGTGCACTTTTGAAGGTGATGGAAGAGTGTGCACCACGGATGTATCATAAACGATCCATTATCCCGCTAAGCAAGTTAGATGTATTTTCTTGTCATAAGAAAAAGAGATACATGGCATTCTTAATGTGTTGCTCAATTCCGGTGATTTTATGGAGCATTGCAGCTGTTTCAGTGTAGTGCTTTTTCATTCTGAAATATAATTTTCTTCTTTATAAATGCACCTTTGATGGCCTTTCCACTGCCACCTGCTTTTCTGGACCAGCCATAATTACACCTCTCTTTTATGGAATGCTTACAACTATTGTTGAGATGGTTTCATCTTTAAAAGCTATTTCTTATTTTCTTAACCAAATGTTTAAACCTCCTACCTTTATATGCGTCGGTCATGAAAAAAATAGGGAAGTGACAACTCTTCTTTTAAAAGCAGAGTTCTTTTCCACAGTTCTGGGTTAAGCAGCTTCACCAGAAAAAAGACCAGAAATACAAATCCTGAAATCAAGCTCAACATTTAAGAAGCTCAGGAAATAAGGGAAAACTGAAGAATAAAAGACATTGCTTCTCTTTTGATCATTGGATACTAACTGAAGTTTTAGAGCTATAGTATAATACTATGCTAATTTTATGTAGAAAAAAATAGCTTGTAAATTGGTTAAAGAGGTCATGGTTTTCCTTAGTCTTCTAATTTAAATAAAAAAAAAAGGTGAGCTCTGAAATGTAATTACGTTAGATTTTTTTTTTTTTATAAGATCATAAGGCCTGTTGTAAAGTACTGTTGATGGGGGGGAGAAAAAGACAGAATAAATTGGGTTTTAAGACAGAAGATTATATAAGTGAAAGACAGGAGAACAAGGCAATTTTGAATCTTCATCTTGGAGAAAAAATCAATGATATAGCTGAGGTCAGTACTGAGTATCATATAGGCTAATGATCTGGATGAGGAAGTAGGCAATGAGTCAGATGTTTATTAATAACAGTGCTGTAAGTCGTTTTACTTAATTAACATGACTGGGCAATTAAAAACCAAAGCTATACCAATGTAGACACCTCTGTCCCTTATGCCCCCTATGAAATTCAACCAAGCTGAGTATAATGCTCATGGGTGAAAATAACTGAAATAACTGATTTTTTTTTTTTTTTTTTTTAATCTGAAAGATGAGAATTCGTGAGAGGAGGATGGAGAGAATGGCACTTCTAAAGAAAAAGTTTTCTTGAGGGAGTTTTCTGTTTCACATTATTTGTGCTGTTTGTGACAGTTTAGCTAAAAAATAACCCACACAGGATCCTCTCAAATAAGAAAATAAAAAAAGCCAGAAAGCAGTGAAGTCATAATGATGACACTGCGAACCAAATAATGTTACTCTCTTGCTTCATTATGTCTTATATCTTTGATCATATGACTTTAAGGCAAACGTTGCTCTGACTGAAACAGCCATCTCACAAAGATGTATATAAAATAAATAGCATCACTCAGGAATGTCCTAGTCTAATGAGGAGCTATTATATAGTTAAAAAAAAAATAAAACCAAACAGCCAACAAACAAACCAAAATCAAACCCCCAAACCAACCAAACAAAAAACCCCTCACATAATAAAAGCAGTCAGAGCTGTGGAAAATGAAGGGGGGGGGAATGAATCTTCTGTATATTATTGAGTGGAGGATGGGGTTGTTACACTACTGAAAGAACAAGAAACCCTTTGGTAAACTTGGCTGGGCAGGCTCGGCCACGCTGAAGGCTACAGAAGCGGATGCGGTGGCAGTTTGGCCCAGACTGTCCTCAGATCCCTCACTTACTGGTATGAGCTCTTTTGATTTCGGCGAAATCAAGCATTTATGCGTGAGCCACTTCAAGATTCTTTTTTCCACGGTGGGAAAGAAGAATCGGGTTTAATGACGAGCACGTGTCTGGTCTTACATCTAAGTAATCCTGACTTGATATCCATTACCTCTCTCATTAAAGAAGCAAAAGCAAAGTCATAATAAAATCTTAAGCGTCAGGGAGATAATCCGTCACCTGCAGGGGTCAGGAAGGCTTTTCCTCTCTCCTGCGGAGAATATTGCCTCGGGTGCGCTGGGCACGTTTTGTCTTGCTCGAGCACGAAGTGTTTGATCGTTGCCAGTGGCAGGCAGGGCACTGCGATAGACCAGTTGCCTGATCCAGCCTGACAAATGCAGGGTGTCTGGGTTTAATTTATTCAGGTTTAAAGTTTGCTTATGACGTTGATAGGGGCATAGCAACTAGCGACGCAGTGTCGTTTAACTTCTCCTGCAGAAACAGTTGCAGTTCCAGAACACACAGACTCTAATTTGCGTAAATTGCTCCTGATGGAATAAGCAATCTGAGAAAAGGGAGAAGAAAAAGTGAGTTTAATTTCTAATGCCACAGGGAGGTCTTGACTGTTCAAAAACTGTCTTTAAATCTTAGAAGCTCTACTTTGAAGTGATAGCTAATGGCACTGGGCAGGAAATAAGCCTGATTAACATTTTGTTAGTAATTTGGAGCACAAAAGATGTACTTACAACAATAGCCAAGACTTATCATCTTCAACTGAACTTGACATTTGTTTAAGAAAAAAAGTAAATTGAAGCCATTAAAATGACATTAAATAAATTAGGATATCAATTTTGTACATTGCTTATCACGTTCTCATTTAAAGAAATATGTTTGGAGATTTCCTGATCTAAGGGGGAATGGTTAACATTTATTTAAATGGATTATGACACATTTATATACATGTTATTCACCAGCTAATATTAATTCATATCACAACAATCTCTGCTGCACTTTAATAATACAGCAAATCAATCAGCAATATCTACAATAAAAAGGCTGGGAGAGATGTATTAGATTTATTGCAAACAATCTACATCTGTAATCTTAAGGCCTTATTCTACAGGATTGATTTGAATTCTTTTCAATGCATGAGGCAGGAGTTATAATTTTATTTTTGCCCTACAGAATAATTCAATGTAAAGCTTGGATGGGCCGCATCTTTTTCTCTTTGGATTCTTGTGGTACCACTACAGTGAATAATTGTAAATGGATTCGGGAAGGGAAAGAGGTTTTCTTGTTGCTGTTGATTTGGCCTTTGGTTTTCATATTTTTAATGAAAGTATTTCAGAGCAATTGCTCTTCTGCTTGGATTTTTTGTTGTTGTTGTTCCATAGGCGTTAGCTCAATTTTGTGTGGAACACAGGAGACAATAAGGGAAAGCTCACAACTGTGAAGAGAAACAATATTTGCCCCTGCATACAGAACTGAATAATCCCTTCAAAATCTATAATCAGTATATCCGAAAGGCATAAACTTTTTGTGAGCACACTGCTTAGATTTAGACATGGATTTTCAGACATTTGGGGAAAAAAGAGACAGGAGTAGGGAGCCAAACTTTAAGAATATATTTTGTAGACTTTTGTAGACAACTCACTTTCCTGTAAAGAAAAAAAAGAAAAGGAAAAAAAAATAAAATGAGGAGGTCGAGAGACAGATGAAAAGGAATGTAGGTAAAAACCGTGGAGGTAGATGAATACTAAGGTATTCATCAGTCTGAGGTTTTCTTTCTGGGGGTTGTTTTCCCCTTAGTGCTTTACAGTTTCTCTGGTCGTTTTGCTGTCCCGTGGGGTTTGCTCTCAGTTGTTTTCGGCAGGCCGAACATGGTTAGCTGGATCCCTCCGTGTCCCCAGTTCCCCTGGCTGCCCGCGGACCGTTCGCGTCTGGCTGGAGGAGACTTCTGAAGGCTGAGTGGCATTCAAGATACGTATTCCTCTTTAATGTGGAATTCGTGAGATTTATATTTTATTTGCAGCTTTAAGTATGTGTATTAGCATATGAACTTCTCCAGGAATTATTCCTGAGACTTGTTGTGGCTCAGGTGTGCAATATGCTGACTCTGTTCAAGTCCTCTGTACCCCAGAGACAGGTTTCTTTAACCTAATCCTCCCATGCTCAAACATGAGCTTTCCTAGCCAGATGTTCAAATCATTGGCTTGAAACACTTAAGAGGACCTTAGAAACTCTTTTTTTTCTCCAAGCATTAGCATTCCTTTTATTTAAAATTAGTGCCAGGTGGTTTGTAAAAACACTGACTCCTTCTGTTTCAAGTCATTAATTATTCAAGTTTCATCCATTTACTTTATATTTCAGTCTAAAGGAGTTCTGATTCCTCAATGAGGAAAGGGACCACAGAAAAACAGAACTGTTGCTATAAACCTGGTATTTTTTAGGACTCGGTATTGCAATCTGTTCAGAGAAGTGGGTGCAACTGTGTAACCTTCTTCCTCCTAAAAGAATTCAGTAAACATGCAGCAAGTTAACTGCTGAAACTTAACTTTTTGTGATGCAGTGTTTTTCAGCTCTGAAGAAATGATGTTCAGAAAGCACGTATCTGGGAATATAATCAATAGCTTGTATGTGTACAGTGTATGTATGGTGCCCTAGGGCCAGTCAAAATTTGGTCTATGTGCCACAAGGATGCTTTTAAACAAACTTTCCAACAGGTCTCTAGCCTCAGTCAACATCAGTTTTGCTCTGACATTAAGAATTACCAGTATAAATAAGGATTTGGACTACTTTCATATATCCTTATTTAAAAGATCAATATAGAGCTGGAAAGCCAATAAAATTGAGTCATTTTGACTTGGTCATGCACTAGAAGATTACACCTCCAGACATAGACCAAAGACTGTTTTCTCAGATGCCTACTTTTAGTTTTAACCTGACATATTGCTGCCTTGCCAAAAAGAGCGTGCTCATTCGCCAACGTGTGAACGGTTTCACACAGTGCTATATGCAAGGGTGTCTGTATGCAGACTCTAAAAGTTCAAAAGTTATATTAATTTCTTAAGGGGAAACAAATCTTGAATTGTTTTAATGAATATCAGCAAATCATGTGGGTTTTACTGTGAAACAAAACAGTAATTCTGCATTCTGTCCTTGTCTATCTCAGCCGTGCTGAGATGCTTGAAGCATACCAGATTTCTTCTTCTGACACTTCTTCTCTTATCTCCAGATTTTGAAAAATATTTTTCCTCAGAATATTTTGCCTTTTGCTCCCAACTTGGTAATAAAAAGAAAGTCAGACCATGACTGCAAACAAAGACAAAGCTGACCCAAAATCTTCAAGAATGCTGGAAGTGTTATATTGTAGGATACCTGTAGCCTAACTCGAGGCTAAAACCGGCCCTGGGTGAGGTGACAGGCACTCGCTGTACCAGGGGAGAAGTGAGGATACAGCCTCTGCAGACGTTGGCCCCTGCCTTAACATTGCTTATTGCAAAGATTCTTTCTGTCTACCCCCGCTCCAAAAGGATGGACCGTAGACTTCAGGGCAGGCTAACTCACAGGTTTCCTTCCTGGATCTCTGTACCCTAGGGCATGAAAATATATATCCATTGCAGGCAAAACATATATTCTATTTTCTATTTTCAGAAGCGATCCTACCCATAAACAAAGAAACCCCTCAAAAAAAAGGAAGCATGCAGATGCCAGTTCAGCTTTTAACTGCAGCATTTAAATTCGTACTCAGTGATATCACTGAATCAGCAATTCTCTCAATAATTTTAAATACTCACACAAGAGGATTCCTATTTGGGGCTGTTTGGAGACCCCTTGGATCATGAATGCTGGAAGTCTCTTGCACCGATCCTAACTTCCAGTTATGCTCTCCAGATCAGATGTGCCCTGGGGTCAGAGTAGAGTCAAGGGAATGTTTTTTTCTAGCACTTTAGAAAACTAGAAGTTAGATTTGTTTCTGAGCTTGACCTTTCAGAAAAAGGAATTGGCTGTCCTCATTACTGACTGTAGGGTTTTCTTAACAGACATGGATCAGTTGGGTCAAAAGGTGAGAGATACCAAGGCATATAGAACATAAATGAGAATCAAATATCATCACTGGCTGCTTTATCTCCATTCTATTGCCTTGAACAAAGAAATCAGTCAGCAGAGAGTCTCTGCAGTGCAGCGAGCTACCGAATTCTGGGGCTATGCCCTTTTTATTAAACCAAGCATGGGAAATATGAGAGAACAGGGAATCCAGAATCACTTTAGTTGCTGTCTTTTTTTTCAGTCTCACACGTGGTAGTGTCACCTAATACACGCCTTAAGTAGTTTAACCATTCTATTGCATCTGCTTGGATAGTCCATCACATTCCAAGATAAGTGAATTGTGGTTATTTTTCCCATATGTCAAAGTCAAAATATCTTTTCTCACGTATTGTAAATGCACTCTAGGATTGTGACTACCCTGTAAATTGTCTGGACTGGCTCTTTGGGTAAGGCAAGAAAGAATAAAAGGAGGTGTTAACTCTGCATCACACGATGAAGCCTGGAGCAGAGACCCGCAAGCTGGACTCATCCGAGTTACCTCCAGAGCCAGGAGCAGCACAGATGTAGCTGTGCCCCACTCCGAGACGATTAACCTGTGGAAACAAGAGCTTGTTTGAGAGGAAGGCATAGCATCAGTTAGGGAAACACTGCTGGCTTGGTTTGTTTCAGTGTCTCATATGTGTGTGTATATATATATATATATGTATATAAAAAAATATATATATATTTCTATATGTATAAAATATTGAAAGGGTATCTTTTTTTAACTTAGGCAGACAGTACTTTGTCAGTGCTTATATATGCAGTTCCACAAGGGCTGGAGTTGATTCCCCGTTGTATTCTCTAATATCATAGCTCTGATAAAAGGGTTGGGAAAGCTTTTCTATTCTGTTTGCCTCTCTTGGTGTTAATAAGATTGATCTTTTCCTTGCTCTCACTGCACCTCAGACATTCAGTGAGCAGCAGTAAGAGCAGGGAGAGAAAGAGGACAGTCTTAAAGACAGGGATCATTTTCTTCACAGGTGCCTACGAACAGACAAACTTTCTCTTGATGACCTGGAAGGTCTAATTACACCAGAGTACAGTGATAAAATGTGGAGGGTACTAGTCTGCTTTGGAAAAACAATAAAATTAAGAATTATCCTTAACACCCTCTCATTAAAAAAATTTATCTTGTAAGTCAAAAACAGTAGGACTCTCCATACTAAGAAATCACTTCTCTCTCCCATCACAAATTAACAACCGGTACACCTTTCAGTGGAAGTGGAGGGCTGACAAATCCAATGGAAATGAGAAGCAGATTTCAAAGAAATCCATCAGGAAGCCTTCTATAATTGCTGTCAGTAAACTATAACATTCCTTTTGTAAGAATCTGTTTATGAAACAACTTATTCTTATGAATGTTTACACAAGCTTGTGCGATAGCGAATAAGTGGCATGCATAAATAGCAAAACAATACAAAGTTTAAATAATAATAATACTGCTGTATGAGTGGAGATTGAGGAGCCTTCCTCAAAGGCTACTGTGATTTGCAAGCTTTCATTTGCAAACCTTAACTCATGGATAACAAGATAAAGTATGCAATACCCAATAGGATTTTCAATTTTTAGTTTAGAATTTGCCATTTAAATTTCCTGAACAAAATTTATTTTCTTTTCTGGATTCACGTTTTTCCTTTATTCACCTCTGTCTATGTGCTCACCAGTCCATCCAACATTTATACTTCTGCCTTAATAGTGTTTTTTAGAATCTCCGTATTTTATTTTTCTTTCTTACTGTTCATCCCAAAAGGAAATCTTTGCACTGCAGTTTAGTTTGGATGATCAGTTATTTCCCTTCTCTTGTTGACATACATCTACCGGGGGGATGCTGCTTTTGCTAGAGGTATAAAAACCAGATCATTTAACCCCCTAGCCAATTGTAACACAAATCCAAGAGAAGCACAAACGCTTGCTTTCCTTCTTGAAGAAGCACATGGGGAGATTCTAGAATTCTTCCCAGTATTAGTCCTAGCCTGTATATGGTGGTCATACTGGAAGCTTCTAACTGGTCATTGATCCATTTATTGAACCCCTTGATCACGTTAGTGCTGACATATGTGTCCGGTAAAGGTCAAGTACCACCTGACAGGTTGCTCTGGCTGCACAAAAAAAAAAAAACAAAACATTCATTTCCTCCCTTTCAGGCCAGCACTGATATCAGTGATCAGTGATCAGTGGCTAGACCAAGGAGATAAAAATAAAGTAGTTAACGTGCCCTTAAAGTACCTACAAATGTTTCAGAGTGCCAATTAAAAACAATTAGATATATATTTTTTTTTTAACTATTGCAATTTATCCTCAAATAAAGCAAAACCTATGAGTAGCAGTAAAGTGACTGGATCTACAAGCAACATGTCTACAAGATTAGCAGACAGCAAAGAATTTCCACTAATTTTTGAAGATATTTCTTCTTCTTCACCATTAGAAATTGAAATGTATTTCACTTAGGAGACAAATCTGATTCTGAAAATGCTCATGGTCATATATTCTCTGTATCGGGCATACAAGGAAAAGTAGTTTTCTAGCTGATCACTTTTTAATCCATAAGTATATAACAATACAAAAATATTCTCTTCACTTTTTTATTTGTCTGCTTCACCCAGCTATGTTTGTTGATACTATGGAGAAGGAGAGGCTGAGAGAATGGTGTTTGTTCAATCTTGAGAAAAGAGGGTTTTGCAGGGATCCCAGTGCTGTCTACAAATAGCCAGTGGGTGCTTGCAGGAGGGACCCAAACTTTTCTTAAAGGTGCACAGTAGGACGAGAGGCAATGATCCCAGCTGCAACGCTGGAAATTTTAATTAGCTGCTAGGGTTGTATTTTTTTTTCCCATGAGGGAGGTCAAGCACCAGAACAGGTTGCCTTGGGAGGCTGTGGAATCTCCATCCCTGGAAATACTCAAAATAAAATAAAAATTGAAAAAGTCATCTCGATTGAGTAATAGTACCCTTAGTGACATAACAGCTGTATCCTCAGTTCTCTGGGCAATGTTTTATAGCTGTCAGCTATATTTTTGGCACAGTTTGTTCTACACGAGATAGTTAAAGTAGCTGGATTTCAAAATTATCATTATATTAGTTGAGGGCATGCAGAACTGAGCTAACTTAGGCTTATTTAAAGGTGCTCTGGAAATTAAGTAGTTCACCGATTGCTGTTCGGTGATTATCTTCAGGCCACTGTAAATAAACGGTACATTGTGATTAAATCATACTTTTAATGCATTATCTCCTTTAAACTTTAACTTAAGTACTTCACAGAAAAGGTGGGGGTCTGTAGCTTGCCGGCAAAATCGGGAGCCACCGAGCGTGCTGAGCACCGTCGCACATCAGTATCAGAAGACCCGGTGCAATACAAGGCAGACACTGTTAGCAGGATTTCTCTAGAGCTAAAATGGCAATTCTAAGGAGTCCTCCTAACCTGATAGAGAAGAGCCAGTGAGTGCTGATGGCCACGGTGCTCTACATGTGGCAGTGAACCGAGCTTAAGAACTGCCGTTATTTTTTTGTGTCTCTGACTACTGCCTACTTTAAAACTGCGCCTGAAGTAACCGAGAAGTTTTTTCTTGTAGTATCGGTAGTGCTGGTCTCAAACGCTTTGCTGAAGTCCGCCTCCGAGACTCCAAACCTGCTTGCACTGGCCAAGCCTTGGCGTGAGCTGATCCCAGGGTGTCACGCTCGCCCCTGCGCAGCGTGCACTGACTCTGCATCGGTGCTGAGCGCGGGGGGGGCTGTGATGAAGCCTCGCAAATCCTTCCTTCTCTTGCCCTATGCCATCTGTCTCATCCCGAAGGAGGTGGTTCAAGAAGAAAAACATACGATGTCGCAGAGGTGCCTTGGACTTTCTATCGACTAGTCCAGATATAGGCATCTCCACTGGAGACATCAGAAATGAGGAGCAGTAGTCTGGCACTCAAGGGAAATAAATAGCTAAATGCTTAATCAACTCTAGAAACAGCAGTCAAATATTACCGTGTCAAGCAGCCTGTTTCGATCCATAAAGCAAATCAAAAAGGGGTGGCGGGAGAGGACAGAGGTAGGGGAGAATGGAATTAAAACTACAGAAGCAAACAGTAAGAAGTGATATATATCACAAGCTCCACAGGCCACATACATAGACAAGAATAAAAAATAAGCTAGAAGAGGACTCGGCTTCGATTTATATTTTACAATGCAAGGTAATACAAGCAGGCTGTAGAGCTGTTCTGTACAAATCTTCATAGCTGTCTCATATGTTTTAATCATATCTCATTTTAGAAAATGTTATGTCTTGCATCCAAATAAAACCAACATTTTTTTTTTTTAATTAGCTACAATGACTTTAATTGAATGAGAACAGAAAGAACACAAGATGACTGCTGAAATGAATCAATCCAGCTGAACTTCGCCAGTGAGTTGCTGCTGGTGGGCTTCAATCCAAAGGCAGTCTGCAGCTAAGCAGAGGCTGCCCCTAATGACGTGGTTTTCATCTCCACCACAGAAAGCCCTGCGACAATCACCACATTTCAGGCAGCTATGGAGGAGAAAGATCGTCAAAAGAATCGGTGCAGGTTGTTGTTATTTGCATGTAAAGCAGGCAGAAGCAAAAGTGGCCCTTCGCTTTCAGCTGCACTTTGGTTGTGGTTCTGGGAGCGTGGGCTTCTGAGTGCGTGTGTCCTGAACCGAAATTGCAAAAGGCACTCCGTGAACACTTAGTCCTTAAGCATCCTTTCATTTCAGTGAGACTCCTTTTCCTGAAACGCTCTTTATGCATTATACATCATCAGTACTATTTTTGTTTAGGCACATCAGGAATCATCCCACAGTGATTAAAAATCATTATTCCATTAACTTTCATGCCTAAAAAGAATTAATGACTCCATGAATCATAATTAAGGCTTCCACTTCTTTTGGCAAGCAGAAAGCCAGACACTCAACAGACCTTCTTGTTATCTATTTTGGCTGTTCTGGTGTTTCATTTTTCATCTTGCTTTCATGCTAACTGAGATCTCCATGCTTTTCCTCGGGTTGCTTTACTGTGCTTGACTAAAGTTGTTGAGCAGCAGAGCAAAACTGATGAAGGAAAAGCTGGCTGTATGGGATAGGCAAGGTACTTTGGGTATTTTTCTAGTATTTTACTGGAAAGCTTAGAATCAAAAGGTGTGTGAGGGGTATTTTATCTTTAAATGTAAGGTTGGAAAATGTTCACTGTATTTTCCCAAATGACAAAGCTGATAATTTGTCTTACTGTTGTCCTGCTGGTCTTCCCCAGCAATCAGCGTTTTATCAAATGCATTTGTTAGCAAGGTCATAGTTATGCCCAATGAAAGGATCTGCTACCACTTGTGTATGAGCAGGTAACCCGTAGTCTTAAAGCAGTCTTTGAGTTTATTGACTTCAAATATTTGCAGGTATTCATCTAAATGAATTAGATGAATCATCAACTGTATTAATCAAAAACTCGCTTGAAAGTATTTTCAGGAAAATCAGCTATGGCCCAATGCAGTGACATGTTTTGAAGTTCAGAGGGAAAACATGCATATTCTATTTAAAAAAAAAAAGTAAAGGGATATTTGTTTTTATCATAACAATCCAGGGAAAAGCATAATAAATATTAACATGTATAATCACTTGATTTGCCACAAATCAGATATTCTTGAGAAACAAACTAATGTAACTTGTTGGCTTTCACACAGCTAATCTCTCCAATGAACTTTTCCTCTTGAAACCTGGCCCTTCTTTCCTCTTCAGTTACCGCTCTCTTTACCTTCTGCACCTTCCTCCATTTGCTGGTAGTTCTGCGAGCCCGGCGGTATCAGCCTTCTTTAGCGCGATTGCCGGTGAAGGTCAAGCACTAATAACGCAATGCCTAACACAGTGGAGACCAAGATCTGTAGTTGTTTGTAAATAGTAGTGCTGAGCTCCTGAAATAATGGTAATAACCGCAGTGCCTGCTACTGAAAGAGCTCCCCTGCAGAGGAGGCATCAGGCTGTTACCTGCTGAAGATCAACTTGCAGTTGGAATTCTTGCGTTTTTCAGTTGCAGTGTAGGGCTTTTTTTTCCCCTAAAGCATTATTAACTATAATGCACGTGTATATATAATTAAAATCACAATTATGTAATATTTACACAAAATAATTTGTTATAGTAAGACCCTGGTGATACTGGCAGAGATGGGGTTTCCTCCCTGAAGCATTTTCCCTTGTGGATGGCAGGAATCACTCATTTATCTCAAATACCATCTTCTTACTACATTTTTTAGCCAGTGTAGCAGACCAAGCCTTACAGCGTGGCAGAGGTATGACGCTGCCCTTTGCTAATTGTCTACTTCTTTCTCTTTTTAGCTCTTGTCTTTCAATATTTGAAAGAGGCTATGTTGAAGGTAGTCCTGCCTTCCTTGATTCATTAGTCAGCTCTGTCTCTTTGCTAGCAAATAATACCCTGGGTGTCACAGATCTTCATATCTAAGACTTTTTTTTTTTTTTTTCAAACTAGCAACAGAAAGCATCCCGTGAAGATACTTCCTTCTGCTGAAGAAGGAATTGCAGGTTAGCAGGACCTCCTCTGCTCTGCTGTTACAAATCCTATTTCTCCATTAATTCTGAAGGAGACTGCTGAAAGAACTGTTTGTTAAAGAGTGGGTTTTTTGGTTGTTGTTTTAGTTGGTGGTGATGCAGGCTTTTTTCCCCCACAGTGCTCTAAGATGTGAATACAAATTATTGTGTTCTTTTTCCCAGTTGCCCAGTGAATCCACAGTAACAAACTCACTTTGTCTGGTCAACCAGGAGTTTACAGATCTACCTTTGTAGCACCATAGCGAGAGCTGCCCGTGTCCTGGGTGATGTTCAAAGATGTCCATAATTCTTAAACTCTGGTTGAGGGTTTTTACGGAGGTATTCAGCACCTTGAGGGTTTTTACGGAGGTATTCAGCACCTCATCCATGAGTCTTAGCTCCTGAGTGACAAAACACATAAAAGAGTTTGATTCACTTACCATCTGACAATACTTTTTACTGGCAAGCTAAACAAGCGTTGCCAAAATGTAGAAGAGATCAAACCACTCCAGTGTCGTGAGTGGAGGTACAGTCTGGTCACAATATGGTTTCCCAGGATGTTAGGATTTTGTCCTGTGCCCATTTATCATTGGCATCTATTACTACTTTGGTGGGAAGCTGCCCCAAGGTTTGGCGTCTTTGTCCCTCTTCCTAATCTTCTCAGACTTATAAAAAACATTTATAGTGAAGTTCAGTGAAAATCTAGTGCCAAAATTTTCTGTAGATTTAATGAGAGAAATCTAAATTTAAATGGATATAAGAAACAATAATTTGTTATGTTAAGTGTAGAAGTTAGTTGTTAGCATCGTTGAATTTTTTTTTATTGTCTAGTGTTGCTACTCAGAGAACTTTTTTCAGCCGTAACTTGAATAAATATTATGAGCAGCAAGTTGCAATCTCTTTCCCTTGGGGACAGGAAAATCTTGTAAAGAACCTACGATACGTATTCCTATAAGCTGCTATTCAGAAGGGAACAATACGCTCAAAATTCTTTGGAAGATACAACAATGCCACAAAGTAAAAATGAATCGTAGGACATTGAAAGATCCCCCACCCCCTGCCTTTTCTCCCTCCCCCAGTAAAGCAGAACATTTTCTAAGGTTCATCACAGCAGCTTTCAGCAGAGATGATTTCTTGCCCAAAGGCACAGGAAGATTAACCAAGTATATCCAACTGTTCAACCAATAACTCATCTGAAAGAGTCTAAAGAGCAAATTGTAAGCTTCACAAATGCAATCAGTTTATCAAGGTCAGATAAGGACAAGAGCCTGAATAGATCTGATTCAGGATAAAAATTGAACAGATACTGATACTGTATGATTAGAACGAAAATGAGGCCACCTGCTGAATCACAGGGGTGAAATATCACATTCTGCAAAAATGCACTGTCACTAGAGCATACACAGGCTGAAGTCCCTGCTGCTGATGAGAAATTAGCCTCGTAGTCAACAAATTTATTGATGCTTTCCTTTTACAAATGTACAGTGGAATTACTGGTGAGATGAGGAGGAAATTCGTAATGCATAAATGAAGAGCTTTTATGAGCATTTTCTGTTGTGTCAGTGAAATGACAGTAAGCCTCCAACAATGACCTCTGCTATAATCATCATTAGTGACGGGGCGAGATGGCATCTGCTGAGAGGCTGGCACCTGACAGGTGAAATATGGGTATCTTTTATGTAATTGAGGGCAACATTTTAATGGAAAAAAGCTGTATAAATAAAATAAAGTCAGCAAACCAAATTGCTGTACAACCTTCAACATGTAAAACCAGGCAAGAAGGGGGCTATTTTCCAGCTGGTGTGAGAGAAGAAAGAAAGTCAGAGGGGAGAGGTTCGTCCCAGTATGAAATCTGAGAAGAAAGAACGTGTCGTGGTAAATGTGCCATTCAGCAACAGTAGAAAACAACAAACAGGCAAGGCAAGTTAAAAATATTTCCAATCTTTGCAAATCTTATTAGTAGAAATCAACCGCTTCATCTTTGTTGTCACTTTTTAATTTATGACTCACAAGGTGGTCCTTATACTTAGATAATACTTTTGCTGGAAAGTTGATTGTCCCTTGGGATAGTTGCGAATGAGCACTTAGGCTGTCAATTTGCTGTGGCGCTGTGCTCATAGGTGTGAGTCACTTCGACTTTAGGGTTCAAACGGCACATTTTTTACCATCACAAAAATAATAGGAACTTTCCCTGAGAGTTTTTTGTCTTCTTGAACATGTGGGATTGTAGAAATGCATGAGAGAAGCTGACTCAACATATGAGTCAATATTGTCTTTTTTCCACCCTGCTGCCTGGGTGGATAATCACCTGTATTCTCCAAAGTGTTTAATCTTTTGGTGGCAAAACACAGCTTAAGTCACCTTTATGTGCTGGCATAAAGGTCTCTGCTCCAGACACGTGAGACTTTGACGTCACTGAGATTACGGTGAAAGAAACCTGTCTTCAACCTAGTGTTTTAGTTAAAGCTTACAGGGTTTTAGAAAGTAGAGGTGAGGTAACTGCTAGTCAGTGCCTCTTACTGTTCCACATTAGCAATGCCTGCTCATATATGGACAAAAAATTACCACCTTAAGACTGTTTTAAGATGATGTACTGTGTTCTTACTACTTAATCTTGCAAGCCAGCAGTCACTAGATGCTGACGTAAATAGATAGACATTGAGTGTGATCAACACCTTTTTTATTGCTTACCTAAGTTTCCCTAGTTTTCTGGAAGCACTGGTAGTAACCTCACAGTTAAGTTTTCTGTTACAAGTTTGATCTTTACATAGACTGCTCTCAGTCTCTCAAAAAGAAACTTGCTACGCGAAGCTGTTCTTGAATGCTCTTCAGCCAGAAGGTTTGTGTTTGCGTACACATTGTACATACGGTACAGTGAGGCTGAGATTAGTCAGAGATTAGTTTGACAAGAGGTTGTAGAAATCAGAGGCATAAAAGGAGAATATTTCCTTTCCACTGTCATTTGGTTCAAATGCTTGGTTTCCTTTTGTCAGTAAAACCTAGGCCATTGCAATATTTCAGAAGGTACTCCTGTTTTCATTTATATATCTGCTGCAGAAAATTTGGTAGTAGTTCATTCCCAATGAAGCATATTGACCTTACAAATACAACATAAAACCATATGAAATATGGTTATATGCTGTCCCTCTTACATGAGAAAAATGATAGCTTGCCAACATGTAGATGCCCAGTCCACTACAGTTCTTAGCAATGGTTCCTCTGACTATGCCCTCCAGAAATAGTCCTGCTATATCCTTTGTACTGTATTTATACAGTACAAAGTACATGAAATTGTCACTCAAGCAAAAAAACATAGTTAAACAAATACATAAAGCATTTGTTTGTGTGAAGCTTTTGTTGTTCTTATTCTACTAATAGATAAACTACTACCTACTGCCACAAGTTAAAAGAATACACTGAATATAAGCAAAGGAACAAACTTAGGATTTACCTATTTAATTTTTACCTATATACTTTTTACCTATTTAATTTTACAAATAAGTTCCAAATGGCTTTGAGTTCTTAGTGTACCCAAACACTTTCACAAAATTTGCTTTGTCTTTAAGAAGGATTAAAGGATAATAAATGTCCATCAGTTAGTTTACTGTTAAGAAAACATAACAAGGACTGGAGCACATAGAGAGTGTATTTGTAGACACAGAAGACAAAATCTCAAACTTGGATTATATTGCTGCAAGAAAAAAATTAAATTAAACTGAGCTTAAAATGTCCAGAGGTAGAATTAGATAGCCGAACTGTGGGAAACTAGGAACAATGAAAAATCAAACGTCATGATTTAAAAGTGGTTTTTTTTTTTTTCCCAGAAGTCCTGAAGTAGTGCTGCAAATTATTTTTTTGTAACAGACAGATGTGGAATATGGAAGAAATCTCAAAAATGACCTTAGGAGAACACTAGGAAAAAGAGCCATATAGAGGGTTTAAAATCCAAAAATTGAGATTCTGTAGATCTTTACCGAAAGGTACAGTCATAACAAGAAAGAATTCTTTACTTTAAAGACTGCATAGTTCAGTCAGAGGTTTGCAGGTATATCTCAGGTACACTTTGATAGCCCTCACACTTGTAAGTACTGGTGCTCTGAAAACTTCCTTAGAAGCAAGGTTGTTTCAAATACTTGACAACATAAAGTGGTATCAATGAGTAGTTGAATCAATGTAACCTACCACTGCTGTTAAGTTTTTATAGATTGACATGATTCACTTTCTGACTAAACTTGATGATTTTTAGAAAAATACAAGGGCAATGGTTTCTTGTTCGTTGGAGTCAAATAGTTTCAAGCATGTATGGAAACTGTCATATCCATAAGTAAATAGATTTTTTGTTTCATTTAGTTTTGAAAATTCTAGATTGACTAAACCAAGCAAAGAGAAGGGTTTGGCTGGATGAAGATCTGTTGCTATGAACAAAATAATAGGAATGTATTATACCGTAACAAACAAAACTTTTTAGAATAGAAACATACTACTTAACCCCCCACACACTTTTTAAAAAGCTGCAAATCTTTTCTCATTCATGTGGACCAACCCATCAGCAGAACCAGGAATAGGAACACTGAAGTTTAGCCCTTTGTTTGTAACAGGGCCAACAGTCATGCCTTTTATATCTTTTTGTACGGGTGCCTGTTGTGTATCGGGCAGAGATAAAAGCAGAATAGATATGACAGTATCAGTTACGAATAGAAGTTGATGCTTTGCGCAGTGGACCGATGCTATTATGGTGGTAATCGGGTGTCAGACTTGTGCTGTGCTAGTAAAATCATTGCAGTCCTGTGCAAAAATGATATATAATGAAAAATAACGTATGAAACAGACTCTAAGTGCATATGAAATTTGCAGGCACTGCAACAGCTCCTGTTCAGTGTGTTGTGCACAGCAAGGGTGCTTTGGGTGTACAAAACAGATCAGATCAGTGCACCCAAAGCAGACTTGGTGAATTTTGTAGCAACAGGTGATCAAATAGGTTTTTAAAGAAAAGAATAATATTAGCTTAACATAGATGTTGTTATGAATTCTCTTTTATTATTATTCTTTTTTAGGATTTAAACTTTTTTCTTGTGCATAACAGATATTTCATCCCTCTGCCCTATAGTCTTAGATGTAGTATCCTTATATGAAGAGGAGAGGCAATATTAGGAAAGGTTTGTGGAGAGATGGACAAAGGGTATAGAAGCAGATAGTGTAGCTATTAAGACCTGTGCTTAAGCTGGTGAGAAAAAAAAAAAAAAAAAATTCCAATACTGAAAAGAAATTAAGAGTCCTTGATCCTCTTCCCATAGACAGTGTAGTCAAAGCCAACTCACAGGAGAGCATAAAAGAGGAGACAACAATGACCTGAAGCCAGATTTACACAGATCTTTGTGATAGGATTTCTGCCTTAATTTGTGCATGTAATTGCTCTGTGTCTGTGTCCCCCTTCAGGTCAATTGAAGCTCCTTCCAGAGTTTGAGTCATCATCTGTTAAGACAGATCAGATAAATTAGCTAGAAAGAGAGCCTAAGGTGACTCACTTACACTTAAATGTCTAATTTTTGAGCAGCTGAACCTCACTTTATGCTGCTAGTGAAGTAAGATCACAGAGTACATCCTCGGCAATTGCCATGCTGAGCTGTTTCCCAATTTTTTCCTGTAACCTCTAATCCCACCCTAACGAAACAGCCCTCATGAGAATGATTTTTCAGAGCTGAATTATGCTATAAGGACTTTATTTTTACCTTCTTCTATCTTTCTCTCCCTTTCAGCACCTGTCTCCTTCTTGAAATCTTTTCACTCTCTGCTCCCAGGCTGCCTCTTTTCTGATTCTCTGCTTTTTTATTTCCCTTTCCATATACTGGTTTTAGCTGAAGGCCCTCTAGGGTCTGTCCTGGTCCATTCCCTTCTTCCACTATGCCATACCTCGGGGTAATCCCATCTAACAGAGATCTAATTTACTGCTTTTTCTACTGGGAAGATATGTAATTTACTATCAATACCAATCCTGTTTCCTTCTGCTCAAGCTAAAACCTTATTTCTCTGATACCTCCAGGTTACCTGTTCTTAAATTTACCTGCAAAATCTTTCTCTATTGCCTGTAGCATTTCAAACAGCAGCACCATCTTTCCTATCAGAAGGTCTTGTATGAACTGCAGATATTAGTCTCCATGTGGAACTTCCTCCAAGTTACACCCAAGTATTGTAGACTAATTGTACATTATATCAAATATACACCTTTTTCCTGCATTGACATGCTTTTAGCCAGGCTCCCAGCATCATTTGTCATCCTTTCCTGGCCTTGACCAGTGCAAAATTGCTTTTGGTCAGCAATCTTGCTAGTGTTTCCACAATGCTGTAAAGATCGTTCTTCCAACCTGCTGTTTTGATTTTTTTAAATTTCCCATTGCAGTCCTCCACTGGATCCCATTTTTTATTAAATTAAACATAAGCTTTCTGTTACCTTCACAGTTTGTCCCCTCCTCTCGTCAGGTCGCTTCAAACATGCAACTGGCTCGCAACCTGCCTCCATCATTGGTCTGCCCAGGAGTATCTTGGTGTAAACCTTTTTCAAATCTGCTGAAATTATGTCCACAAAGTAACAGCAAAATTGGCATCATCTGTGCTATTCATGTGCTACATATTTTTATTGCTTATTACGCTTATCAATTTTTGGTTCACTCCTTGTGAACAACAGCTTCTCTCTATTCTCCTGTTATACTCAGTCTATATGCTTTTTTTGGTCCTGTTTTTTTCTCACAGTCTTTTCTCACAGGGTCTTGATTTATGGCTAAAGTTCATGGTAGTAATAGTAATTAAAATAAAGAAACATAAGGGACAACTGTAGGATTTGATGTAATATAAATCGGTACACTGTTAATAGGGTGGGACTTTTTGCAGGAAGTACTAGAAATTAATTTGTATTTATTTTACATAACAACATACAATGATGTACTTTTGATGGCCAAGGAGTATTTAAGTGATATTGCAATATTGTAGTTTAATTTTTCTCAATGAAAAAAAATCTGTTGAAAAATTTAATGCCAGGAAGAATAAAATAATGCAAAAATGAGTGTATTGAGATCCATAATCTTCAAAATAAACATACAAGGCTAGAAGTGATCATATGTTCCTTTGAACATGGTATTTTGATGAATGTCACAAATTTATCACGTCCCTCATAGCTCCTGAAGGGGCAGCATGCACTCAGGCTGGTTGACAGTGGTTTCATGATTTTATTCTATTCAGCTCAGCTGTATCGTGTTATACTATTAGTAACTTTAAGCTTATAGGAGATTTCTGTGTGCATTAATATATAGTGCAGCAAGAACTCTTTCAGTCAAGAAAAGAGTTATTTCTGAATTACCGTTCTCCAATAACAGAATTCAGCAACCATGCTTATTAAATCAAAACTTTAGAAAAGAAAGCATAAAACCAATAGTCCGTATAGATGAGAAATATGTTTCTCAAGATTTGAATCGCTCAGATATGAAAATCAGTGCAAGCTACACAATCACTCTCATACTGTGCTTATAAAGGGATTTTCATAACAATATGATCTTATCAATTGCATGTTTTATTTCTTCAGGGTAACAGTACTGGCTAATTTCAAATCATTTGTAGAAGGTGAAGATATAAATCCTAAAATCTTACACTTTGTGAAGCACAGGGAATGATTGTGTAATTGAAGCTTCTTTACAGCAATGGGCTGCTCCATCAAATTAGAGAGGTTTTTTTCACCCCTCAAAATTTGGGCAGGAAGCTGTCAAACTAATTTGAAGTTTTGGCACACAAGTCTGTGGGACTTAGATACCCAGATAATAGTTTGAGCATTTCTTTGGAATGGACAAACTATTTTTCTCTGCATCTGATTTAAAAGCATAATTCAACTTCCATTTTTCTTCTTTTTTTCTAGTTTGAAACAGTTAGATTCCTACAGATGACATCTCCTTGCTGTATTAGCTTCTGCTTCGAATTCCTTCTTTCCCACTACTTTTTTTTCACAGGCAGTTTTAATACCCATGAAAAGCCACTTGGCATTGGAATCAAGCTGTCAAACAACAGAATTCAGATGGCTTTGAAAGAAGGCAAAACAAGCTAATTCATTTATTTTACAAACTGCCTGTGAGCAAGAATTCTAGCAGATGCAAACTGAAAAATCTAATGGGCTATGAAGGCAGGCATTTCTCCAAAGCTAGGGAAAGAGTAACTGATTTAGTCATGCTCTAAATAAAATCTTACAAACTATTTTAAGCATTTGTTTTAATAAGTCTCTTTTTATATACTATATTTATGTGTAGGCTTGTTCACAGAAAGTCGTATCTCACAGAATATTGCAATGTCTAATTCAGTATATTAGAAAAAGAGGTGTCAGTGAAATAACTCTTGCCATCTCCTTACTGCACTGTTTGGTAACTACAGTTAAATTCTCTGCTACAATCACTTTGCTTGCCCACCTGAAGATTTCTGCACACTTAACCCCTCTCTGATATCTGAGGATTCTTTAAAAATCCATGTGCAGCTGCATTCTCTAGGGAAAAATTACCAATTTAAGATTCATGTGCTAAAAATTCAAGGTCCTCAGTGGTAGCATATGTCCGATGTATGATTCTAGATTACCATTTTCTAACATATCATTACAGGCACTTTATAGCAATTGCAGTTACTCATCCATCTAAACATTCCTAATGAGCTAGCAACAAACTACAAGGAAACGGCGTGTGATAAAGGCTGTTTTCCTGCAGCCTGCTCCAGCGTGCGTGTTCCCTTCCGCCTCCCCCAGCTCCCTGCCCTCAGGCTCCCCAGCTGCAGGCTGGTCCCCAAAAGATGCTCCTCCTGAGAGAAGTCCTTGTCGGGGAGCTGGGAAGACAGCCGGAGCCACCGGCCTTGTGGAATTTCAATCCCTGGCCCTCTTTTATTTCACAAACGGGAGAGCTCCGGTGGCTGCCCTTCTGCTCTTGCAGCGCAGCCGAGCAGCTTTGCAGGGGAAGGAAACGTTTTCAGTAAGCGTGGCGTGGCGTAAGGTGAAAATGGGGAGAGCAAATGAGGTGTTGAGAACTGCAGGGATAGCAGTTTTACCCTGTTGGTGCATAAACAATTTAAGAGGCTTCACGTATACTCTCTATTTTTCTGCTGCTGTGGGCCTGTGAAACACCGGGAATATGACCTGTCCCCTCACTGACTTTTTAGCCCATTGCAAATAGTAACAAGCAAATGTGTTGGGAGGAATATTCCAAGCAAATGTAAAAATAGAGACCATACATTTGGGGTAGGATGTTTGCTTTGGAGAAGCTTCAGATTTAAGTAATTCCAATACCTTGAAAGCAGGCAGGAAATCACAAAACATTGACTTTGGTATGTTTTGTGTGTTTAGTCTGCCTGAGGCTCATGCCTGGGTTTTTTAAAGATGCATGGGAACATTAAACCACAAACCAGCAAAAGCGGTGAAAAAATAATTGTAAAGAAGGTATGCGCTCTGACTTTTTCTTTCCCAATGAGAGAAGTGTTTTAAAATGAAATGTCCATACTTGAGTTCTGCAGTTCTTACCATAACAACTAACCACTGCTAACAACACTGAATATTCAAGGACATTCCTCTACTTTGAGAACTCGGTTGGGTAGTTTTAAGTTTAGATTGTTCATATGTTATAGAACAAATGTTATAGAGAAAAAAATAAAGTAAGCAAACCAAAAGAACAAACACCTCATCTTAATTCAAACTGATTCTTCTTATGAATCCCTTTTAGAGTTACAATTTTTCTTCTTTAAAAGGAAAACTTTTTAATCCAAAATGGGGTTTTTTTTCAGTTAATTTAAAATGAGTTTATAAACAAACAGACATGAAACCACAAACAGCCCTATGCTAAGATGCAGAAGGGAACCCCAAAATTTAGAGTTTTCTAAAATCTTTCCATATTGTACTTGGACTGTTGGTGTTATTTATTAATTTGCATCCATAGAAATTATGAACCTATTGAAAATTATTCACAGACTTACCTTTTCCTAATGAAAAAGTAGTTTCTTTGAATTTTGTACAAGGGTAAAAATAAAAGGAGAGTAACGTAATGTTTCTACCAGCTATCTTGCCCAGGGATCAAACAATCATGGGAAATGAAACCATTTTAGGGAAGAATTATCACAGTTGCTATACATTCCATAAGAATAAGGATAACTGTCCCTTTCCGACATTGCCCTGCTGGGTGACAGAATATTACATGATCCTGAAATGCTGTGACTATTAAACTCTACCATCCTATTCTTACAGGTCACTGAAAACCCTTTGAGATGTTTTGTTATATTTCAGCCACAGATAAATGAAGCAGAAAATTACTGTGTTAGAGACTTGTCAATTAAAGAAGAAAAAAAAATCTTCTTTACCTCTTCTACCCTTGTTTTGACAGATTTATTTTTGTTTCTCTAATAGAGGATTTTTTTTTTTTTCAGAATTTAAAAGACTGAAGAAAAAGCTTATATGTGGAAATGTAACCCTCAGTTTTGAACAAAAGAATAGAATTTCTGCTTAGTACAAGCATATGAGATTTGCTAAAACATTTTTTCAGTCCTCTTAGTGGTAGCATTTTACCTCTACATTGTGTTGTCTGATGCATTAAGGAGTAAGGAATAGGTGCTTTGTGCAGTTGCTTTGAATCTTTGGCATACAAGTCAGCATTTTAAAAAATGTACCTTGGGCCAATACCTAACCACTGCTTATCTTAGCGAGACATGCACAATACTAAACTCCAATCCACACATGAACTGCAAACAAAAAATACACTAGTATAGATGGAGAAAGATTCTCCTCTCCTCCTCTCTTCTCTTTCAAATTTTCTGAGTCACTAATTTATAACACTTTATAAGCTATTTTTAGTAAAAAACCTGAACAAAACAGATATTGCTAGTGTAACCTATTCCCATGAGGTGCACAAGTAGTTCACAGTTCATTATTTATGTTCTCTTGCTAATATGGAAAACCCCTAAGCTTTCCAGGTTGGGTGCAGGGACTTGGGACGTAGGACCTGATGATTGAGGTTGGGGTACAGCTTCCTTCCTGATTTTGAGCACAGGTTGAATATGATCTGTGTGATATGATCTTTACACTGCTAAGTGCCATAAGATTGACTGGTTTACCAGTTCTCTTTAGAGCAAAGAGGATTTGGGGCCCTAAGCTCACTGTTACTTGCCATGTCTAAAGAAGAACATTCCTGGAATTACTTCTTCTAAGTCATCTTCTTGCTAGAGAGCACTGCAGTCACAAGGCCATGTGCAAGAAATTGATTTTCTTACAAAGCAAGGCTTGGGGGATACTAAAAATAGTTACTGCAAGGTGAAGTTTCCATAGTTTCCTACCTGCTCTCCCCCTATGGTGTGTCCCATGCACCATTGCACCTGTCTAAAACTCTGTCTAACAGGACACTAGGATTCATCAAGAGGAAAAAATACTCCTTTCCATGTCTGATCATGTGTGGTTTTGCATACATGTTTGAAGATACTGTGATACTTTGCAGGATTTAAAGATGAAAGTTTCACCAGAGAAGTTCCACTGAAAACATGCAGTACAACTGACAGATTTTAGTCTGTTTTCAAGCAACAGAAACTAACTATAAGTGAGAATTGCATACAGTTTTCTCTGTTTTCTTTCAAAAACCAGAATGGCAGAAGGAAACTAAGTTTCTTGCAACAGGCAACTATCTGTTTCTCCTCACTTCATCCCATTTGTATCCCACTGAGGTTATGTGGGTCCATTATCTATACATATTCTGTATTAAGATATCTGTGTTCTGCATGTTTTTCTATCAAAGAGTGAGGAAATCATTTAATAATACTGCCTAGAGCTTTCCATTTAAATTTTCATTGCACCTGGGAAAGCTGCTAAGTGAACGAACATTGACTTTCTGAGATAAAAATAAACCTATAGTGCTTTAATTTTTTTGGCAAAGAACCAGCATTTCATAATTTCATCCTTTTGGTTTGTTATGGGCTATAACTCAACTTTAATGATCTGATTCAATGAAATGATAAAATCCCAGCTTCACTTCAGCTTTTTTGCTTCTTAATAGCCAGATTTATTGGTTCATACAGAGGTTTTCCCATCTGCAGGTCAGACACTGTCAAATTGCTTAGACCAGGTTATGTGTTTGTTACTTGGGCACAAATGAACACATAGATTTCTGTATTTGAATTATCAAAAGACCAATGATTGTATCACTAGTGACATAGCAAGGTTCATGATTTTGTCATTTGCAAAAGACGACCATATGGTCATCTGCCAGGTTTTTATTTACTTACTTCTCAGGTACTGTCACCAGAACCAAAATGGACAGTCTGGGACTGGTGTCTGAGGAACTGATGAATGTTTATACAGATGTGAGGAAGGTGAAGGACATAATTCATTGAATATTACAGTTTCAATTATGATTGTTTAGCAAAGTGATAGAAATAATGGAAATGCCTAATATTTCAATCAGACAGAAAAAAACAGTTAAGAGGAAGGCACGAAATAAACCTGTTTTGCACTCAAAATTGAGAGGGAAAGTGTAGTTGTCAAAATTTACTTCCCTCTTGAGTAATTTTTTTCCTTTTTATCTAATTAGGGGTAGAGGGGAAGGCTAGGGGTAGAGGGGAAGGGCCACCTCCCTCATGCTGCTGGCAACAATCTTCCTAGCAAAGCCTAGAAGTCTGTTGGCCATCTTTGCCACAGGGGCACGTTACCATCCCATGTCCAACTTGGTGTCCAGCAGGACCCCCAAGGCCTTCGTAGCAAAGCTGCTTTCCAACTGTCAGTCCCCAGTGTGTCCTGGTGCGTGAGATTGTTCCTTCTCACAGACAGGACTATACATTTACCGAGAGGGTGGTCAAACACTGGAACAGGCTTCCTAGAGAGGTGGTGGTCGATGCCCTGAGCCTGTCAGTGTTTAAGAGACATTTGGACAATGCCCTTAATAACATGCTTTAACTTTTGGTCAGCCCTGAGGTGGTCAGGCACTTGGGCTAGATGATCAGTCCCTTCCAACTGAACTAGTTTATTCCATTCCATTCCATTCCATTTCCCTTTATTGAACTTCATGAGGTTCCTGTCAGCCCATTTCTCCAGCCTGTTGAGTTCCCTCTGAATAGTAATACAAACAACTGATGCATCAACCACTCCTCCCAGTTTTGTATCACCTGCAAACCTGCAGAGGGTGCACTCTGTCCCATCATTCAGGACTTGAATGAAGAAGTTAACTATACTGGCCTCAGTATCAACTCATGGGCTACACCACTACCACCTTACCTCCACCTCAACTTTGTGCCACCAGTTGCAACCCTGTATGCCCAGCAGTTCAGCCAGTTTTAATCCACCTCACTGTCTACTTATCCAGCCTGTACCTCTAATCTGGCCTTTCAAAGATCATCAGAGTAGCCTCGCAAAGACATCAGCCAGCTCCTTTAGCATGTGTGGGTGCAACCCGTCAGATCCCATGGACTTGTGTATGTCAAATATGTTTAAATGTGCTCTAACTTGATCCTCCTCTACCAAGGTTAAGTTCATCCTTGCTCCAGACCTTCCCACTGGTCTCAAAGGCCTGGGATTACCAAAGGCTGCTCTTACCAGTAAAAACCAAGGCAAACAAGCCTTGACTACCTCAGCCTTTTCCAGGGCTTCTGTCTCCAGGTTCCATTCCCATTCAGCAGTGGTCACTCAGATTCCTTTAGCTGCTGTAGAGATCCTTTCTGCTGCCCTTCACATCCCTTGCCATGTTCAGCTCCAGATGGGCTTTGTCTTTCCTAACCTCATCCCTGCCTGCTCAGAGACATATGCCTCCATGTGCCTCCTGGGTCATCTGTCCCTGCTTCCACTGACTGCTTCCTTTGGGGATTTGAGTGTAGTCAGGAGCTGCTTGTTCAGCCATGCAGGCCCCCTGCCACCTTTGCTTGGCTTCCTGCACACGGGAATGGACCATTCTTGAGCTCAGGGAAGATGATTCTTGAAAATCAACCAGCTCTCCAGAATCCATCCTCTTTCCAAGCCTACATCCCCTGAGATTCTTCCAAGCAGGTCCCTGAACAGACCAAAGTCTGCTCCACATGTAATTGGAATTTCCTTTCTTGCAACTTGTGTCCATTTTCTCCTCTCTTATCATTATCCATCTCCAAAAAGAGTCTGGTCCATCTTCTCTACAATTCCCAATAAACAGTTGTTGACCGCTTTTTCTTCTCCAGGCTGAACAACCCCAGTTCCCTCAACTCAGCCTTTCCTCATACATCATATGCTTCAGTCCCCCTTACCTTCTTGGTGGCCCACCCCTGGGCTCGCTCCAGTATGTCAATGTCTTTCTTGGAGTGGGGAACCCCAAACTGGACACAGCAGTCCAGATATAGTCTCACAAGTGTCAGACAGAGAAGAGAAATCATCTACCTTAACCTTCAGGCTACACAGCCCAGTATGCACTTACCATTCCTTGCTCCAAAGCAAAGTATGAAGGAAAGTGAACAGTTAGCAGCATGGGCAACAAATAGGAGGAGCTGGAAGCCATTGCACAGCTGGAAAAATATGATACAGTTGCAATCACATAAACATGGTGGGATGACTTGGACAACTGGAGTGCTGCAATGGATGACTATAAACTCTCTAGAAGTGATAGGCAAGGAAGGAGAGGCAGTGGGGTAGCCCTGTATGTTAGGGAGTGTTTTGACTGTCTAGAGCTTCACGATGGTGATGAAAGGGTCAAGCGTTTATAGGTAGGAATCAGGGCAAAGGCCAACAAAGCAGATATGGTGGGAGTCTGTTATAGACCACCCAGCCAGGATGAAGAGACAGACAAAGCATTCTATAAGCATCTGGGAGAAGTCTCACAATCGCCAGCCCTTTTTCTCATGGGGGACATCAACTTACCAGATGTCTGCTGCAAATAAAATGCAGCAGAGAGAAAACAGTCTAGGAGGTTCCTGGAGCGTGTGGAGGAAAACTTCCTGACACAGATGGTGAGTGAGCCAACTAGGGAAGGTGTCCCACTGGAGTTGTTGTTTGTGAACAGAGAAGGACTTGTGGGTGATGTGATGGTTGGAGGCCGTCTTGGGCATAGTGATCACAAAATGATAGAATTTTCGATTCTTGGAGAAGTAAGGAGGGGGCTCAGCAGAACTGCTACCTAGGATTTCTGGAGGGCAGACTTTGGCCTGTTTAGGAGTCTGCTTGACAGAGTCCCCTGGGAGGCAGTCCTGAAGGGGAAAGGAGTCCACAAAGGCTGGACATTCTTCAGGAAGGAAATCCTAAAGGTGCAGGAGCAGGCTGTCCCCATGTGCTGAAAGAGGAGCTGATGGGGAAGAAGATTTGTCTGGCTGAACAGAGAGCTTTGGCTGGAATTTGGGATAAAAAAGAGAGTCTATGACCTTTGGAAGAAGGGGCAGGCAAGTCAGAAGGACTACAAGGATGTTGTGAGGTTATGCAGGTAGAAAATCAGAAGGGCCAAAGCCCATCTAGAACTTAATCTGGCTACTGAGGTAAAAGACAATAAAAATGTTTCTATAAATACATTAGCAACAAAAGGAGGGCTAAGGAGAATCTCCATCCGTCATTGGATGCAGGGGAGACATAGTGACAAAGGCTGAGGAAAAGGCTGAGGTACTTAATGCATTCTTTACCTTGGTCTTTAATAGTAAGACCAGTTGTTCTCTGGGTACCCAGCCCCCTGAGCTGGAAGACAGTGACAGAGAGCAGAATGAAGCCCCCATAACCCAAGGGGAAATGGTTGGTGACCTGCAACACCCCTTAGACACACACAAGTCTATGGTGCCAGATGGGATTCACCCAAAGGTACTGAGGAAGCTGGTGGAAGTGCTCACCAAGCCACTTTCCATCACTTATCAGCAGTCCTGGCTAAGCCGGGAGGTCCCAGTTGACTGGAGGTTAGCAAACGTGACACAGATCTACAGATATGGGGTGGAAGGAGGATCTGGGGAACTACAGGCCTGTCAGTCTGACCTTGGTGCCAGGGAATGTTATGGAGCAGATCATCCTGAGTTCCATCATGCAGCACGTACAGGACAACCAGGTGATCAGGCCCAGTCAGCATGGGTTTGTGAAAGGCAGGTTCTGCTTGACCAACCTGATCTTCTTCAATGACAAGGTGACCCACTTAGTGGATGAGGGAAAGGCTGTGGATGTTGTCTAACTACCTGGACTGTAGTAAAGTCTTTGACACCATTTCCCACAGCATTCTGCTGGAGAAACTGGCTGCTCTTGGCTTAGACAAGTGTACTCTTTGCTGGGTAAAAAACTGGCTGGATGGCCGAGCCCAAAGACTTGTGGTGAATGGATTCAAATCCAGTTGGCAGCTGGTCACAAGTGGTGTTGCTCAGGGCTCAGTATTGGGGCCAGTTCTGTTTAATATCTTTATCGATGATCAGGATGAGGGGATCAAGTGCACCCTCAGTAAGTTTGCCGACAACACCAAGTTGGGTGGGAGTGTTGATCTGCTCGAGGGTAGGAAGGTTCTACAGAGGGATCTGGACAGGCCGGATCGATGGGCCGAGGCCAATTGTATGAGGTTCAACAAGGCCAAGTGCCGGGTCCTGCACTTGGGTCACAACAACC